>MJUT01060495.1:68070-90418 GCA_002080005.1 Gigantidas platifrons | reverse complement strand
GTGTGTGCAAAACACAAGCTGAAATAAAAACAAAAGAAAACAAAAAGGAACCAGCAAAAGTAATCATACTAAAACAAACAAGCAGCAAATATGAGTGAATGTTTCTTATAATTAAGTGAGGAATATTTTAGCTGTTTGTATTCATAGTGAGTGACCATTTAACTTTTAAGGAGGGGTGCCATGCTCTTATTGTGCTAATGCCATTTCCAACGATATTTCATTGATATCGTGGCTGTCAGTTTTTTTTTTGGTGGGGAACACCGCAGTGCCTAGAGGAAATCGTCGACCTGCCGGAAGTCACTAACAAACTGTATCGCATAATGTTGTATTAAATACACATTGTCCTGCGCGGGATTCGAAGCCATAACTTTAGCTAATAAGTGTGAGATTAGATATGAATACAATAGAAAAGCACGAGCTGCCCCGACCGGGTGTTTCGAATAGGTATGTAAATCCTGTTACATTCATGGTACTCGTTTTATGAATAACGAAACTAGCAAATCGAGCATTTTTTTTTACAGACATTGTAGTCCAGTCCAGCTACGCTTACCTTACAGTAGACTTCAAAACACCTATTATAACACATTTAATGTGTAATATCACAAAATGAACTTCTCTATAAATAAAACCGACTGTATTATTTAAAAATGTCATCTTCCCTTTTTCCTGTTTTGGGAATGTCGCATATTCTGAAATCCTTTGAAACATTAATCGGGACATAAAAACGCCAACCTTGTTATGCTCATTGCCATATCCGCCATTGAACAATCCATTGATCAATACCAAAAGAGTGATTGGCTTGGACCAATACAAAGAGTTTAACCTCGC
Source organism: Gigantidas platifrons (assembly GCA_002080005.1). Classification (NCBI taxonomy): domain Eukaryota; kingdom Metazoa; phylum Mollusca; class Bivalvia; order Mytilida; family Modiolidae; genus Gigantidas; species Gigantidas platifrons. The sequence continues at coordinate 89,590 of MJUT01060495.1, read as the reverse complement.
AATATTTCATTGAAGTGTCTGTACCAAGCCAGGAACGAGAACGATTCATGTATTTGAGTGTTAGGGGTATTTATTTTGCCTCGATTTTTCTGTTCGATTTTGAAACTGTTCCCACACTGTCCTATTATTTCATTATTAATTTACGTTTTTCTTTGTTTATTTAATTATTATCTTGGTATTTTTTTTTTTTTTTTTTTTTTTTTTGCATTTCGTCTTATTTCTTCCTGTCTTCCTTTTCATCTAAGATTTTAGTTGATAGACGTTTTACGCTTTTGTCACATATCTTCCCTATTCCTCGTTCAAAACATAATTAAAGGTAATGTATCAATTACTTCTTTTTTTCAAATTGCATAAATTGAATATTAGGACAGTGATATTGCTAAATTACTGTACACACTAAATCAGACATTTTACATTCGAGATCCAGTTTTCAAGAGGGGGATTAGAAATCCTATTAACAGGTTTAACCCCACAACATTTTTGTGCATGTCCTAGGCCAGGACCTAGATGATTTCTAACGCCAGATGTCGTAGTCTTTTGTCTGTTTAGAAAGTTACGATGAGAAGTGATTGATCGAATTGTTGACATCACTGATTAAACTTCCTTTTCATAAATGATATATTTACTTTTTTTACTATCACTGGACACATGCCTCTTCTGGTTGACTTTTTTGTTCACGGAGGTATTAATCGCCCAGTAGTCAGTGCTTCGAAACTTCGTGGGTTAATATAAGTAAATGGACAGTTCCTAGATAACGTACTTTATTAAAACTCAGGCATAGGTAATCATATACTTGTTATCACAATATGGTCCTTTATTCATTCAGGACATATCACCTGGTTCGTAACAAGAGTAATACTGTGAGTGTCACTAGTGGAGCAGGAACTACTTATTCCTCGGAATAACATGAGTTTACCTCCAGTTTTAGTGGGGTTCGTGTTGCTCGATCTTTAATTTTCTTTATAGTGTTTTGTATATTATTGTTTTTCATTTTTTCGGGATTTTGTTCTTTTTGCCATGTTATTGTCCATCCTTCTTTAAAAAGAGTTTGAAGATAAACAAGGGGTAATCAGAATCCGCATATATCGAAGAAGAACAGACAACACAATGGCCAAAGGAAAAGGACAAAAGGACACACAACGATCTACTAAACATACACATAAAACTAAAGATCGACTAACACGAACCCCACTACAAACCGGTGGTGAATTCAGGTGCTCCGGATGGGTAAGCAGTTCCTTCCCCACTAGCGTCATTCGTCGTGTTAATCTAATTACAAACCCGGTGATAAGTCACGAATGAGGAAAGGACCTGGAAGTGTTTACGACGAGAGGAACATATCCGTGATCATTTGTGACACAGATATTCCATAGCGGTCAACCAAGTCATGGTGGCGACGTAAAGCTTTCGAAATAATGACTTGAACTTAAGCAAGAAAAAACCTTGGTTCAGTAGCTTCGTTGTTTGCAGCAACCCTCTATCAAGGAATCTGATAGGAACCACAAGCTCTGGAATATCGTATCAACTGAGAAATATATACTTCATATGCAGGTGCTGCTGGAATGTTGCAGAAAATAAAAAGAAAGTTGCATAATGGGAAAATTGAAATGATCTCTTTTGTCGTAATGTTTCGTTCTTTACCGCCCGTCACTGTCAATCTCGAAGTGTAGGTCAAGGTATGAAGCAGACCTATCTGCATCTGTGGTATCCCTTATTTCAAGGTCAGTGGGATAGATGCGATCAACGAAATGACCAACCCTAGAATTATTTATTGAAAGGACATCATGTATATAGCGGAACGTGAAATTAAAGAATTGGGCTACTTTTTTTCGTATTTCTTGAGAAGCCCGCGTATATGAAGACTGTCTCATACGAATAAAGGAACAAGTCGGTGAGAAGAGGAGCACAGCCAGTACCCATACGTATGCCGACTGTCTGTTGAAAAACACGTCCACCAAGAATAACAAATATGCTGTCAATCTTGTCAATCAAAAGCTCGAGCATGTTGATATCAGTTTCAGAGAACTTTTTGTTAGAATCAGAGTGGTTTTTACACAATAAGATCTGTCCCTTTCTAGCACAAGTTATCTACGTTGTAAATTAGATGTAAAATGGAGAAGATTTAAGATGCGAACACTCATGGCAAGGTGTACTCGATAAAATGATAAAGCTTGTCAGTGACTTGCGGCAGGTCATGTTGTCTCCAGATACTCCTGTTGTCTCTACCAATACAACTGACCGCCACGATATAACTGATATATTGTAGAAAGTAGCGTTAAACACCTTAACCCATTCTCCTAAATAATGAAAAATGAAATGCAATGAAACTAACTTAAATCGTTCTTAGGTTATCTTAGTCGATTTTGCTCTTGCTCTTTATGTTCTTTTATGTCTTTGCTTCCAAAGAGTTTTTTGGCTTTCACTATGAGCGTCTCCGATGTTGATAATTCCAGAAACGGTCATGGGCACTAAATGAGGTGTCGTATATATATAAGTTGTATTACCATAGTATTTCAAAGATACTAATTCACTTTAGTTGCCTTGGGTGTTTTTTTCAGAATATATTTTTAGTGTAAGAAAACTTAAATATTTTCCTGATAGCAATATATTATTAGATCTTGAAACTCTAACCAACTACCGTGTTATTAATACCAAGTCAAAGTCTTCTTGTTACATTAAAGACGTCGTAACAATGGTGAAAAAGATGTGGGTCTCCTTAATTGTATATTTTACTCTCTTCTCGTGGATTTCTGCAGATGAAAGTAAGTTTCATATTTGACTTCTATTCTTTCAACATATGTTTTTAATATATATTTTGCTAATTACCCCATTGTTACTATTTATTGGGGCACTATATTGGGGTGGGGGTTTAAACATTATTGTACATTGTAATATTTATTGAAAAGATTATACATGATCAAATTTACAACAGGACAACTGCACGGGATAATTCCCATCCCATGTGGAAAACAATTGTGTTTATGCAAAGGAATTGAGGGAAACGTCACATGCATAGAAAAAGGTGGAAAACACTTGTGTTTATGTAAAGCAATTGAGAAAAACGTCCATGTATTAAAAAAAGGTGGAAAACAATTGTGTTTATGTAAATGAATTGAGGGAAACACCCATGCATAGAATATGGTAGAAAACAATTGAGTTTATGTAAAGGAATTGAGGGAAATGGCCATGTATGCAAAAAAGGTGGAAAACAATTGTGTTTATGTAAAAGAATTGAGGGAAATGTCCATGTATAAAAAATGTGGAAAACAATTGTGTTTGCGTAAAGGAATTGAGGGAGACGCCCATGCATAGAAAAAAGGGGAAAGCAATTGTGTTTTTGTAAAGCAATTGAGGGAGACGCCCATGAATACAAAAAGGTGGAAAACAATTGTGTTTATGTAAAGGAATTGAGGGAAACGCCCATTCATAGAAAAGGGTGGAAAACAATTGTGCTTATGTAAAGGAATTTAGGGAAACGCCAATGTATAGAAAAGGGTGGAAAACAATTGTGTTTAGGTAAAGGAATTGAGGGAAATGCCCATCCATAGAAAAAAGGGGAAAGCAATTGTGTTTTTGTAAAGCAATTGAGGGAAACGCCCATGTATAGAAAAAGGTGGAAAACAATTTTGTTTATGTAAAAGAATTGAGGGAAACGCCCATGCATAGAAAATGTGGAAAACAATTGTGCTTATGTAAAGGAATTGGGGGAAACGCTCGTGTATAGAAAAAGGTGGACAACAATTGTGTCTATGTAAAGCAATTGAGGGAAATGTCCATGGATAGAAAAGGTGGAAAACAATTGTGTTGATGTAAAGGAATTTAGGGAAACGCCAATGTATAGAAAAGGGTGGAAAACAATTGTGTTTAGGTAAAGGAATTGAGGGAAACGCCCATGTATAGAAAAAAGGGAAAAGCAATTGTGTTTTTGTAAAGGAATTGAGGGAAACGCCCATGTATAAAAAAAAGTGGAAAACAATTGTGTTGATGTAAAGGAATTGAGGGAAACGCCCATGCATAGAAAAGGGTGGAAAAGAGTTGTTCTTATGTAAAGGAATCGAGGGAAATGGCCATGCATAGAAAAGGGTGGAAAACAATTGTGCTTATGTAAAGAAATTGAGGGAAACGCCCATGTATAGAAAAAAGGGGAAAACAAATGTGTTTAAGGAAAGAAATTGAGGGAAACGCCCCTGTATAGAAAAAGGTGGAAAACAATTGTATTTATGTAAAGGAATTGAGGGAAACGCCCATGTATAGAAAAGGTGGAAAACATTCGTTTTTTGTAAAAGGTATTTAGGTAAACGCCCATGCATAGAAAAAGTGTGGAAAACATTTGTTTTTATGTAAAGGAATTGAGGGAACGTCCATGTATAGAAAAAGGTGGAAAACATTTGTTTTTATGTAAAGGTATTGCGGGAAACGCCCATGCATAGAAAAAGGTGGAAAACATTTGTTTTTATGTAAAGGTATTGAGGGAAACGCCCATGTATCGACAAAGGTGGAAAACAATTGTTTTTATGTAAAGCAATTGAGGGAAGCACCCATGAATAGAAAAAGGTGGAAAATAATTGTGTATATGTAAAGGAATTGAGGGAAACGCCCATGAATAGAAAAAGGTGGGGAAAAATTGTGTGTATGTAAAGGATTTGAGGGAAACGCCCATGTATAGAAAAACGAAAAAGTGAATGAGCTAAGAAAAATACCACTATATATATATATTGCAAAACTTGATTGTCTTTCCTTTTTTTGTTAAATATATCAAGTTCATCACACAGACACACTTTACTAGTATATATATAATTCAACAGTGTTAGAATTAGATATTTGAGTTGACAAAATTTTGTTCTTCCCTCGACGTAATTTGAACTTACAGCATAGATACACTACAGCACCAATCGCTTAGCCTTATGTCCACATTCACTATATATGGAAAACACGATTTCTCTTCTTTTATATATATAAAGTAATTGGTGCAATAAATGTCGGTTTCTTTTTCTGAAGAGTGTATAACACAAAAACCAAATTATATACAAAAAGGCATATATCACAGTTCTTTCTTTTTGTATATGGTTTTTCGGTTCTTACACCTTTTTTATCATTATTTCGCTTGTCTCTTCTCCCTTTTTTGTCATCACTTGGCGTCCGTTGTCTGTCGTTAGTCGTCTGTCGTCTGTCGTCCATTAACTTTTCACATCAGGTGAGCGATGCGGGCTCAGGTGAGCCTCTAATGTTATTTGCAATTATATTTGTTTTCCGTTTGTTTTTATCTGAATACTTTTGCGTGTTCTTTTTTGGTTTTTGTTTTGTTTTTAGTTAGATTTTCCTGTTGTTTTGGTTTCATTTGCTTTATGTTTGGTGCTTGTTTGTTTTCTCTTGTTGTTGTTTTTGTATTTTTTTTTGTATTTTTTTTTTTTGCTTTTGTTTGACTTTGTTTTTTGGTTTTTTTCTGTCTTTTTTTTAATTTAATTTATTTTAATTTTCTTTTATCTTTATTTTTTATTGTTTGTTTGGTTTGGTTTTGTTTTTGTTTTTGTTTTTGTGTTTTTGTTTGTGTGTTTTTTACCGAGTCAAATTTAGAAAAAAGGTACAATAATCGTTTTATAGTAATTGTAGCCAATTATCTCGTATATATTGGTGTAATGTATGGAATGTCATAATACAATACACAGAAATAAAAATTGTAGAAGGAAGTTAGTATTGAATGCCTACTCTCTTCATCACAACAACTGTATATAATACCTGCCCTTTGTTGTGTATATTAAATCGGCTTTTATGCACAGACCAAATATCGTTATTGATGTATGTGGTACATGTATTACTACTGGTAGATTTTTAAAAGACATACAATTCCAGCAAATACAAAAAATGAAATAATATGATGCAGGTTATTTCGGAACAAGGGGCAGTATGATAGTTGGATTTACAACTACTCATGCAATCAGTCCCTAACACCTCTGACATTGTGATTTCAAATCTCGATCAGGGCCAGGTGTACAACATAATGTGATAAAGTTTGTCAGTTATTTACGATAGGTCGGTGGTTTTCTCTGGGTTCTCCGGTTTCCTCCACAAATGAAACTGATCATCACGATATAACTGAAATAGTGTTGAAAGTGGCTTTAAGCACCTTCAAACAAACAATATTTCAGAAACGGACAATGAGCACTGTAATATCCGTGGCCAGGCATTAAATATAGACAGTGTTTGTTTCTACATATCTAATCTAGAACAATAAAGCTATTGATACAAAGTAACATAAAGAGTGCATAACATGCAAACACCTTTTTAATCAACTGCATACTCACACGAAACAGAAAGTTTGGAAAGTCTGACAATGAAATTATCTATCGTCTCGTGTTCGTTTTGCATTGCGTGACGAAATACATGTCTTTCGAATGATATGTGTTTTCTCGGTTTGAAGTAGTCACTTAATGCGGCAACTGCTTGATCGTATTTAGTACCTGCATTGTCAAGTGTCTCTATAATGTATTGTACCTCTTCTCCGGCTACCTGTAAAAACAAAGCACGTTTCTGTTCATCTTTTGTAACTCCTGTTGCTTTCAAGTAGTACTCGAATCTTTTGAAATATTGTTTCCATACTTTGGATAGGTTAGTATTATCTCCAAGCACTTTAAATGAACTCGGCGCACGAAGATCCAAATTTCCTGCCATGCTTAAAAATTGTAGAATTTAATCACAATTTTGAATATCGGAATTTAATCCATTTCTGAAGCACTTTCTTTTTCGGAATTTAATCCAATTGTCAATTGTTTTTAAAGATCTCCATCCTTAGTCGCCAATGTAATAGCCGTGGCCAGGCATTAAATATAGACAGTGTTTGTTTCTACATATCTAACCTAAAACTAAAGATATTGATACAAAGTAACATAAAGAGTACATAACATGCAAACACCACGTACTGACTATCGTTGGTTACTATAATTTCATTCATAAATCTATATGCTACAAGCACTAAAGTTGATATCTACATTTTATTGTTTTTTATAATTAAAAAAATAATGTTTTCATGTTTGTATTATTTATTTTCTACAAAGCGATGGACTAGTCTGTGGGTTATGGTTAGGGTAAAAGTGTTTAACGCCACTTTCAACAATATGTTAGTTATATCGTGGAGGTCAGTTTTATTGGTGGAGCAAACTGGAGTACGTGGGAAAAAGCACTGACCTGTCGAAGTCACCGAAAAACTTCATCACATAATGTTGTATCGAGTAGAACTCGTGATTACATATATTATTATTATTAATATTAACATTTTATTCCTCTGAATACATTGGTACGATTACTAAATATTGTTTATAACTATCGTATTTCCTCAATCAATATAATTAATTAATTTAAGTAAACAATTGTGTTTAGCATTACAAAGTAGAAAATAGTACTTTCATTAAGAGTACTCACAATGTACATTTGTGTGCTCTAGTATGGTTTCTAGTTGTAAACGTACAGCGGGTGTGATAAGCGAATTGACTACCGTCATGTTGCAAATGTATCCCTCAACATGAGAGCGATGGAAAAATCACGTAATGTGTCATTAATATTCTTATTTATTTAGACATATAAAAACGTTTATATAATTTCTAAATGCAACAGAATATACATAATTTGTTCAGAATAATGGAAAATAACAATAATTAATAGATGTGTGTTTGCATCTTCCAAACCCGAACGTCGCCATCTTATCAGTGTCTATCGAGTGCATGTTAAACTCCATTGTATATCTCCTCTGTGTACACTCTGGCTTCCTTCATTGTTAACCTTGCTATGAATACAATGTCTGCAATTTGTGATGTAAATCAATCAATCAATCAATCGATTAACGGATAAATTAAATTGCACGAAATCAAAACAAAATTGGAGACACGTGCTGGTAAATATAGCATTGTTCATATCGTCAATGTGGATTGTCAAATATATTATACACGTTAATTTATCCTGCTTATGGTTTTATTCGTGGCGGTCAGTTTTATTGGTGCATGTTAAATTCCATTGTATATCTCCCCTGCTTATGGTTTTATTGCTCCCAAATCTTTAAATTATTTGGCTTTGCAATCGTTTAATTTTGAGCGTACCTGATGAGGTTGTCTTAGAAACGTGTCGTGCTCACTAATTGTGATAGCTACGTTTTTATGACTATCACGTGGTCGATACATCTGCTGGTGGATTATTAGTCCTCGAGGGTAAAAGGTTCCGGTTGTTACTATAACAGCATGTTTAACCATACTGGGAAAAATTAGGTATAATAGTAGTCAACGCAGTACTTTATGAAAATCCATCATTTATTAACGTCTCTTGCAGAATGTTTTAACTAAACGGTCATGTTCTTACACAATTTGATTTCAAATGAGATGTTGAATGTAAAGGTTAGTGTTATGGTGTTTAATACCACTTTCAACAATATTTCAGTTACATATGTGGCGGTCAGTTTTATTTGTAGAGGAAACTGGAGTACATCGGAAAACGACAGACGTGTTGCAAATCATTGACAAACTCAATCACATAATGTTGTATCGAGTACACCTCGCCATTTGCGGGATTCCAACTCGCAACTTTAGAGGTGATAGGTACTGATTGCACAGGTAGTTGTTAATCCAACTACCATACGATCACGACCACGACGGTTCCTACATTGTTGTATCACCTTTCTGTAGTAATTTAGTATATACATATAGCAATCTCTTGATACTCAATAGATGAACATAGCGAATAGTATGAAGTAAGACAGTATACCCATATCAGGACTCCACATCGGAACCTGCAACCTGACCGCTATGGACCAGTGATGCCCCTAGCAACAACTAACTTAGATCCACCCCCATTTTACACACACATCAGTGGAAGGCCAACTAATTAATCAGTGCATGTCTTATCGACCTGAAATGAAGTTTTTATTTATCTTGAAGTTGGTGGCAAATTGTGGTTTTCGTTTATAATTAATTAAGTAAATAAAAATGTACATGTATGATGTAAGATAGACTGATGATGTAACCGGGTCACGGGGACTTGCGCCCGGACACTAAATTTGCGCCATTGAAGAATATTTGTCTTACTGTCAATCTGTTACCCACTGAAAAAATTGGGTAACGCATGAACTGCTACATGAAGTAGATTGGCCGTGATTATGGCGTAAGGGTTATTTCATTTAAAACGTAACGTTGGTGCATTTATACATGTAAGATCTTGGTATAAAATAGAAGAACAATTTCTATTAATAAATACTCACCATATTAATAATGTAAAACTTCTGTGTACTCCAGTCTTGGCGTAACTTTTGTCATGCATGCTTTTGTATAGCTCTTTAGGTCCTTGTTTTCTTTGTTTTTTTTATACTTGCGGACCAGGGTCCGCAAATATCAGAAAACTGGCCAAGGACCATAAGGGCTTCTCGAAAGCCTTTGATAAAGTCAGTCACAGCCTACTATTCCATAAACTCTATCAATATGGAATCAGAGGTTCGACAAGCCAATGGATTCAAACCTTGTTGTATAACAGAACACAAATAGTTGCAGTAGATGGAGAGACATCCTACAAAGTACATATATAATCGGTAGTACCACAGGTTTCTGTATTGGATCCAAGCTTATTCTTCATCTACATAAACGATCTGCCTCAAGGATTATACCCAACTGTACGCCTCTTTGCTAATGACACCCTTGTTTATCTGACAGTCTCCTCGGATTCGGATTGCTCAAAATTAAAATCAGATCTGGACAAACTGGCTAAATGGGAGACCAATTGGAAAATAGAGTTCCACCCTGAGAAATGCACTGTACTAACGTTAGCAAAAAGAGAAATCCAGTAAAATGGAACTGCACACTCCATGGTCACATCCTGGCCCATGAAATGTCTAGCAAGTACCTGGGTTGTACCATATCTAACGATCTGAACTGGAGTGAATACATCAACAACACAACAAACAAAGCCAGTCGTAGCCTGAGGCTCCTACACCGAAACCTACACATCAAATCACGGAAAATGAAAGAACACGCCTACAAATCCCCGGTAAGACCACAACTGGAATATGCCACTACAGTGTGGGATCCATACCACAAAAATCAAATAGACAAAATTTAAAAAGTGCAAAGACGAGCAGCACGATACGTCACCGGTCACCATAGAAACAGACCAAGCGTCAACACATTGTTAGAAGATCTAAAATGGAAAAGTATACAAACAAGAAGAAAGGAAGCCAGACTGATAATGATGTACAAAATTATAAACAACATAGTAGCGATAAACAGCGAAAACCACTTCACCAAACCAACAAGAAAATCAAGACATGTTCAAAACCACTCATATTCAATTCCATCTGCAACCAAAGACTTCAGGAAATGGTCATTCTTCGTCAACACCGTCAAAGGCTGGAACAACTTACCACCAGATATTGCAGCTGTAAAATTTTAGAAGTGATGACTTCAACTTCCCCGCTTGGAACCCTTGTTGCAGTAGCTACTTCGTTAGCAGCAATTCAACAGTTTCCCCATAGATCCATCCTATAGCAGATACAATCAACATTTCCAAAGATAGTACCATCGATATATATCCTAACTGGATTAATTAGCGATTCATCCCAAAGTCTCAACCTAACTGGTTTATTCAACATTTTGAAAATATCTCCAATGTGGCATATTTAATCAACATTTCTCTCCAATGGTCAATCCTAACTGCACAATCCATATTTCTCTCCATAGCTTTATAAACAGAATTTCTCCCCATACAGTTCAGCTGATTTTATAAATATTTTCCCTCAAAAGCCATTCGCAGCTGATTTAATAAACATTTCGTCCGATAGTTTATTTATTTACTAATACATTTGTATGTCTACTGTGTACCCTTATGCAGTATGCAACTGAAGTTCGTGTTTTGCCTAGGGGACGTGGGGTTACACAAGGTCAATTTGAACACGGTGGTGGCACAGGAGTAAATTTTATAAAACATTCATAAATATATCCTGTCAGCATTAAAGCCATATTCAAGACCTAGATTTAGAACGTCACCTGTTTGGTCTTTTTTTTTTTTTTTATTTTCGAAGAATTGCCGATGTGAGAGGTGATTGTTCGCCTTGTTGATTTTGGTAGAATTCTAATGTTGACCATATCACTGCTTAAACTATCTTTTCATAACTATTCATATACATTTTTGTGTAATGGATGTTCGAAATATTGCCCTATGCCCATTCATATATTCAGTTATTGGTGACCCATTCATATATTATTCGGTTATTGGTGACTCATTCATATATCATTCGGTTATTTGTTACCCATTCATATATTAGACTCAAATCCAATATATGCATATGGCCACGCATTGATCAATTTTTACTTTATTATGTTAAATTAACTCATAATTTCATAAGTATTTGCTCTGCCAATAAAGAACGTGCACCATCCAGTGCTTGTGCTTGTAGAACTTCGATACGATCTGCTGATATAGCTTTAAAATCCGCATGCACAATTGGTATATTGAAGTGAAATATTTACGACATAAGTCGCAACATTGACAACGAGAAATATAATTATTTTCTATTTAATTTTTTTTATTTTTATCTTTCACTTTCGAAATAAGTAGATGATTTAGCTCATAGCTGCAAAAATAAACTTTCACCACATACATGCAGCAATAAGTTAACCATGCAAAGGGCGTTTTACATGAAAATACCAATAATAAAGAAAATACCTTACCTTACCTCTGTATCTTTAACCCCCTTTGTAGAGAAACCATACGTGTGTATGTTGAACATTTGCTCACCTATCTACAGTGCTGAGTCTCCTCCACAAATAAAATATCCATATATATGTGCCCAGAATTTACAGTGAATTATGTCCATCCACCACCAATGAAGTAAAATCCATATGTACAGTTTTAAAATTGTCGTAACGGAGGTTCCTATAGTCACTCACGACCTTGAAAGGTCACCTTTGATAAAAGGATAAAAAGTCTGATAAAAGGTCCTTCGGTAACGACTCGGAGTCCCCCACCCCCGTTACGTTTCCCCAACTGTGCCTCTAGATAAAAGTTATTAAAATCCTTGTTTCGCATTTAAGAAATACAATTGTAAGTTAGAAGGTAAGCACTATGGCTTGACTATGTCTCTGTATGCAAATTATTAAAATTCTTATTTCACAGATAAACAATTACGACTGTCAGTTAATAGGTAAAACTATGGCTCCACGTTGGTTATCGGTATAAAAAGTCTTTGCGGTTAAAATCCTTTTGATCATATCTAAAATATAGATCACCACAATTAAAATCTAAAATGAATGTTTAAAATGTCTGTTCTGAGTCTATTCACATATCATTTGTAACGGACCAGGTGAAGTTGGTATAGCAGGCGTCGAGTAAGACGTTCTATTGCTACTACACTGGCTGGGGACAATCTCCTTTCTCTTGCTATAGGTGTTATGTGCAGAATAATCTGCATTGTCTCACTAGTTGAGAGATTGTCCGTTTCCATTCCTAAAGCACTGAGTAGTTCAATCAGTTCTTGTTCTTTGTAGTTACGATTGCTGTTGCATGCTGTTTATCCGGAAAATAGTGGCTATACCGGAATTATTCAAGATTAGTTGTATATAAACTTCCGGTTTCATTCTTCAACTTGTAAATTTTCAGTCATGGGAACACCCCAAAGAATACAGACATACATGGAAAAACACAAGCTTACACCTCTTTTTGAGGTATTTATACACACGTTGACCACATTACTTTAACTTAAAGGTAGAGTCGTTCTAAAATAACAAAAAATTTGCAGCAATATTCGGTATTCGTGTTTTGACAAGTTCATTGCCATTGGATTGTAAAATTCATTCTACGAACAAATGAGATATTAATTTTTCGTGAGACATTTTTTTTTATTGAATAAAAATCAGGTACGATATGAGAAACGACTGAGAGGTAGGCTAGGTACAGATTCAGACATAGGGGTTCGTTACTACTGTCTATGAGTAGGAAGGCCAACTATCAATGGGAAGATCGCCTATCAATAGGAGTTATGAAAAGGGACAAATTGGAGACCGCCAATTTTCAAATGTCAAAAATTGTTTCCCTTTGTTGTAATTTTGGTCTCACTCTAGTCGTTTTGTATTACAAAGTCATTATATTTTAAAACAACATTACCTTTTAGATTGTCTTGGCCGTCCAAAGGTTGCAATTAGCACTTTTTAGCAGAATTCATGTCAACATTACAACTATGTGAATCGAAAGTTATCCCGAACTTCGGAACACCTTTAGTCAGGCCAATACAGCTTACGGAAAGGGGAAGGTGAGTACCAAATATATCTCCACCAAATGCTGCCAGAAAATTATTCACTGCAGGGATATCTTTGGTACTCACCTTCCCTTTTCCGTCAGCTGTATTGGCCTGACTAACTGTGTTCTAAAGGGCAACAATTTTGGACATTTGAAAATTGGCGGTCTCCAAGTTGTTGTGTCCTTTTTCTGGTTTTCGTTACTCCTATTGATAGGCGATCTTCCCATGGATAGTTGACCTTCATAGTCAGTAGTAACGAGTACCTGTGATTCAGACGTGGCACGCAAAAGTACCTGACACCACCTCCCCTGAAGAAAGCGGCAAGGGATCATCTGTTATAATCGCTTCTCAGTGCTATTATTTATATTCTGGAAAATTAGACTGATTCCCTCTGCCTGGTGCATTCTGATGCATGTTTGTCATGGACGGGCCAAATACAGGTAATATTTTGTATAAAGACATATTTTCTAGTTCAAATCTGCAAAATATGATATTTTCTTACCTTTCACAACATCTACAGACGATTTGATCAAATATTCAATTTGAATTATATGCTATATAACTTGATGCCCTAGAAAAGATTGATCATTTGATCAATATCATGACATGATGTTGTTTGCTATAGTTTGTCTCTTTAAATCAATATTTCAATACAATATAGCGATTTTTCTGTTTTCATACAGGACACTAGTAATAAAGTACATTGAGAAACGGACTTTTGTGTGAAACTCTAACCAACTACCGTGTTATTAATACCATGTCAAAGTATTCTTGTTATGTAAAAGGCCTCGTAGCAATGGTGAAAAAGATGTGGGTCTCCTTAATTGTATATTTTACTCTCTTCTTGTGGATTACTGCAGATGAAAGTAAGTTTTATATTTGTCTTCTATTCCTTCAACTTATTTAATGGTGTAGACCTGTGTTACCCTACATTTTTTCCATCATTCAATTGTTTTTTTAATTTGCATCATGGAATAGTTATGTCTAAATACATTATCTGTCAAAGTTTCAAAAAAATTTCACCTTGCCGTTTTTTCCATTGCATATCCTAAATATAGCAATATTGGGGGTATTCTTGACGCCAGATGGTAATACTAGTTTCGGAATATTCAATAGATATTCACATTTATTTCTGATTGAATGGGGATATTGTGGCTTTAATACACTTGAGAGTGTTGTTGTTGAATAAATATGAAATATCAAGCATATCTGAATATTCTGTTTGGAGATAATCACGTGCAAAACAGTGGAAACGGCAAAAAAGGGGATGCTCTGAGGACCACCTTGGTTTTAAAAATCGGATTAAAAAAAATCCTGTCAATTAATTTTCACCAAAAAATGTCACACTAAAGAATAGACATATAGACATCATTGCACTACATTTTACAAACTTTTACCGTCAGATTTTTAAAATATTTAAATTGATGTCTTTCATGGATGGCACCCAGAAAAAAATGAAAGTGTCGAGGAAAGTTAGCACACACCCACCCATTGCTAGTTTCTTTGTTTGAGAGATAAAAAAATAACTAGTTACCAATAACAAAAGCTTTTGAATTCTTATTATTGACACAGTGGATTTCAACATTACCAAATGACTTCATTTGTCTTTTTTATTTTAATGTCAGCTAGGGAGGAGGAGGGGTGGTTTAAGGATGACTCTACTTGATTAATTCATTAAGAAAAAAAACAAAAAACACAGACAGCCACGTACCTGTATTGTTAAATTCCTTCAAATGCTGTGCACCAGTTGTATTCGTTTGATTCTGGCTTATTCTTTGGTTGTCTTAGGAGAAGGGGCGGCGGTATAATAGATGGTCAGATATTACAATTGTTTTTCCAAACATAACCTTCTATTTTTTTATCTATCATAGAATGAATTTGCTCTATAGTTTTATAATGTCTAAGATTCTGGTGGATATATTTAATTTATTTTTGGACAAACCCTTGAAATTCAATAGAAAAAGATTGTCACCCAAATTGTATTACAGTTATGGCATTTTTGACAACATATTTTGATGAAAAATTTTTCTAGAAAGAGATATTTCAATGATATATTGTGGGCACTGGCATATTATAATAACACACTGCCTGACACTGGTAAAAGCAGCAATAAGATATAAAAATACTAGGAGCACAGCTATGGAAAGGTAAAAGGAAACTGAGGAGTCATTTTCTTAACTGACCATATCCAATGTAAACAATCTTTGCTACCAAGAAGCTTGGAATTGAGGTGGAATTTTTCAAATGCACATATGATCATATATTTGAGAAGACACTGAAAATAGAGTTATCTCCCATACCCTAGGCCTACACCCTTAACATACTTATCAATATACATTTTGCCAATTGCTCAATCGTTACAATTTATTTTGTTTTGGGGGAGGGGTCTAAAAGGGCACATGAAGAGGAAATGTTCCATCACATGTGGGAAGCAATTGTCTTTATGTAAAGGAATTGAGGGAAACGCCCATGTATAGAAAAAGCGAAAACGTGAATGAGCTAAGATAAACACCCATATATATAGCAAAAAGGATTTCTCTTGCTTGTTTTTTGATTTTTTTTTGTTTTGTTTGATTTTGTTTTCTTTTCTTTTCTTTTCTTTTGGTTTGTTTTTTGTTTTTTGTTTTTTTTTTTTGCTTGTTAAATATATCAAGTTCATTTACTAATCAAAATATTTAATCACACAGACACACCTTACTAATATATGCATAATCCAACAGTGTTAGAATTAGATATTTGAGTTGACAAATTTGTGTTCTTCCCTCTACGGGATTTGATGTCACAGCATTGATACAATGCAGCACCAATCTCTTAGCGTTATGTCCAGCGCCCTAGACCATTCGGCCATATCCGCTATATATAGAAAAAAACGATTTCTCTTCTTATATATATATAAAGTAATTGGTGCATTAAGTGTCGTATTTTTTATCTGAATAGTATATGTAAATAACACAATAATCTATTGATAGACAAAAAGGCATATATCTCACTTCATACTTCCTTTTTTTTCATAGTTATTCGGTTCATACCCTTTTTTATCATTATTATTTTTTGTCTCTTCTCCCTTTTTCTTATTTGCAAATTTAATTGTTATCCGTTTGTTTGTTTTTGTCTGATTACTGTTGCTTGTTTTTTTTTTCTTTAGTTCGATTTCCCTTCTTTAATTTTTATGTTTGTTTGCTTGTTCTTATTGTTGTTGTATTTGCTTTGTTGATGGTAATTCTCTATTTTGTTTTTTTTTTAATGTTTGTTTGGTTTTGTTGTTTTTTTCTGTGTGTTTGTTTTTAGTTTTTTTCATAGTAGTTGTACGTGACCATTATCCCATAAATATTCGTGTAAAATATGAAAAGTCATACACCAAAAATAGAAATAAAAAATGACACAAGGAAGTAAGTATTGAATGGCCACTAACTTCAGCAGGGACTGTAAATGATACCGGCCGTTTGATATATTTTATATTAAATCGTTAATTGTTCACGGATCAAATATCGTTATTGATGAATGTAATGCATATATTACAACAGGTGGTTGTTTAAGCAACATGCAATTCAAGCTAATAAACAAAATGTAAATAATATGATATATTTCAATGACATATTTTAATTCGTAAAAACGTTAACTTTCAAATATTTTGACTGAGGATACTTGACGAAGGTTATTTCAGAAACAAGGTGCCGTTGTTGCCGTCATCACATTGTAGTTGGATTTACAACTACCTATGTATCAGTGCCTATCACCAATCTCGATCAGGGCGAGCTGTACAACATGATCTGATAAAGTTTGTCAGTGACTTGCGACAGGTCGCTGATTTTCCCGGTTTCTCCGGTTTCCTCCACCAATGAAACAGACCACAACGATATATCTGAAATATTGTTGAAAGTGGCGTTAAACACCATCAAACAAACAAAATTTCAGAAACGGACGATGAGCACTAAAGTTGATATCTATATTTTATTGGGATTTTTTATAATCTAAAAATAATGTTTTCATGTTTGTATTATTTATTTTCTACAAAGTGATATAGTGATCTACCGTAGTAATTGATGGGTTATGGTTAGGGTTATAGTGTTTAACGCCACTTTCAACGATATGTTTGCTATTTCGTGGCGGTCAGTTTTATTGGTGCATGTTAAACTCCATTGTATATCTCCCTTGCTTCCTCCATTGTTAACATTGTTCTGAATACAATGTCTGCAAATAGTGATATAAATCAAGCAATAAATCGATTAACCGATAAATTAGATTGCACGAAATCGCAAAAAAAATATGGAGACACGTGCTGGTCAATAAAGCATTGTTCAAATCGTCAATGCAGATTGTCAAATATATTATAAACGTTAATTTATCCTGCTTAGGCCCTTTGGTTTTATTGCTCCCAAAACTTTAAATTATTTGTCTTTCCAATCTTTTAATTTTGAACGTACCTGATGAGGTTGTCTTAGAAACGTGTCGTGAACACTAATTTTGATAGCTACGTTTTTATGACTATCACTTGATCGATCCCTCTCTTGGTGGACATGATTTATTGTTATATTTATTACTGAAATTTACAGTTCCTAAATAATGTAATTATTAATCAAACTAATGTTATCCTCCCTCCTGTCTGTCTGTCTGTCTGTCTGTCTGTGCGTCTGTGTGAAACAAATATAATTGCATCTAATAAGAAGATTTAAAAAAAGGCATATACAACTGCGTGGTCGTTGCTGAGTACTTTTGTTTTGTCTATCGTTAGATTATTATAATATATATTATTCAGATAAGAAAAAAGACGCTTAATGCTGTCCTTTATGGGAAGCGTGGGTGAATGTTGCTTATGATTGAGTGAGGAATGTTTCAGTTGTTTTTAATCATATTGTGTGACCATTTAACTTTTAAGGAGGGTTGCCCTGATCCTTTTTTGTAAATTGTTGACGGAACAGATTCAACATTCAATATAAATACATCAGAAACAGAGGCAACATCGGTACCACTAACACTCATATACATGACAGCTCATTGTCCTTACTTGGTACAGGTACTTCAATAAAAAGTGGCAGGGTTCTATGGACCCAAGGCGTCCTTCGTGTATGTATATGTATATGTATATGTTGTATGCTCGCAGACAATGTACTGGACATCTAAATGCTGGATGTCTATACTCACATATGTTTTATGTGTGGGGGAAACCGGAGTGCCTGGAGAAAATCATCGACCTACCGCAAGTCACTGACAAACTTTATCGCATAATGTTGTATTGAATACACCTTGTCCTGAGCGGGATTCGAGGTTACAACTTTAGTTAATAAGTGTGAGATTAGATACGAATACAAGATAAAAGCACGAGCTGCCCCGAGTGGGATTTTCGATTAGGTATGTAAATCCTGCTACAGTCATGGCACTCGTTTTATAAATAACGAAACTAACAAATCGAGCATTTTTGTATTTACAGACATTGTAGTCTAGTCAATGTACGGTTTACCTCACACTAGACATCAAAACACATATAATAACACATTTAATGTGCATTATGACAAAGCGAACACTTCTATAAAAAAAACCGGCTGTATTATTTAAATATGTCATCTTCCCTTTTTCCAGTTTTGGGAATGACGCATGTTCTGAAATCCTTGGAAAAATTAATCCGGATATAAAAACCCCAACCTTGTTATTTTTATTGCCATATCCGCTATTGATCAATCTGATTGATCAATACCAAAAGAGTGACTAGTGTTAAATTTTGATTTTCAAAATATTTAATTAACATGAAGATAAAGTATATTTAATTCCCTTTATTAAATGTATATATTTCTAAAAACCTGTCTGATTTCTATGCCTGTACATGATATGCCTTTGAGGTGAATTAATACTCACTGGTATGTTTACATCAATTTTATTGGCTTAAAAAATCTCTTTGTTTATTTGGGATTACAAACCTTTAGAAATGTATTCAGTAACTCATACTTGAAATTTTTTTATGTAAAACTTATGAAATATTGATGTGTTATGTCAGTTATGTCACATATGAATGAACGTGAACGGAGTAAGGTGAAAGGCATTGACTGTAAAATTTTACATGCGGTGGGGAAGCCAGACCATGCAGACGAATCCGGATTGATGCCTATTAGAACCAGAAGATTGAAAGCTGAAGACACAAATACTACACAAGAGAAAACGGAATTGGACGATGAACTGGACAAACTGGACACTGTGGACGATGAACTGGACGAAGTGGACACTGAGGACAATGAACTGGACGAAATGGACACTGAAGACGAAGGTGTGATATATATGGAGAAGGAATTGAAGAAATGGAGGGCGGAGTGAGAGACATATGGAAGGAAGCAGAAGTTGAGGAAACTAGAAGAGAAGAAGGAAAAACTGAGACAGGAGATTGCGCAGAAAAGGAGAGGAAAAGATCAAAGTCCAAAGATAAAGGTGAAGCTTTTAGGAAAACATTCAATTTGAAAGATAAATATATCAAGAACAAGGGAAAAAATTTCACAATAGAAGCTTTAAGAAAAATCCCAAAATATAGATCAAGGGCTTCTGGCAAAGCCAATAAAATATTAGAATTGTGTTCTGATTCTGTCTTTTGTCAGTAGTTATAGTAGCAATAATTTTAGCGATTCGGAAAATGAAATCAAAAAGATTAAAAAACACAACTCTGACAAAAAGAGCAAGAAATCTGGTATTTTTGACCACCCTTCTGTCGAAGTTGTTCAGAAACAACTGTGGCCTTAATCAAAACTGCAATATGAATATGCAGGTTCAAATGTAAAATTTGATGAATTGCAATTTAATTTATTTGTAGCTGGAGAGTTGGAAATTATTTCTAATATGAAAATTGATGAAATTGAAAAAACAGGTAGAATAAAATTGTTGAAAAAGATTTCATATTATACTGAATTGCATGAGTGGAAAGGGATAAAGATATTATATGCTCATATCATCAGGCAAATAAAAAACGGCCTGGCAACTTGGTCGCAAGATTTTAGTGGCGTAGAAACACCTTTATTAGTTAAATATGTGAAAACGATTGTATGTTAATGATGACAAGAAGGTTAGAAAACGGGACGATACTGTTTTTATTGTTCCCATTATCAGAGAAGGAAGTGTTCTCAAAACTCTTTTCACAATGGTAAAATTAAAGGAGTAGAGAGATATTTGCAGCATATATGTGCAACCTGTTGGAGGGAAAATCAAAAGAAACTTTACCACCCTGAATGTTCAAAAGATTGTCCACATCAGGATGAATGACGAGAATTTAAATCTAGCTCTGACGTAGCTAGCTCGGTTTTAAACCCTCTTTCATACATATTTTTGCCTCGTCATGTCTTAAATGAATTAACAGATTATGTAAATATTCCTTTTCGAGAAAAATGTGAGTTATTATATAAGAAACATAGTATTTACAAATTAATTTCCGATTATGCTGTCAATTGTAAAAAGAGCAATAATGAGCCCAATTTACGTCCCGATGCGAAATTCATAGACGTTAAAAAAAATTGTTCAAGAAAAGTTAAATGATTTTCAATTTAACGAGTTGATTAAAATTCATGAACAAATTAGAAAATCTGGTACACACAATTATTTAGGTTGTAAAATTCTAGTACAATCAGGAATGAATTAGTGAATTATCACAACAATATTATTGGTGCATTTTTAGAATTTGGGGCTCCGGTGGGATATGAAGGTGAATTTGTAGGTTCTGAATTGATTACCAAAAACCATAACGATGCTACGGACTTTTCTAAAGAAATAGAAAAGTATTTAAAAAAAGAAGGTTCATATGGTGCTATCATCTGACCTTTCTTTAAGAATCCATTTTGTTGTGATTTTAAGATTTCCCCTTTGAAAACAGTAACTAAAATATATTCAGTAGAACGTCGGGTTTTATTGAATTTGAGTTACCCAGTCGGAAATTCTTTCAATGACGGGATTTCCCAGGAATATTATTTGGGTAAAAAAATTAATATATGTTACCCAGATGTTGATGACTTGGTTGATATCATCAAACTGAAAGGTCAAGGTTGTTTGATATTCAAAAAAGAATTAAAAAGAGCTTACAGACAAATTCCTTTATGTCCAGGTGATATGCACTTAGTTGGTTTTCAATTGGAAGATGCAATTTTTGCAGACAGAGTACATCCTATGGGCTTTCGACCTACCTCACAAATTTGTCAACGTGTAACTTCAGCTGTCGTTTTCATGTATTTCAATATGGGTTTTATGGCAGTTAATTATTTAAGCGATTTTGGTGGTGCTGAAGTTCCAGACAGG
>MJUT01060495.1:45282-68061 GCA_002080005.1 Gigantidas platifrons | reverse complement strand
ATTTACAAATTAATTTCCGATTATGCTGTCAATTGTAAAAAGAGCAATAATGAGCCCAATTTACGTCCCGATGCGAAATTCATAGACGTTAAAAAAAATTCCTCAAGAAAAGTTAAATGATTTTCAATTTAACGAGTTGATTAAAATTCATGAACAAATTAGAAAATCTGGTACACACAATTATTTAGGTTGTAAAATTCTAGTACAATCAGGAATTAATGTTCAATTTTTCGGAGAAAAATTAGTGAATTATCACAACAATATTATTGGTGCATTTTTAGAATTTGGTGCTCCGGTGGGATATGAAGGTGAATTTGTAGGTTCTGAATTGATTACCAAAAACCATAAAGATGCTACGGACTTTTCTAAAGAAATAGAAAAGTATTTAAAAAAAGAAGGTGCATATGGTGTTATCATCTGACCTTTCTTTAAGAATCCATTTTGATTTTAAAATTTCCCCTTTGAAAACAGTAACTAAAATATATTCAGTAGAACGTCGGGTTTTATTGAATTTGAGTTACCCAGTCGGAAATTCTATCAATGACGGGATTTCCCAGGAATATTATTTGGGTAAAAAAATTAATATATGTTACCCAGATGTTGATGACTTGGTTGATATCATCATACTGAAAGGTCAAGGTTGTTTGATATTCAAAAAAGAATTAAAAAGAGCTTACAGACAAATTTATGTCCAGGTGATATGCACTTAGTTGGTTTTCAATTGGAAGATGCAATTTTTGCAGACAGAGTACTTCCTATGGGCTTTCGACCTAGCTCACAAATTTGTCAACGTGTAGCTTCAGCTGTCGTTTTCATGTATTTCAATATGGGTTTTATGGCAGTTAATTATTTAAACGATTTTGGTGGTGCTGAAGTTCCAGACAGGTCAATAGAAGCTAATAGAACATTAGAGGAATTATTACTTTCCTGTGGTATCGAGGAGTCAAAGGAAAAATGTGTAGAACCGACTACTAAGATGATAGTTTTGGGAGTGTTATTTGATTCAGAAATATAAACCTTACAGGTTACAGCGGAGATAATTTTGGAAATTTAATTATTGGTCAAATCTTGGTTCAGAAAGAAAAAGTCTTCTTTAAAAGAATTACCATCTTTACTGGGTAAACTCCATTTTCTTTCGGCTTGTGTGCGTCCAGGGAGGATTTTTGTTAGTAGATTACTAAATTGGTAACGTTAGGCATTCCCATGTAATAACACGGGAAACGGAAATTGGATTTTCCGTAAAATACCTTCAGAGGTATTGAAATATCTGTTAACATCGTATGATGCTTGCTTAGAAGGTTTAGGTGCTATTAGTTCAGATAAATATTTCCATGCCGTTTTTCCATCCTTTATCCCAGATTTGCATCTACACATTAACAGTTTAGAATTACTTACCATCGTAGTATCTATGAAAATGTGGGGTAAACATTTTAGGGGGAAAAAGATCTATTGTGATAATGAAGCTTCTGTGACAGTTCTAAATACAGGTTTCTCGAGGGATATATTTATGCAGAGCTGTTTAAGGCAGATCTGTTCATGGATTTGAATTACGAGCCAGACACATTGTTGGTGTCGAAAACAGAGCCGCCGATTATTTGTCAAGGTTGCATTCTAATTACAAACACACAGTAAATTTTAAGAGTTGTATTGAAGGTGGTAATTATCGTGAGGTTGAGGTGTTGGAGGAGTTTTTCATGTTTTCTCACGACTGGTAAATTTTAATTTCAGAAATAGAAATTCTCGAACTACAATGTAAGAAGTCTGTTGCTCGTGCCTATGCTGTCGGAACGTACAATAATATAAAGTTTCAATGTGAATCATATTTCCTATTTTGTTTTTATTACAACTTCATAGCTCTGAATAAATATTATCCTTATATGCACAAATTTTTAGTAGAAGTTTCAAATCTATCCAATCTATACAAAATTATATAAGCGGCATTTATTCAAAGGCATAGATTATCCACAATTTGATTCCTTTAATTTGAGATTGGTTTTAAAAGGGTTAGCCAGAGAAAATACCCATTGTCCTAAACAGGCATGTCCCATAACACCAGAAATTTTATGATCTTTTCACCAGGTATTAGAATTAAAAAATGCTTACGACGCCACAATTTGGTGTTTGTTTTTGACAGCCTTCTTTTTAATGATTAGAAAGTCAAATCTAGATCCAAACTCCGCCAAAATTTTCCAGTCTCAAAAACAACTGATTAGAGAAAATATTGAATTTGATAGCAAAACCCATGTTGTAATTTTTCATATAGATTGGTCAAAAACTATTCAATATGGCGAAAGGAAACTAAAAATTCCAAATGCAGCTATTCCTGGATCTCTGTTATGTCCTGTTTGAGCATACCTCAATATGATTGATCTAACTCCAGCCCCAACATATAGCCCTGCATTCGTTTTTACACAGCACAAGAAATTTGTTCCAGTTACTTATCCTTTGTTTCAGTCTACCTTAAGAAATTTAATTAATTACATCGGTAAAAATCCAAAGCAATTTTCTACTCATAGTTTTAGGCGAGGTGGTGCGAGTTGGGTTTTTTCTTCGGAAATTCCAAGTGAATTAATTCATTTGTATGGTGATTGGAAAAGTGACGCTGATAAAAATTATTTAATATTTAATTTTGAGGATGAAATCGACATAAGTAGACGAATGGGGGAACATATAAATAAAATAACTCTTGGAATATCTGAGAGTGACATTGAGAACCAAAATACAGTGAATAATATCTTGTTAATTTTAAAATGTTATATATACAAGTGCAGATGCAAGGGGGAAAGTCCACACTTACATGGAGGTCTTCAATACCTAAAATTTTATATTAAAATAGAGAAAAATTCCACTTTTTACATGTCCCCAAAACAGACAGAGCAAATTAATCAAAAATGGCTTAATATTGATGCCGCAATGAATGGCTGATTATCTTTGGATATATATTATTGTCTTTGTTCTTGTATTAAAAACTGTTTGTATGAAAACAAAATATGGTTTATATATATAATTGTTTGTGTATTATATGTATTGAAATTCATTTGTATGTAACACTTTTTCTATTTTTAAAATAAACAATTACAAAAAAAAAAAAAATAAAAAATGCAAATGTTAATTTTGTAGAGAGTTATAAGGAAAAAAGAGCGACAATAATCTCAGCTTCTATTCCTGAGTATGTCAGAGGAATTGATGGATGTACAATACTAGCATTTCCTGGGGCTACAATAGCCAGGTTAGCTGATTTTGTTTTAAAAAGTAGAATTAATTTAAAAAAATATAAATTTCGTTATCGTACATGTAGGAACAAATAAGTTCTCCTCATCTCAATCTGTAGATACTATTTTGTGTTATTATGGTGATTTGATTTATAAAATTAAAAGCAAGACAGATGCTAAGATTATGTTTACTTCCTTATTTCCTCGTTTGGTTGATTTTAAACTTTCAGAAAGAAAACTTAATAAAGTAAATTCCGAGTAAAGAAGGTTATGCAACAGAAGATCTCTATTATTTTGTAATTTATATCGTTCATTTTTACACAATAACAAACTAGACCTGTCTTTTTACGCACCCAAAGAGGGACTCCACTTAAATGTTTCTGGAACAGAATTATTCAGAAAGAAAATTATCTTTATTATCAAACATCTCAGTTTATAGATTGTTTTAGTTTTATTGATGTGATATTGTATTGTATATAATATGTTGTATGTATTAGTACATAGTTTGCTGCGTAATCTTTCTTTTCTCGTTTCGGGGAGCTCCCATCCTATACATGATGATGTTCCCTGCCAGTTCTGCTTGTGATCACCATACATCACTAGTGTTTTTTTCTTTTCCTTCTTGACCTTTATATGTTTTGAAGGATTAAGCTATGTTCCGAGAAAAGAAAAAATTACCAGTAGTACCAGAGACAGTTATTGTGTTTTTGGCGGCCGTAGCGGCGTGGCGAAATTTATTGCCAAAAATTTATTAATTTATTAAATGCAATGTGTTTATTTATGAAGCTTATTATGGATGATTAATTACATGTATTGTGTATTTGAATGTATGACTTTGTGCATATAATTGATTTCGGCAATACAAGTAAAACTTATTATAGTTGTCTTTCTTTGAACTGTTCGCTCATGATTAATTGTTAAATTTTGATTTTTGAAATATTAGATTAACATGAAGATAAAGTATATTTAATTCCCTTTATTAAATTTAGATATTTCTAAAAATCTGTTTGATTTCTATGCCTGTACATGATATGCCTTTGAGGTGAATTAATACTCACTGGTATGCTTAGATCAATTTTATTGGTGTAAAAAATATCTTTGTCTATTTGGGTTTATAAACCTTTAGAAAAGTGTTCAGTAATTCATACTTGAAATTTGTTGATGTAAAACTTGTTGTGAAGACGTAAAATATACCACACATGCCACATCCCTCCTTAAATTTATAAAATATGTACTATAATAAGTTTATATTATTGTAAACTGCTTTAATTTGGCGAAATTTAATTGATTTCGGCAATACAAGTAAAACATATTATAGTTGTCTTTCTGTGAACTATTTGCCCATGATTAATTATGGGCCCATACAAATAGTTTAATCTCGCCATTATTTTTATTGAAATTCCTGTACAAAGACAGGAACGAGAACGACTCATGTATTTGTATCTTAGGGGTTTTGATTTTGCCTCGATTTTTCTGTTGGATTTTAAAACTGTTCCCACAATTTGCTATTTTTGTATTAATAATTTATGTTTTTCATTATTTATTTAATTATTATCTTGATTTATTTATCTTTTTGTCTTCGTCTTATTTCTTCCTGTCTTCCTGTTTATCTAAGAACTTAGTTGATAGACGTTTTACACCTTTGTCACATATCTTCCCTCTTCCTCGCTCAAACATAATTAAAGGTAATGTACCAATTCCTTTTTTTCAAATTACATTTTTGCATAGCATTAAATTGAATATTAAGTCGGTGATATTGCTAAGTTACTGTAGAAACTAAATCAGACATTGTGCGTTCGAGATCCAGTTTTCAAGAGGGGGATAGGGGATCCTATTAACCGGTTTAACCCCACCACATTTGTGTGCATGTCCCAGGCCAGGACCTAGATTTCTAACGCCAGATGGCGTGGTCTTTTGTCTGTTTAGAAAGTTACGATGAGAAGTGATTTGTCAATTGTTTGACATAGCATGAATTGTTGACATCACTGATTAAACTTCCTTTTCATAAATTATATATTAACTTTTTTACTTTCACTGGATACATGCCTGCGCTGGTGGACTTTTTGCTCACGGAGGTATTAATCGCCCAGTAGTCAGTGCTTTGGCACTGCGTGGGTTAATATAAGTAAATGGACAGTACCTAGATGACGTACTTTATTAAAACTCAGGCATAGGTAATCATATACTTGTTATCACAATATGGTCCTTTACTCATTCAGGACATATCACCTGGTTCGTATCAAGAGTAACACGGTGAGTGCTACTAGTGGAGCAGGAACTGCTTATTATTCGGAAGAACATGAATTTACCTCCAGTTTTAGTGGGGTTCTTGTTGCTCCATCTTTAATTTTAATTAGATGCGATCAACGAAATTACCAAACCTAGAATTATTTATTGAAAGGACATCATCAATATGAACATGGAATTAAAGAATCAGGCTAGCTTTTTTTCTTTTTTCTTGAGAAGCCCGTGTATGAAGTCTGCCTCATACGAATAATGGAACAAGTTGGCGAGAAGAAGACCACAGTTTGCACCCATATGTTGTGAATGTTGTCAATCAAAAACTCGAGCATGTTGATATCAGTTTCAGAGAACTTTTTGTTACAATCAGGGTGGTTTTTGCACAATAAGATTTGTCCCTTTCTAGCACAAGGTATCTACGTTGTAAATTAGATGTAAAATGGATAAGATTTAAGACGCGAGCACTCATTGCAAGGTGTAGACGATACAGCATTATGTGATAAAGTTTGTCAGTGACTTGTTCTCTCCGGATACTCGTGTTTTTTTCTACCAATACAACTGACCTCCACGATATAACTGATATATTGTAGAAAGTAGAGTTAAACACCACAACCCCTTCTCCTAAATAATGAAAAAGGAAATGTATTAAAACTAACTTAATTCAATCGTTCTTAGGCATAGGTGGTCTTAGTCGATTTTGCTTATACTGTTTAGATTCTTTTATGAGCATATCCGATGTTGATTATTCCAGAAACGATCGTAGACACTAAATCTGGTATCGTATATATATATTGTTTTATTGTTTTATTACCGTAGCATTTCAAAGATACTAATTCACTTTACTTGCCCTGGGTGTTTTTTTTCAAAATATAAGACAACTTAAATATTTTCCAAATAGAAATCTATTATTAGATACTGAAATTCTAAACAACTACCGTGTTATTAATACCACGTCAAAGTATTCTTGTTATATTAAAGGCGTCGTAACAATGATGAAAAATATGTGGGTCTCCTTATTTTTATATTTTACTCTCTTCTCGTTGAATTCTGCAGATGAAAGTAAGTTTTATATTTGTTCTTCTATTCCTTCAACTTATTTAACATACTTTTTAATATACATTTTGCCAATTGCCAATTGCTCAGTCGTTACAATTTATTTTTGTTTCGGGGGAGGGGTCTAAGAATAATGTAAATTGCAATAATTATTGAAAAGATCATACCTGATCAAATTTACAACATGACAGGTGAACGGGAAAATTCCCATCCCATGTGGAAAACAATTCTGTTTATGTAAAGGAATCGAGGAAACGCCCATGTATAGAATAAGATGGAAAACAATTGTGTTTATGTAAAAGAATTGAGGGAAACGCCCGTGTATAGAAAAGGGTGGGAAACAATTGTGTTGATGTAAAGGAATTGATGGAAACGCCCATGCATAGAAAAGGGTGGAAAACAATTGTGTGTATGCACAGGAATTGAGGGAAACGCCCATGCATAGAAAAAGGTGGAAAACAATTGTGTTTATGTAAAGGAATTGAGTGAAACGCTCATGCATAAAAAAAACGAAAATGCGAATGAGCTAAGATAAACACCCATATATATAGCAAAACGGATTTTTCTTCCTTGTCTTTCCTTTATTGTTTTTGTGTTTGCTAAATATATCAAGTTAATTTACTAATCAAAATATTTAATCACACAGACATACCTTACTAGCATATATATAATCCAACAGTGTTAGAATTATATATTTTAGTTGACAATTTTTTGTTCTTCCCTCGACGGGATTTGAACTCACAGCATTGAAACAATGCAGCACCAATCTCTTAGCGTTATGTCCAGCGCCCTAGCCCACTCGGCCACATCCGCTATATATATGAAAAAACGATTTCTCTTTTTTTATATATATAAAGTAATTGGTGCATTAAACGTCGTTTTTTTTATCTGAATATTACATAACACAATAACCTAATGATAGACAAAAAGGCATATACCACAGTTATTTCTAAGTGTATATAGTTTTTTCGGTTCTTAACCATTTTTATCATTATTTCTTTTGTCTCTTCTTCCTTTTTTTGCCATCACTTGTGTCGTTGTTTGTCGTCCGTCGTCTGTCGTCCGTTAACTGTTCACATTAGGTGAGTGATGCAGGCTTAGGTGAGCCTCTAATCTTATTTGCAATTATATTTGTTTTCCGTTTATTTTTATCTGATTACTTTTGCTTGTTCTGTTTGTTTTCATCTGATTACTTTTGCTTGTTCTTTTTGTGTTTTGTTTTTTTTTTAGTTCGATTTACCTTTTTTTTAGGTTTATTTTGCTTTTTTTTTTGTTTGTTTGTTGTTGTTGTTGTTGTTGTTATTGTATATTTTTGCTTTGCTTTCGTTTTACTTTGTTTTTTGTTTTTTCTGTCTTTTTTTTATTTTTAAAATTTTATTTAAGTTAATATTATTTTATTTTATTTTATTTTATTATTGTTTGTTTGTTTGCTTGTTTTTTTTTTTTTTTGTTCTTGTGTTTGTTTTTATTTTTATTTACCGAATCAAATTTAAAAAAGGCACAATTATCTTTTTATAGTACGTGACCAATTATCTCGTATATATAGGTGTAATGTATGAAATGTCACACTCCAAAACACAGAAATAAAATTATACAAGGAAGTTAGTACTGAATGGCTACTATCTTCCTCACAACAACTGTTCATAATACCTGCCCTTTGTTGTGTATATTAAATAGTTTTTTGTTCACAGAACAAAGATCGTTATTGATGCATGCGATGCATGTATTACAACTGGTAGTTTTTAAAGAGACATGCAATTCAAGCTAATACACAAAATGAAATAATATGATATGTTTCAATGACATATTTTAATTCGTAAAAACGTTCACTTTCAAATCTTTTCACTTTGAGGATACTTGATGAAGGTTTTTTCAGAAACAAGGTGACGTTGTGGCCGTGGTCGCATGGTAGTGGGATTTAAAACCTCCCATGCAATCAGTGTCTATCACCACTGATGTTCAAATCTCGATCAGGGCTAGGTGTACAACATTATGTGATAAAGTTTGTCAGTGACTTGTGACAGGACTGTGTTTTGCTCGGGGTTCTCCGGTTTTCTCCACCAATGAAATAGACCACCCCGATATAGCTGAAATATTGTTGAAAGTGGCGTTAAACACTATCATTCAAACACAATTTTAGATACTTATCATGAGCAATATGCTAGCTATTTCGTGGCGGTCAGTTTTATTGGTGCATGTTAAACTTCATTGTATATCTCCCTTGCTTCCTCCATTGTTAACCTTGCTCTGAATACAATGTCTGCAAATAGTGATGTAAATCAATCAATCAATCGATTAACCAATAAATTAAATTGCACAAAATAACAAAAAAAAATATGAAGACACGTGCTGGTAAATAAAGCATTGTTCATATCGTCAATGTGGATTGTCAAATATATTATAAACGTTAATTTATCCTGCTTATGGTTTTATTCGTGGCGGTCAGTTTTATTGGTGCATGTTAAACTTCATTGTATATCTCCCCTGCTTATGGTTTTATTTCTCCCAAAAAATTCAATTATTTGGCTTTGCAATCTTTTAATTTTGAGCGTACCTGATGAGGTTGTCTTAGAAACGCGTCGTGCTCACTAATTGTGATAGCTACGTTTTTATGTTTATCACGTGGTCGATACTTCTGCTGGTGGACATGGTTTAGTCCTCGAAGGTATCATCCGCCCAGTAATCAGTGCTTCGGCACTGACATGGTTTATTGTTATACTTACAGACCCTGGATCGTATAAGTTTACACTATGAACGAAACGCAAACGAACGAAAAACGCAAACGAAACGAACGGAAAACGAACGAACGCTTCACACGAATTTATTTGTACTCAAAATACCCTCTTCTTCTTCTGTTTCTACCTAATACTGACCGCCATCAACAAATTTAAGAATATGTCAGAGGTCACCTACCCTCAAAGTCATCATTGTCGTTGCAGCCTCCTATGATACATGGCCTCCCAGACATGTTGAGAATCAACCCCATAAATATCAATCCTAATCTTACCACGTTCAGTGTAGACGATCCGTCAGACAACGTGACATGTATGATCAACAAAACAACACCACATACTGACATGTTCATCTGATCTCTACACGGTAACGGTAAGTGTGTGATATTGACAATGATTTATTAGAACGGCAACAGCAATATATGTGTCATGTTGCCTTCGAATAGTGATTATAAATAGAATTAGGGAATTCTTAATTGTATTTATTATTTATATTGGTCAAGTTTCAAGATACTAAAGGTGAAACAGAAGCCGTAAATCATAGGACAAGCACTATAATGGTCAAAAGAAAAAGAACAAAAGGACAAATAATGATTTACAACACACTACACACAAAACTAAAGAATAACACGAACACCGCCAAAACCGGGGGTGAACTCGGGTGCTCCGGAAGAGTTGGCACTTCCTGTTCTTTTAATGACAATGTCACTAATAATGGCAATGCGAACACCAGCGGTAGCGGAAAAATAAAACGAACACAAAACTACTCAGATCCGCTTCCACTTCAAACCACGAAATCCTATTACAAATATGAATGACAAAATAAACATGGACAGTACAATAGCCTGATCAGTAAACACTTCTAAAGGTTTATTTTTCTTTAAGCTGAGGCCCTTATATATGGCTTATGGTCCATGTAGTCCAACGTTTGAAATGGGCTCCAAAGGAGAAAATATTAAACTTCTGCAGAAAATTGAATTTCGCACGAGGCAGTATTGTGCTACGATATTTGTACCAATAAATGAACACTGTTCTTTCGAATTCAATATCTTGGAGAACAACATTAAGCATAGGCTAATACATTGTGAACTTATTTACATTCGTGGATATCTATTTTCGTGGACACGTACATTTATATATACGCATATATATACTCGTTCACTCTCCTGACTAAGTGCGAGCACTAAATTTGATATCTACGTTTTATGTCAATATCAATACGGCAAGCCGGTGTTCTAACCCAATGAAAGTGACCGAGCAAATGTTTTATGTGTGTGCATTGGATCGATTTTTCCTCTGTGTCAATGAGTTTTCTATTGTGTCACCAGCCCAATAGTCAGTGTTTATTAGATATGTAATTACTGAAATTTACAGTTCTTAAATAATGTGATTATTAATAAAACTAAGGTTTTCCTCCCTCAGCCATATGTGACCTTATATTCGATTATAGCTATTATGCTGTTTATGCCCTTTGGTTTTATTGTTCCCAAAACTTTAAATTATTTGACTTTCCGATCTTCCGATTTTTATGATACCTGAAGAATGTTATTCCGGAAGCGCGTCGTGCGCACTAAATTTGATATCTACGCTTCTATTAACATTAGACAGTAAATATACAATACTTGTGCACTATAGAAACATATTGGTAATATGCATATGAGGCTAAGAAACGGGGGGAAAGGCGAGGCTTCGCACAGTGCACATGTATTGTATTTATCCTGCAATCTTAAATCGCAAATAATTGTTTACTGGACGATGATAAATGTATTTGAAATAATTTTCTCTATGTATTTGAAAACAATATCCCCCGATGTGCCCCGATGAGTTTACCAATATCAAATGTTATTCTATTTATGAATGACCAATATCAACAAAATATTGGGCAGGCTATATTGGTCGGTAAATGCTGTCATTGCAGGATAATTCATAATATTTATGAACCCAAGTAACATCCGGCGAAACCGGTTGTGATCCATGGGCTATAATAATTTGGTATGTTCAATTCAATATTATAGGGGCTGTCGTCAGGGCCTCCAAGAGACATTTTGCAATGCGGAGCAAAACTGCTTTGGGGCTCCAGGGACAGATTGAGACTTCTCTCAAAATTGAGGATTTGAGTTGGAAATACCCCAAAAAATGAAACAAATTAAAATAAAAAGTCTATTGCTAATGCGCCCGTCTGAGATTCACGGTCACCCTCCTCAATCTCCAGGTCCCGGACCGATGTACCGCCTGAATCCCCCTCTCATAGGCGGTGGCCGTCGTGGTCGTGATCGTATTGTAGTTGGATTTACAACTACCTGAGCAATCGGTTCCTATCACCAATAAAATTGTGAGCTCGATCCCCGTACATGGTGAGGTATAATCTATACAGCATTGTGTGATAAAGTATGTCAGTGACTTGCGACAGGTCGGTATTTTCTCCGATTACTCCGGTTTCCTCCACCAATAAGACTGACCGCCACGATACAACTGAAATATTGTTGAAAGTGGCGTTAAATACCACCAAACAAACAAAAAAACTCAACATCTTTCTCCTTATCAAATATAAATTTATTTATACTCAAAATACCCTCTTCTTCTTCTGTTTCTACCTAATACTGACCGCCATCAACAAATTTAAGAAAAATGTCAGTGGTCACCTACTCTCAAAGTCATCATTGTCGTTGCAGCCTCCTATGATACATGGCCTCCCAGAAATGTTGAGAATCAACCCTATACATATCAATCCTATTCTTACCACGTTCAGTGTAGACGATCCGTCAGACAACGTGACATGTATGATCAACAAAACAACACCACATACTGACATGTTCATCTTATCTCTACACGGTAACGGTAAGTGTGTGATATTGACAATGATTTATTGGAACAGCAACATCAATATATGTGTCATGTTGCCTTCGAATAGTGATTATAAATAGAATTAGGGAATTCTTAATTGTATGTATTATTTATATTGGTCAAGTTTCAAGATACTAAAGGTGAAACAGAAGCCGTAAATCAGAGGACAAACAATATAATGGTCAAAAGAAAAAGAACAAAAGCACAAACAATGGTTTACGACATACTACACAGAAAACTAAGGAGCAACACGAATCCCGCCAAATCCAGGGGTGAACTCGGGTGCTCCGGAAGAGTTTGTGGTTCCTGTACTTTTAATGGCAATGGCACCAATATCAGCAATGCGAACACCAGCGGTAATGGAAAAATAAAACGAACAAAAAGCTACACCGCTTCTACTTCAAACCACGAAATCCTATTCCAAATATGAATGACAACATAAACACGGACAGTACAATAACCTGATCAGTAAACACTCCTATAGGTCTATGTTTCTTGAAACTGAGGCCCTTATATATGATTTATGATCCAAATAGTCCAACGTTTGAAATGGGCTCCAATGGAGAAACAGATTAAACTTCTGCAGAAAATTGAATTTCGCATGACGCAGCATTGTTCTACGATATTTGTACCAATAAATGACCCCTGTTCTTTCGAATTCAATATCTTGGAGAACAACATTAAACATAGGCTAATACATTGTGTACTTATTTACATTCGTAGATATCTATGTTCGTGGACACGTACATTTATATATACACATACACTTGCTCGTTCACTCTCCTGACTAAGTGCGAGAACTTCAACTCAATTTGATATCTACGTTTTTATGTCAATAAGAGCGATATAAATACGACAAGCTGGTGTTCTAACCCAATGAAAGTGAGCGAGCAAATGTTTTATGTGTGTTAATGAGATAGCTTTTTGATTTATTTCAATGAGTTGTCTATTGTGTCTTGGAATTGTTCCGACACTGTGGTATCTTTTGTTTGTTTTTCCTTTATTTCAATGAGTTGTCTATTGTGTCTTGGAATTGTTCCGACACTGTGGTATCTTTTGTTTGTTTTTCATTTTGTTACTTGTACATTCATTTTTTTTTCAGATGCGTCTCTGGTATTGACTGAAAATTCAAGCATTGATGTCAACACAACTTCTGAATATGTAATTGTAATATCTTGTACCGATGGAACAGACACCACATTCTTCGACTTGACTCTTCTTTTTACAACGAAGGATCCCGCTGTCACAGACAATCCCACTGTCACAGACAATCCCGCTGTCACAGACAAACCCGACACAGAGTCAGATTCGACACCAATTATAATCGGCACTTCCATCAATGGATTGTTTATAATGTTAGTCGTGGTGATTATAGTTGTTTTTGTTAGAAAAAGGCAACAAAAAAATAATGATGAAAGCAGGGTATACGAGATACCATTATCTTTATCTAATATAGATGGTAGCGATGGTCACCATTACGACTCAGTATTCCAGACTGGAAGGCGTTGATGCGATCAGTGATGGACTTATATGTTTGTGACCCTGAAGATTGAACTGGTATGGGGCTCTTTGCTACCAGTAACAATAGGGCAACATCTAAACAGGTGGGCGAATGGTCAATACCACCCTTTTAAGGGCCCCGATGCCAAAATGGGGGAGACCGGGATGATCGGATAGAGACCTTACAAATAGGCCATGCAGTGAGTTCATTCCCAAATAAAATATGTCCAAAGACCAAAGCATTGACAAACACATAACAAGAATGCAATTACAAGCAAACGTTCCCGGTCCTTTCCTAGTTCATGACTTATCACCGGGTTCTTAACTAGATTAAAACGATGGGTGTCAGTAGTAGAGCAGGAACTACTTATCGGTCCGGATCATTTGAGTTCACCTTCGGTTTTTAGTGGGGTTCGAGTTACACGATCTTTTGTGTTTTGTGTATGTTTTGTATATCGTTGTTTGTCCTTTTGTACTTTTTCTTTTGGTCATTGTGTTGTCTGTTCTTGTTCGATATACGGATTCGGATTACCCCTTTGATAATTTCAAACTCTTCTTACAACAGGTATTAGTAAAATGTTTGCTACATTCCTTATCGCATATACATTCTATTCAAACAGTGTTATTCCTACAAATCCCCAAAACCAATCAGATGCTGCAAGCTAAATATTGAATGAAAAACTTTTGCAGAAGCGAAACAATAGCTATGTGGCACTGGGGAGGACTGAAGATGTCATGAGAGAAAATGACTCGAGATACACCATAATAATACATTTACCTCGACACAACCCATATAAATACTTATGCTGAACAGTTTACAAATAATTCTTCCACTATAGATATAGTAAATGAAAAATAAGCCAGGTCTGTCACTCCTAAAAACGCAACTGAATAACCGAAATATAAACTTTTTCACACTAGAAAACAGAAATATCGCAGTAAATATGTACCGCACACCAAAAACAACTAGATCCATTTGATATCCGCTTTGTTCCCTCCTAGATAGAAAGAATCCTTTTTTTTCAGGAATGTAAATATTAACAGGGCATTTCATTCTTTAACTGTATGCATTACAAATATAATTTTCTGCGCCCTCTGAAGACTATCTACGTTTTAATGTCAAACACAGTTGGACCCGGGTGGCTCAATGAGTTAGATAGTACCTAATAATTAATATAAGCCTAGTTTACAAGTTGCTTGCCCATGGTCAGTGGTTCTCTCCGGGTACTCCGGCTTCTTCCACCACTAAAACTGGTCGTCATGATATAGTTGAAATATTGCTGAAAGTAGCGTTAAACACCAAAAATCAAAATCAAATCAAAATCAATCAAAAACAGTTGTTCACTAGAATAATAAAAACGTAGATATCAAATTTAGTGCGCACGACGCGTTTCTGGAATAACCTTCATCGGGTAGTCTCAAAATCGAGATATTGGAAAGCCATATAATTCAAAGCTTTGGGAGAAATAAAATCAAAGGGCCTACATGGGATAACCAAAATACATTAAGTAATTCCATAAAGTAATTACATACGGTGGTTGTAAACATATTTAGTAATCATATACATGTATTAAGACGAATATTATAATAATAATAATAATATCAAAAATATTTCGGGGTTAATGGACTACCATATCCTCTCTCTCACGCACCAAAGTGGGTGTGCGTGTGTCTCTGTGTGTATTCCGGATATCGATGTTTCCCTTGTTTCAATGAGTTTTCTATGGTATTTTGGAATTGTTCCGACACTAGTATTTTGTTGTGTGGTTCTCATTTTGTCTGACAATTCAAGTATTGATATCAACACAACTTCTGACTATGTAATTATAATATCTTGCACCGATGGAACACCGAAGGATCCCGATGTCACGGAAAAAAACCACTACGACCCGATACCTATTTCTACAACAATGGATCCCGCTGTCACGGAAAAACCCGCTACGGACCCTACACTTCTTTCAACAACGACGGATCCAGCTGTCATGGAAAAACCCGATACGATCCTGAAATATACTACACCAATTATAATCGGCGGTTCTATCGGTGGATTGTTTC
Source organism: Gigantidas platifrons (assembly GCA_002080005.1). Lineage (NCBI taxonomy): Eukaryota > Metazoa > Mollusca > Bivalvia > Mytilida > Modiolidae > Gigantidas > Gigantidas platifrons. Next base: position 52,424 of record MJUT01060495.1, on the reverse strand, counting down.
TACTCGTGGTAATTATAGTTGTCTGTGTTAGAAAAAGGCAACACAAAAATAATGACGAAAACAAGGCATACGGGAAGCCACTGCAATTATCTAATATAGATGGCAGCAGTGATGGCATCACTGTGAATCAATATTCCTTAGAGGAAGGATTAAACGCGACATCGCATGATAACTATTGATATGCGGAAATGGATGTAGCTAAATTGAAAGCGAGAAATGCTGAAAAACAACAAAGCACATCTGAAAGGTTCTGAATATAAAACGCCATGGAGATAAATGTATATTTCTTTCGTGTATTTACTTTTTTTTTAAATCGGTTTGTAAATAACAAAATATGCTATAAAGAATGTTATTCTTGTATTATTATAAGTCCATTGATTAACGATTAAATTCAAACATTTGTACATAAGCCACAAGTTACAGTTATTATCCCCTCGCCAACGAAGTTGCGATGGGATATAGTAACGCTACCGTCCGTCCTTCCTTCCGTCCTTCCGTCCGTTCGTCCTTCCGTAACACCCTTGTGAACACTCTAGAATCAACATCCTTCGATGGATTTTAACCAAACTTGGTACATACTTAGTCCTTAAGAGATTCTGGAACCCTGCTGATTTTCAAGGTCATAGGTCAGAGGACAAGGTCATCGGATCAAATTTTTACCGCGTAACATCTTTGCGAACACTCCACAATCAACATCCATGAATGAATTTTGACCAAACTTGTTACATTCCTAGTCGTTAAGAGAATCTGAAACCCTGTTGATATTCAAGGTCATAGATCAAAGGTAAAGGTCACCGATTCAATTTTTTTTCGCATAACATCCTTGTGAACACTCTAGAATCAACATCCTTCAATGGATTTTAACCAAACTTGGAACACACTTAGTCCTTAGGAGAATTTGGAACCCTATTGATTATCTAGGTCAAAGGTCAAGGTCACCGGTTCAACTTTTGTACCATTTAACATCCTTGTGAACTCTCTAGAATCAAAATCCTTCAATGGATTTTAACCAAATTTGGTACCAACTTATTCCTTTGGAGAATCTGGAACCCTTTTGATTTTCAAGGTCATAGGTCAAAGATCAACGTCACCGGGTCAATTTTTTATGCGAGGGGATACGCTACGCGTTGCGTTGCCCTTGTTATATCTTTACTTCAGGACAGTGAGTTGTGGATGAGCTATAGGGAACGACCATTTTATGTCTTTTTTAAGTTATTTGAGCTTAGTGTGCAACACGTATGTTGTTGTGTTTTGTTTTGTTGTTCTTCGTCTTGTGTACTCTATGTTGCCAGATTATCTGGATTGTCCAATTTGTTATTGCCCCTTTGGTATTCTCTGACCTCTATTTAGTAGGGTTGGCAAGCTACGTTATTTTTTTTAATTTATGCTGCCAAGTATTAAAACAAAAAATTAATTAGCCTGAAAGATCAAAAAATATAAATAATAATAAAATGACGTATTGTGTTGTGTTGTGTTTTTGTTTCGTTTGTCTTCGTCATGTGTATCCTATGTTGCCAGATTCTCTGGATTGTCCATTTGTATTGCCCCTTCGGTATTCTTTAACGTCTATTTAGTAGGGTTGGTAAGCTACGTTCATTTTTTGATCCCCTCGCAAACGAAGTTGAGAAGGGATATAGTAACGCTACCTTCCGTCCTTCCGTCCTTCCTTCCTTTCGTCCGTCCGTCCTTCCGTAACATCCTTGTGAACACTCTAGAATCAATATCATTTATTGGATTTCGATCAACATTGGCAAAGGCTTTATCCTAAAGAGAATATGGAATCCTGTTGATTTTCAACGTCATCGGTCAAAGGTCAAGGTCACCGGATCAAATTTCCACTGCGCAACATCATTGTGAACACTCTAGAATCAATATCCTTAAATGGATTTTGACCAAAGTTGGCACAGACGTAGTCCTTAACAGATTCTGGAACGCTATTGATTTCCATTGTCATAGGTCAAAGGTCAAGGTCACCGAGTTAATTTTTTACCGCTTAACATGCGTGTGAACACTCTAGAATCATGATCATTCAATGAATTTGAAACAAACTTGGCACATACTTAGTCCTAAAGAGAACCTGGAACCCTTTTGATTTTCAAGGTCAAATATCAAGGTCACCGGGTCAAATTTGTTACAGCCTAACATTCTTGTGAACACTCTAGAACAACATCCTGCAAGAGAGTTTGACCAAACTTAGTACATGCTTAGGCCTTCAGAGAATCTGAAACACCGTTTGTTTTCAAGGTCGTACGTTACAGGTCAAGGTCCCTGGGTCAAATTTTTACCGCGTAGCTTCCTTGTGAATACCCTAGACTCAGCATTCTTAAATGAATTTTGACCAAACGTGATACAGACTTAGTTTTTCCAATAATCTGAAACCCTGTTGATTTCCAAGGTCATAGGTCGAAGGTCAAGGTCACCGGGTCAAATTTCTACCGCGAAACATCATTGTGAACACTCTAGAATCAACATCCTTCAATGGATGTTGACCAAACTTAGTACATATTTACTCCTTTAGAGAATCATCACGAATCCTTTTGATTTACAATGTCAAATGTCAATGTCACTGGGTCAAATTAGTTACCGCGTAACATCCTTTTGAATACTCTAGAATCAACATTCTTCAACAAATGTTGACCAAACTTGGTACAAACTTAGTATTTTATAGGATCTGGAACCATGTTGATTTTCAAGGTCATAGGTCAAAGGTCAATGTCACCGGGTAAAATTTTGTTGCGATGGGATATGCCACGCTTTGCGTTGCCCTTGTTTTAATTTATGTTGCTGAACATTCAAAGATGTAAAAAAATAATAATAATATGACCCTGCACTATTCAATGAGAAATTTTGATAAAATTTGCAAAATAAAATTATAGCTATTTCATGTCCCATAAAATCAGGTTCGGGGAAAACAGTTAACAGGTTCCTCCCTTAACATTATTCGTGTTTAACAGAAATTTCGACACTTATGACTTTAAGTTATGTCATTACCTGTCTTGTTTATTTGTGGATAAAACGTGAAGTTAAAAAATACGCCTCTAGTATTCACCTGTTATTGAGGACAAACTACAAGTTCATTTAGGGACCGTCGTGGTCGTACAGTAGTTGGATTTAGAACTACCAATGCAATCAGTGCTTATCACCACTGACGTTATGTGCTCAGATCCCGTTCAGAGCGAGGTGTATTTAATACGACATTATTGGTAAAGTTTGTCAGTGAATTGCGACAGATCGGTGATTTTCTCCGAGTACTCAGGTTGCATCCACCAATAAAACTGACCACTCTGGCTCAATGAGTTAGGTCGTTGGATCTAGCAACTCATACAAGCCTATCACCAATACGACGTGGGTTCGCACCCGGCTTTGCAGATTACAAAGATAGATGCACTCGACTTGCAGCCGCAAATGATAATGTTTACCAGTTACTTGCCCATGGTCCGTGGTTCTCTCCAGATATCCCGGCTTTCTCCACCACTAAAACTGGTCGCCATGATATAGCTGAAATATTGTTGAAAGTAGCGTTAAAACAGCAAAAATCAAAATCAATCAAGAATATAGCTAATATTCCAAACACGTCCTGTTTAAGAGAAAATGTTTGAAGATACCCTATAGGTTAATCAAAGGTCGTAAATCTATGAAAGACAGATTAGAAAGGACAAAGAAAGTGGACAAAAATACAAACAATGATCCTTAAGTGTTACATTGGAAGCAAAAGATTGGGCAGCTCTAACCTTATTCGATAAGAGGGGTCATCTATGATGCTCTGGAAAAGTAAGCATTTCCTGCTTCACCAAGGACCCCCTCATGTTTCTCTAGTTTATTTGATTGTGTCTTATTTGTGGATTCTGAAGAGCTGCAGGCAAATACAATTACTAAAACGAAATTTAATTTTTCACCAAGTATCGGTGGTATTTCATGTGAAGCGCGTTTGCCTTATTCAAAACACGATTAATTATGAAAACGTTACACTAACTTCATTTTCTTCAATATAACATACGTACTGCAAACAATCTCAAGATAAACTCCTCCTTAACCATGTCAAAATCATAATTGAAATGACACAAAGCAAATGTATAATGTAGAATTTACGATTAACTCTTCGAAACGTTATTATCTAGATCAAATATAATGCCCAATTCTGCATATATGAGACATGCCAGTACGTTCAAACCCATAGAGTTGCAGTACGTTCCCGGGCGGTAGATATCATGGTCCCTTTAGATTGTCAGATTATTATACGGAAAGCCTGACCGTGAACCAGTGGGTAACGTGTTAGAAGAGTGCCACGCTCCCTGCACGCTAAAGACCTCTGTTGTTGATTTCCACAACGAGTAGGCACATTGTAGACGCTACAAAAGGCCTATTTATTTCATCCCAACCCAAATCGCTATTCTCTTTCAATGGCAGTCGTCAAAAGTCGTTGACCCGGCTGATCCGTCCCTTGCCTGAACGAGTTTTGTTTTGTATCCGAAGTAAGGAAAGTATCATACTCCTTTTAAGCAAAGCAATCATTGTAGTGACCAACAAAAACAACATCTCGAAACGACTGATGGTTAGTGGTAAGCTATAATGCAGAATATTTAGACCCTGACAATTATGTCCTTTTTTTCATGTTAATTATTATAACTTGTCTACCTATAGGGCCATTCATTTCCCCGCATATGACTATCCTATTTGATGTAATTCACATTTCGGCTCAGAGGTCTATCCTACTGGGAAAATCAACGAAGAGATTGACAGTACCAAATAGGTTATTAGAAGTCGTAAGTCGTAAGTCGAAGACGGGTAGACGATAAAATGGCACAAAGAAATGGGACAAAACGACACACACTACATAGAAAACTAACCAATAAAACCGGAAAGGTTAACAGTTCTTGTCTCCACTAGCGACACCCGACGTGTTATTATCAAAAGACACACGACAATCATATGATAAGGAAACCGTCTTGGACAACAGTATACATAAATACGTTTTACCCAAAAGTCTAAACCTAGCTGGTTTCAATCAATATCCTGACCATATCTCCACAGTAGCTTATTTAAACACAATTTATCCCCACAGATCTGTACTCTCTGATGTTATCCAGATTTGCTCCCATGTTCCATTTCTCTCCATATGTTCTTATTAGTTGACATAATCGCCATCAATCCTCACAGTTTGATTATAGTTGGTGTAAAGGAGCTGATGAAATCCACATTTCTCTCAATACGTCCATCGTAGCTATATGTTTCCCATTTCTTCCCATTAGTCCATTCAGTTGATTTATTGCGCCCAAGCACTTCTAAATTATTTGGCTTTCCGATCTCTCTATTTTGAGCATACTTGATGAAGTTTATTCCACGTTAGATTTTGAGCATACTTGATGAAGGTTATTCCAAGATCGTGTCGTGTGTGCTAACTTTGATATCTACGTTTTTATTAAAATTTCCCTCGTAAGCCATTCGCAGCTGATTTAATAAATATGTCATGCAGTAGGTCCACTATAACTTATTTATTTGCTAACAAATGTATGTCTACTTTGTTCCCTTATGATGTATGCAGCTGACGTTCATGTTTCCATAGCTTAGATTTGCTCAAGGTAAATTTTGGCACGAGGTTGGCGCTGGAGTATATTTATATAAAACATTCATAAATATAGCCTCTCAGCATAAACACCATATTTCAAACGTCACATGTGTGGTCTTGTTTATGTTCAATGAGTTGCCGAGATGAGAGGTGATGTTTTGTATTGTTGATTTTGGTGGAATTATTGACCATGATACATAGCTTTGAGGCGAAGGTATTCTTCTCTCTTTCTCTCTCTCCTTTTTTATCAACGATGTGGAAGCATTGGCTTCCAAGCTTCCACCTAGCTATGCCACTGCGTTCACTGTTTAATATATTAATATACATTTATGTGTCATCGATGTCCGCAATATTGCCCTATGTCCATTCATATAGTATTCGGTTATTGGTGACCCATTTATATATAGTTCTGTTATTGGGGACCCATTCATCCATTCATATATTATTCGGTTATTTGTCACCCATTAAATCGTCCAATATACACGCGCATTAATAGCAATTTGCGCCTTTTCATGTTAAATTATCTCATAATTTTAGAAGGATTTGTCCTGGCAATAAAGCATTTGCATGTGCATGTTGAACTACTGCTATACATGCAGCTTTAAAATCTGCATGCACCATTGGTATATATGAAGTGAATATTTACGACTCAATCATATATTTGAAAGCAGAAAAGTTGGCGCCCATCCCGTGTTTCACCTAAGATGATAACACTTGGGTATAACCTTTGTCATTGTTGAGAGTTTGGCAAAATCGACAATTTGAACGAGATTATTTTCTATTTTAAATTTCTAATTTTTATCCTTCATTTTCGGAATAAGTATATGATTTAACTCATATCAAAAAAAAATTAATTGGAACCACCTGTTTTCACCACATACATGCATCTATGCCAATATAAACGGCGTTTTTGCATGAAAACAGCAATAATAAAGGAAATAGCTGCATGCTGTCTATCTGAAAAAAATAGTGGTTATACCAGAATTATCCAAGATTAGTTGTATATTAACTTCCGGTTTTATTCTTCGACTTGTAAACTGTTCAGTCTTGGGAACACCTCAAAGATTACAGACATACATGGCAAAATACAAACTTGCACATTCTTGTGTTTAGGTATTTGTACACACTTTGACATCATTTCTTTGTTTTGAGTGTAGAATCGTTAATTCATTATGAAATAACAATATGGATGCAGCAATATTCGGTAGTCGTGTTTTTCACAAATACTTAAATGGTGAAATAGTAAGAACAAATGGGATTTTTTGAATTTTATGATACAAATAACAACAATAGGCTATTCACAGTATTGTTGTTTGCATAAAATAGAATATAAAAGGTATAATAATTGTCAATTGACTCTAATTAAATGGATCAGTGAATTCTGATGTAAACTATTTTACCTGTCCACTCTAAATTAAAAATGAAGGTTCCAACTGAACTACGACCGATAGTCACGCCCGGCCGAGTTAGCCTGAATCAACAATACCATGAAGTCAATTAATGTCCGATTTCAATAATTATTTTATCAACAAAAGCAGAAAAGATATGTAGTGTATAGTCGTTATTTAAAAAAAAT
>MJUT01060495.1:9646-26189 GCA_002080005.1 Gigantidas platifrons | reverse complement strand
ATTGTCAGTACAAGATTGGTGCTATAATACAGCTACTCTGAACGTTACAGTGACGGAAAATATTGTGAGTATGAATCAGGGAAAATACTGAGGGTTACGGAGGTCATTGGTGATAAAACGCGTATTGCTCACTAAATTTAATGTCTAAGTTTGTATTACTATCACTGAGTCGATACCTCTGCTGATTGTTGACTATTTGTCTCCGAGTGTACCATCCGCACAGAAATCAGTGCTTTTTTTTTATCTCTCCTTGATGTGAACAAGGTCAATACTAATATATTATATATTCTGAAAATCAAGTGGAGCTATCCCTTTTATATACTGTTGACACTAAAGACGGAATTAATTTACCGTGCATGAATGGAAGAAATGAACGAACCATTATTTTACGTGGTAATAAAAGTATTTGATATGCACCATCTCGTCATTTCCCAATCCATTGCTTGTCATAGAATTTTTTGCAACAGTAGCACGACAGGTCCCACTGGCAGAGCAGAAAGTATTATCCCTTTTGGAGAGACTGTGCTTATCTCCGGATTCTGTGAGCTTCGTGTTGTTCACTTTGTATTAGTATCCGACATGGTTTCGCTTTAAGTTAGTGTTCGTTTCACTTAAAAGAAACATGATATTAGCTGCTAACTTTTCCGCAGCACCTGAGTTCACCCCATATTTTTAGTGGGGTTCTTGGTGCTCAGTCCTCAGTTTTCTGTCTAGTATTTTGTAGACCATTGTGTATTTGTCTTCTGTCCCTTTTCATTCGTTCATTGTATGACGGCTTCTGATTAAACCTTTGGTATCTTCAATCTTTTCGATCGGAACACTGACGTTTTGATACAATATAATACAGTATAGTGAGTTAGCCGATTGTATTCATTGAATGACTCTGAACACTTACAACAATCAGTCTATGATTTTTAATATTACATTGTTACATGAATGTATTCTTTTCATTTTGGTCCTTTTATGGTTATATACCAGAATGTAACAAACAGCTAATAACAGTTAAATAATACACGCAGAAATCTGGGCTTTCGTGCTATTAGTCTTAGACAGCCGTGTAATAATCAACGACCTAGATGTAATATGGATTCATGTTACACATCATTTATACCACGGTTTTCCTAGTTAAAGGTTAAACTCGGAAAACTGGCGTGTAAATATTGCATATTTCCTTGATTAACCTTCTAAGATTTATACACATTTAAATGTTGTCAACCTGATGAAATATTGTTCTTGTTTTTCATTTTGTTTTCTTTATTTAGCTGTTTGTATATTTGTATGAATCAACATAGAAACAGGCATTGTTCTGAGGGATGTTCTGCAGAAATGAACAATACGAGAAAACAAACTACAATGCGCTTTACACAACAATGTACGAACTTTCTACTTCTCAACATCCCCTTCATTATCAAATAGAAATATCTTTGTATTCAAAATACTCACTTTTACTTCTACCAAATTCTGACCACTTTCAACAAATTAAAGATTATGTCAGAGGTCACCTAAAGGTAATGTCAGAGGTCATCTAATCACAAATTGTGTGACATGTGATCATTATCGTTGTAGCCTCCTATGATACATGACCTCTCAGAAATGTTGAGAATCAACCCAATCAACATCAATCCTAATCTTACAACGTTCACTGTAGACGATCCGTCAGACCACGTGACATGCATGATCAACAAGACATCACCCCATACTGACATGTCCATCTTGTCTCTACACGTAACGGTAAGTGTGTGATATTGAAAATGCTGTTATTTGAACGACAACGGTCATATATGTGTCATGATGCCTTCGAAGGGTAATGATAAGTAGGATTAGGGAATTCATAATTGTATTTATTATTTATATTGGTCAAGGGAAGTTTCAAGATACTAAATGTGAAACAGAAGCCGTAAATGAGAGGACAAACAATATAATGTTCAAAAGAAAACGAACAAAAGTACAAAAAATGATTTACAACACTCTACCTAGAAAACTAAAGAGAAACGCGAACACCTGCCAAATCCTGGGATGGTAATATGTGCTCCGGAAAGGTATGGAGTACCTTCTCTACTAATGGCAACTCCATCAATATCACCGATTTGAACAACCACCTCTCACCTCAACAGTCCTAAAACGTTCACAGGAACAAAGATATATCGGGTTAATGGGATCCAGATAAAAAAGAACTGCACCAAAGTGAGTGAGCATGTGTATGTGTGTAACAGGTATCAATTTTGCCTCTGTTTCTATGATATTTTGGAATTGTTCAGACACTGTGGTATTTTTTTTATGTTGTTCATTTTGTAACTTGTATATCCATTTTCAGATGCCTATCTGATGTTGTCTGATAATTCAAGTATTGATGTAAGCACCACTTCTAAATATGTAATTAAAATATCTTGTACCGATGGAACAGACACCACCTTCTTCCACCAATATAACCAATTTGAACAACCACCTCTCACCTCAACTCACTCAAAACATAGTTTTAAAACGCTTACAGGAACTAAAATATATCGGGGTTAATGGTGGGTGAGCATGTGTATGTGTGTATTCAGGGTATCAATTTTTCCTCTGTTTCAATGAATTTTCTGTGGTATTTTGGAATTGTTCCAACACTGTGGTATTTTTTTGTGTGTTTTTCATTTTGTAACTTGTACTTTCATTTTCAGATGCCTCTCTGATTTTGTCTGAAAATTCAAGTATTGATATCAACACAACATCTGAATATGTATTTATAATATCTTGCACCGATGGTATAGACACCACATTCTTCGACCTGACACTTCGTTTTACACCGAAGGATCCAGCTGTCACGGAAAAACCCGATCCGCAGTCAGATAAGATACCAATTATAATCGGCTCTTCCATCTGTGGATTGTTTCTACTCGTAGTAATCATAGTTGTCTGTGTTAGAAAAAGGCAACACAAAAATAATGACGAAAACAAGATATACGAGAAACCATTGCAATTATCTAATATAGATGGTAGCAATGATCACCATTACGAATCAGTATTCCAGATTGGAAGGAGTTGATGCGATCAGTGGTAAACATATATCTTTTTGACCTGGTACGGGGCTCTAAGCTACCAACAACAATATGGCAATTATCTAATATAGATGGCAGCAATGATGGCATCACTCCGAATCAATATTCCATAGAGGAAGGATTAGACGCGATACGCATGATAACTATGGATATGCGGAGGTGGGTGTAGCTAAATTGAAAGCGAGAAATGTTGCAAAGCAGCCAAGCACATCTTACAGGTTGTGAATAACAAACGCCATGGAGATAAATATATATCTCTTTCGTGTATTTGCTTGTTTTTAAATCGGTTTGTAAAATAACAAAAGATGCTATATAGAATGTTATTCTTGTATTGTCATAAGTCCATCAATTAACGATTAAATTCAAGCATTTGCACATAAGCCACCAGTTACTGTTGTTATATCTTCACTTCAGGACAGTGAGTTGTGGATGAGCTATAGGGAATGAACATTGTATGTCTTGTTTGCGTTATTTGTGTTTAGTGTGCAACACGTATTGTGTTGTTGTTTTGTTTTGTTTTTCTTCGTCTTGTACCCTATGTTGCCAGATTCTCTGGATTGTCCATTTGTATTCCCTCTTCGGTATTCTTTAACGTCTATTTAGTAGGGCTGGTAGGCTACGTTATTTTTTTATCCCCTCGCCAACGAAGTTGCGAAGGAATATGGTAACGCTATCGTCCGTCCTTCCTTCCTTTCGTCCTTCCTTCCTTCCTTCCTTCCGTGTCTGCGTCCTTCCGTAATATCCTTGTGCACACTCTAGAATCAACATCCTCCAATGGATTTTGAGCAAAAGTGGTACATGCTTAGTCCTTAGACCTTAAGAGAGTCTGGAAAACTGTTGATGTTCAAGGTCATAGGTCAAAGGTCAAGACCACCGGATCAAATTTTTACCGTGTAACACCTTTGTTAACACTCTTGAATCAGCATACTTCAATGGATTTTGATCAATCTTAGTACATACTTAGTCCGTAAGAAAATCTGGAACCCTCTTGATTTTCAAGGTCATAGGTCAAAGGTCAAGGTCACCGGGTCAATTTTTTACCGCCTAACTTCATTGTGAATACTCTAGAATCAACATCCTTCAATGGATTTTGACCAATCTGTATACATACTTAGTCCTTAAGAGAATCCGGAACCCTGTAGATTTTAAAGTTCATTATTAAAAGGCCAAGGTCGCCGGTTGAAATTTTTACCTCGTAGCATCCTTGTGAACACTCTAGAATCAACATCGTTCAATGGATTTTGACCAAACTTGGTACATACTTAGTCCTTAAGGGAATACGATACAGTAGCAAGGGCAGATAATTACGCTGCCGAATACCACATGTTTTCGCGACGACGAAATTGACGATGTCTGGATTTGTCATGAAAAATGCACGGTTTTTGTTCTGTAGCTATAAAAACAAGCACATGTACCCCTTTACCTTTTGTTAAAATTCTAAATAAAATCATTGTGAGAATATCATGATAAAATATTAAGAAATTATCAATTGGCATTTTTTTCTACATGCAAATTTATTCATGAAGCAACCACTAAATAATCCATAATCCACAAATAAGTAGAATTTGTGGACTACTGAATCTAGTATTGGCAATGTACATGTTCATCATCATTGAACGAAATTATCATAGGAACCTATTTAAAAAAACCGGATGCAATTATCTCTTACCGTTTTGAAATTGTGATATTTTCTTTACCGCTACAAAATCCGTATTTTAAAAAATTGTCGAAAAATGGTCGAAATTCGATGGTAAACATCTCGAAAACTAAGTCATGAAGGTATATTTTTCTTTGCATATTTGGAAAGAGCATGTCGAAATTGTGCAAATAACGAATTTTCATGAAAAAATCATTTGGCAATACCTATTGTATCGTATTCCCTGAAACTCTATTGATTTTCAAGGTCAAAGGTCGAGGTCACCGGGTCAAATATTTACCACGTAGTATCCTTGTGAACACTCTAGAATCAACATCCTTCAATTATTTTTGAACAAGCTTGGCATATACTTAATCCATAAGAGAATATGGAATCCTGTAGATTTTCAAGGTCATAGGTCAAAGGTCAAGGCCACCGCGTCATTTTTTTACAGCGGAACTTCCTTGTGAACACTCTAGAATCAACATCCGTCAATGGATTTTAACCAAACTTAGAATATACTTAGTCCTTAAGAGAATCTGGAAGCCTGTTGATTTTCAATGTCATAGGTCAAGGTCACCGGGTCAATTGGTTACCGCGTACATGTAACATCCTTGTGAACACTCTAGAATCAACATCCTTGAATGAATTTTGACAAAATTTTGTACATACTTAGTTCTTGAGAATATGCAACACTGTTCAAGATCATAGCTTAATTGTAAAGGTCACTGGGTCAAATTTTTACCTCGTAGCATCCTTGTGAATACTCTAGAATCAACATCTTTGAATGGATTTTGAGAAGACTTGGTAAAAACTTAGCCATTTATATCAACTGGAAACCTGTTGATTTTCAAGGTCATAGGTCAAAGGTCAAGGTCACCCTGTCAAATTTGTTCCGCGTAACATCCTTGTGAACACTATAGAATCAACATCCTTCAATGGATTTTGACCAAACTTGGTATATATTTAGTCCTTAAGAGAGTCTGAAACCCTATTAATTTTCAAGGTCAAAGGTCAAGGACACGGGGTAAAAATTTTACCACGTAGCATCCTTGTGAACACACTAGAATCAACATCCTTCAATGGATTTTGACCAAATTTGGTGCATACTTACCCCTTCAGAGAATCTGGATTCCTATTGATTTTCAAGGTCATCGGTAAAATGTCAAGGTCAACGGGTCAAATTGTTTGGCGAGGGGATATGCCACTCTTTTCGTTTCCCGTGTTTTAATTTATGTTGCCAAATATTAAAAGATGTAAAAAACACAAATAATAATAATAATAAACCAGTAATAGGTTTTCGATTATGACAATCGAAAACAACGTAATAGGCCGAACCATGTGACACATTTTTGTTTGATTTATTGTTTGTTAACTGGTACTCCAGTTTCATACACCAATAAAACTGACAGCCACGATATAACTGAAATATTGTTCTAAGTGACGTTAAACACCATACACCAACCTACAAACTCATTAAGTACAGAGAACATCACGTGACAGGTGTTTGGAGATAAAGACAGTTTTCTTGGATGTAAAAGGCATATTACAACAACTCATAATAAATAACAGTTTACTAGTAGTGTGCTTTGGAAACCAGTAATAGGTCACGGGCAATATCCTCCGGCCTTTTCCGTGAATTTATTTCCCTTTTCGATTATGGCAATCGAAAACAACGTAATAGGCCGAACTATGTAACACATTTTTGTTTGATTTATTGTTTGTTAACTGGTTTTCTAAAAGAATATAGCGAGGCCCAGGTACCTCAATGGTTTAGGTCGTTTGATCTAACAACTTATACAAGCATATCACCAATACGGCGTGGGTTCGCACCCGCTTTGTAAATTACAAAGATAGGTGAACTCGACTCGCAGCCACAAGTGATAACGTTTATCAGTTGCTTGCCCATGGTAGGCGGCTCTCTCTGGATATTCCGGCTTCCTCTACCACTAAAACTGGTTGGCATGATATATCTGAAATATTGTTGAAAGTAGCGTTAGAACACCAAAAATCAAAATCAATCAAGAATATAACTAATATTTCAAACACGTCCTGTTTAAGAGAAAATGTTTGAAGATACTCTAAAGGTTAATCAAAGGTCGTAAATCTATGAAAGACAGATAAGAAAGGACAAAGAAAGGGGACAAAAATACAAACAATGATCCATAAGTGTTACATTGAAAACAAAAGGTTGCGCAGCTCTAACCTTATTCGATAAGAAGAGTCATCTATGATGCTCTGGAAAAGTAAGCATTGCCTGCTCCACTAGGGACCCCTTCATGTTTCTCTAGTTTATTTGATTGTGTCTTATTTTTGAACTCTGAAGAGCTATAGGCAAATACAATTGCTAAAACGGAATTAAATTTTTCACAAAGTATCGGTTGTACTTCATATAAAGCGCGTTTGCCTTATTCAAAGCAAGAGTAATTATGAAAAAGTTACACTGACGTCATTTTCTTCAATATAACCCACGTAATACTTGCAATCACAAGATACACTTCTCCTTACCCATGCCAAAATCAGAAATGAAATGACACAAACGAAATGTATAATGTAAAATTTATGATTTACTCTTCGAAATGTTATTATCTGGATAAATTTTGCAATGCGGAGCAAAACTGTTATCGGGCTCAAGGGACAGACTGAGACTTCTCTCAAAATTGAGGATTTGAGTTGAAAATACGCCCAAAAATAAAAATAAAAATCAAAATAAAATGTCTATGGCTAATGCTAATAGGCCCGTCTTAGATTCACGACCACCTTCCTCGCTCTATGGGTTACGGATCGATGTACCTCCTGAATCCCCTCTCATAGGCGCTTACCGTCGTAGTCATTATCGTATAATAGTTGGATTTACAACTACCTGAAGAATCGGTGCCTATCACCTCTCAAATAGTGAGTTCGAACCCCGTCCATGGTGGATAACGTCTGTCAGTGACTGGCGACAGGACGGTGGTTTTCTCCGGGTACTCAGGTTTCCTCCACCAATAAGACAGACCGCAACGATACAGCTGAAATATTGATGAAAGTGACGTCAAGCAACATGAACCCATCCACCTAAACCAAATACGGACCGCCTTCAACAAGACTATGTCAGAAATAACCTACTAACAATGGGCTTGTCACTTGGTTATTGTCGTTGTAGCCTCCTATGATACATGGCCTCCCAAACACCTTGATAATCAACCTAAACAATATCAACCTTAATCTTACCACGTTCAGTGTAGACGATCCTTCAGACAACGTGACATGTATGATCAATAAGACATCACCACATCCTGGCATGTTCATCTTATCTCTACACGGTAACAGTAAGTGTGTGATATTGACAATGATGTTATTTGAACGACAACGGTAATATATGTGTCATATTTTCTCCGAATGGTAATTATAAATAGGATTATGGCATTCCCAATTGTATTTATTATTTATATTGGACAAGGGAAGTTTAAAGATATTAAGGTGAAACAGACGACGTAAATCAGAGGACAAACAATATAATGGTCAAAAGAAAAGGGAAAAAAGGACAAATAATGATTTACAAAACTCTAAACAGAAAACTAAAGAGCACCGCGAACACCGCCAAATACGGGGATGATAATATGTGCTCCGGACAGGTAAGGTTTTCCTTCTCTACTAATGGCAATTCCACCAATATAACCAATTTGAACAACCGCATCTCACCTGAAATCACTCAAAATATAGTTTTAAAACGCTTACAGGAACAAAAATATATCGGGGTTAATGGACTACCAGATCCTCTCTCTCACACACCAAAGTGGGCGACCATGTGTATGTGTTTTAAAGGGGAAGCATGGGTATAAATAGCTGTGGGCGGAGCAAAAAATTCAGTTTCTTCATTATTTTGGCCACTGTCACCTCGAGGATGAAAAATCAATGATACACAATTTCATAGTTACTTTTGGTGCAAAATATTTGACAGGCATGGTCACTAGTGTTCCTCCCTACGAAACTTTTAATTTTATTAAAAATAATATTCTTCATTAGTCTAAAACCTACAAAAATCACTTCAAATTTCTGAGGTATGTGACCTTGGTCACGTTGGTCATGTGACATACAGTTTCATAAATATACTATTCATATCAACGTGGATTTTTGGTGATAAGCTCCACCCACAAATTTTGGCGGTAGGCACTACCGCAAATTCCCCTATAATGGGATCGATTTTTCCACTTTTTCAATGAGTGTTCTATTGTGTTTTGGAATTGTTCCGACACTATGGTATTTTTTTTGTGTGTTCATTATTTTGTAACTTGTACATTCATTATTTTCAGATCCCTCTCTGATTTTGTCTGAAAATTCAAGTAATGATGTCAACACAACTTCTGAATACGTCATTGAAATATCTTGTACCGATGGAACATACACCACATTCTTCGACCTGACACTTCTTTTTACAACGAGGGATCCCGCTGTCACAGACAATCCCGCTGTGACAGATAAATCCGATACTCACTCAGATACGATGCCAATTATAATCGGCGTTTCCATCGGTGGATTGTTTCTAATCGTGGTATTTATAGTTGTCTGTGTTAGAAAAGGGCAACACAAAAATAGGACAAAAACAGGGCACACGACAAACCACTTAAATTATATAATATAGATGGCAGCAGTGATGACGAGATACGACATGATAACAGTGGATATGCGGAAGTGGATTTAGATAAAATCAAAGCAAGAAATGTTGAAAAACAACCAAGCACATCTGAAGGCTGTGAATATCAAACGCCATGGAAATAAATGGATATCTCTTTCGTCTATTGACTTTTTTAAATCGATTTGTAAATAACAAAATATGCTATATAGAATGTTATTCTTGTATTATTAGAAGTCAATTAATTAACGATTAAATTCAAACATTGTACATAAGCCACCAGTTACAGTTGTTGTATTTTTACTTCTGGACAGTGAGTTGTGGATTAGTTATAGTGAACTACCATATTATGTTTTATTTACGTTATTTGTGCTTAGTGTGCAACACGTATTGTGTTGTGTTTTTGTTTTGTTTTTCTTCGTGTTGTCTTCCCTATGTTACCAGATTCTCTAGATTGTCCATTTGTTATTGTCCCTTCGGTATTCTCTAACCTCTATTTAGTAGGTTTGGTAGGCTACGTTCTTTTTTTTTAGTTATGTTGCCAAATATTAAAAGATGCAAAAAGAAAATAATATTCACTGAGAAATGCTGATAAAATTTGCAATTAAAACTACAGCTATTTCATGTTCAAAAATATGGCTCGTGGAAAACAGTTAACAGTTCGTCTAGTATTCACCTGTTATTCAGGACGGACTATAAGCTCATCTAGGGACCGTCGTGGTCGTGATCGTACGGTATTTGGATTTACTACTACCTATGCAATCAGTGCTTATCACCCCTAACGCTGTGAGCTTGAATCCCGTTCATGGCGAGGTGTACTCGATACAACATTATGTGATAAAGTTTGTCAGTGACTTGCGACAGATCGGTGGTTTTCTCAGGGTACTCCGGTTAAATCCACCAATAAAACTGACCGCCCTGATATAACTGAAGCATTGTTGAAAGTGGCTTTAAACACCATAAACCATCATACGAACTCATTAAGTACAGAGAACATCGTTTAACTATGTGACATGTGTTTAGAGATAAAGACAGTCTTATTAGATGTAAAAGACATATTATAACAGCTCATAAAGAATAACAGTTTACTAGTAGTCTACTTTGGAAACCAGTAATATGTCACGGGCAATATCCTCCGGCATTTTGCATGAATTATCTCCCTTTTCGATTATGGCTATCGAAACAAAGTAATAGGCCGAATTATATGACGCACTTTTGTTTGATTTATTGTTTGTTTTCTTCAAGAATATAGATAATATTCCAAAGATGTCGTGCTTAATTGTGAGAAAATATTTGAAGATGCCTAAAATGTTATTCAAAGGTCGTAAATCTATGAAAGACAGGTAATTCTAAAGACAAAGGAAGGGGAACAAAAGAAAAACAATGATCTCAAAGCTTTACATTGAAAACAAACGATTGGGCAGCTCTAACCTTATTCGAAAAGAGGGATCATATCTGATGCTCTGGAAGAGTAAGAAGTCCATGCTTCACTATAGGCATCCGTCATGTTCTCTTGTTTATTTGATTGTGTCTTATTTGTGGATTCTGAAGAGCTTGAGACAAAACAATCACTAAAACGGAACTTATGTTTTCACAAACTGTCGATTGAACTTCATATGAGACACATTGCTTTATTCAAAACAAGATTAATTATAAAAACGTTACACTGTCGTCTTTGTATTCAATATAACTTCCGTGGTGTTAACAATCACACGATACGCTCCTCCAAACTTTCTAAATTCAGAAATAAGAAGGAAACAAAATCAATGTATAATGTTGAATTTATAATTTACTCTTAGACATTTTATTATCTCGGTCAAATACAATGTCCAATTCTACCTATATCAGACATGCCAATATGCCCAAACCCACATAGCAGCTCAGCGCGTCCCCGTGTGGTGGATAGGATGAACCCTTTATATTGGGGTTATCACATTATAATACGGATTCTGGACCATATTGAATAACGTGCAGGCTACCGGGCTTCCTGTACACTAAATACATCTAATGTAGTCTTCAACAAAGTGAAGCCGCTACAAAAGACTAATCAGGGTTCGAACCCATGATCTACCACACTTAGGGAGAGTGGCGTGTACACTAGCCTTTACCTCATCGATGCGGTTCAACATTGGTCTATACTAATGTTGTGTGTATTCAATTTGACTATTAAACTATATAATAAGCCCACCCCCTTTTACCGCACACCGAAAAACAACTTGATCCATTTCATATCCGCTTTGTTCCCTCCTAGATAGAATGGATCATTTTTAAGGAATATAAATATAAATAGGGCATTCCATTCTTTAACTGTATGCATTAAAAATATAATTTTCTGCACCCAATGAAGACTATCTACGTTTTAATGCCAAGCACAGTTGGATCCGGTTGGCTCAATAAGCTAGGTAGTATCTGACAACCCTTACTAGCCTATCACCACTAAGACGTTGATTAGCGCCCAACTTTGTAAATTACAAAAGGGTGTACTCAGCTCACAGCGGAAAGTGATAAAGTTTACTAGTTGCTTGCCCATGGTCAGTAGTTCTCTCCGGGTACTCCAGCTTCTTCCATCACTAAAACTGGTCGCCATGATTTAGCGAAAATATTACTGAAAGTGGCGTTAAACACCACAAATCAGAATCAAATCAAAATCAATCAAAAAACAGTTGTTCACTTAAATAATAAAAACGTAGATATCAAATTTAGTGTGCACGACGCGTTTCTGGAATAACCTTCATCGGGTACCACAAAATCGAGAGGCTGGAAAGCCAAATAATTTAAAGTTTTGGGACCAATAAAACCAAAGGGCCTAAACAGGATAGCTAAAATACATTAAGTAATTCCATAGAGTAATTAAATACGATGGTTGTAAGCATGTTTAGTAATCGGATACATGTATTAAGACGAATATAATAATAATAATATCATTACAAATAACAACAAAAACAACAACAATATCAGAACGAGACGTACTCTATACAAGATTATGTGATAAAGTTGGTCAGGACTTTCGGTGGGTCGGTAGTTTTCACTGTTGACATATTGTTGAAAGTGGCGTTAAACACATATATAACTATATCACCTTTGTGAAGAATAAAACATAAAAACATGAAAACACCATTTTAGATTATAAAAAAACAATAACAATGAAAACAAATCAACTTTAGTGCACACGATCAAAGTAAACAAATTTGAAAGTAAAATTAACAAGTTTGTTTACGAATATGTCATATAAATTATTTTTGAATTGTATTGTATGTCGCTTAGATAATTTTTGGTGTTTAACGCCACTTTAGGCAATATTTCAGTTATATCATGGCGACCAGTTTTAGTGGTGAAATAAGCCGGAGTACCAGGAGAGAACCACCGACCATGGGCAAGCAACTGGTAAACTTTATCACTTACGGCTGCGGGTCGAATGCACCTTTTTTGTGATTTACAATGCTGGGCGCGAACCCACGCTGTATTGGTGATATGCTTCTATGAGTTGTTAGGTAATCCAGCAACCTAACTTATTGAGCCACTGTATGTCACTTAGAAAACTTACTGTTGTAATACATTCATTACATGTATGCCTAGCGATCTTAGGGGTTGTGATTCGTTCTTTGTGAACAAAAAACGATTTAATATACAAAGCAAAGGACAGGTACTATATACAGTCCTTGATGAAGATAGTAGCCATTCCTGACGTAAGACATTTCACACATTACACAAATATACATGGGATAATTAGTCACGTACAAGGATTATATATATCATTATGTGTGTGTGCTTTTCTTTGATTCAGTTAAAAACAAAGTAAAAGCAATAACAAAACATAGCAATAAAAAAGACAAAAAAAACCCACCAAAACAACACAAACAAAAAACAAAATAAAGTAAACAAACAAATATCAAATTAAAAAAACGAACCAAAGCACAAACTGAAATCGAAACAAATGAAAACAAAAAAGAACAAGCGAAAATAATCATTCCAAAACAAACAAACACAAAGTGTGGGTGAATGTTTCTTATAATTAAGTGAGGAATATTTGAGTTGTCTTTATTCATAGTGAGTGACCATTTAACTTTTAATAGGTTTTCGATTATGACAATCGAAAACAACGTAATAGGCCGAACCATGTGACACATGTTTGTTTGATTTATTGTTTGTTAACTTGTTTTCTTAAATAATATAGCGAGGCCCTGGTGGCTCCATGAGTTAGGTCGTTGGATCTAGCAACTCATACAAGCCTATCACTAATACGACATGGGTTCGCACCCGGCTTTGTAAGTTACAAAGATGGGTGCACTCGACTCGCAACCGCAAGTGATAACGCTTACCAGTTGCTTGCCCATGGTTGGTGGTTCTCTCCTGATACTCCTGCTTCCTCCACCACTAAAACTGGTCGCCATGATATAGCTAGAATATTCTTGAAAGTAGCGTTAAAACACAAAAAAATCAAGAGCAATCAAGAATATAGCTAACATTCCAAAAACGTCCTGTGTAAGAGAAACTGTTTGACGATACTCTAAAGATTAATCAAAGGCCGTAAATCTATGAAAGACAGATAATTCTAAGGACAACAAAAAGGACAAAAAGACAAACGATGATCCATAAGTCTTACATTCAAAACAAACGATTGGGCAGCTCTAACCTTATTCGCTAAGAGGGGTCATCTATGACGCCCTTGAAAATTAAGCAGTGCCTGCTCCACTAGGGACCCCACTCATATTTCTCTAGTTTATTTGATTGTGTTTTATGTGAATTCTGAAAAGCTTCAGACAAATAAAATTACTAAAACGGAATTTAATTGTTCACAAAATATCGGTTGTACTTCATGTGAAGCACGTTTGCCTTATTCAAAACAAGATTAATTATTAGAACATTACACTGACGTCATTTTTTTCAATATAACCCACGTAATGCTAGAAATCATAAGATACACTCCTCCTTAAACATGTCAAAATCAGAAATGAAACAAAGCAAATGTATAATGTTGAATTTATGATTTACTCTGCGAAATTTTATTATCTGGGTCAAATACAATGCCCAATTCTGCGTATATCAGACATGCCAATAGGTTCAAATCCATATAGCCGGGTGGTAGATATCATCTATAATTTTTCAATGGCAGTCAAAAGTCGTTGACCCGACTGACCCGTCCCTTGCCTGAACGAGTTTTGTTTTGTATCCAAAGCAAGGAAGGTGTCATACTCCTTTTAAGCTACGCAATCATTGTAGTGACCCAGAAAAACAACATCTCGATACGACTGATGGCTATTGGTAAGCTATAATGCAGAATACGTACATGTCAATTATGTCCTCTTTTTTATGTCAATTATTATAACATGTCTACCGTTAGGTCCATTCATTTGCCACATGTGACCATCCTAGTTGATGTAAATCACATTTCGGCTTAGAGGTCTATCCTACTGGGGCTATCAGCGAAGAGTTTTGACAGTAACAAACAGGTTATTAGAAGTCGTAGGTCGAAGAAGGGTAGACGATACAATGGCACAAAGAAATGGGACAAAACGACAAAAAATGATCTACAAAACACTATATAGAAAACGAACCAATGCAACCGGAAAGGTTAACAGTTCTTGTTTCCACTAGCGACACCCGACGTGTTATTATCAAAAGACACGACAATAAAATGATAAGGAAATCGTCTTGGACAACAGCATACATAAATACATTTTACCACAAAGTCTCAATCTAGCTGGTTTAAATCAATATCCTGCCCATATCTCCACAGTAGCTTATTTAATCAGCATTTATCCCCACAGATCTGCACTCTCTGATTTGCTCCCATGTTCGATTTCTCTCCAAATGTTATTATCAGTTGACATAATCGCCATCTATCCTCACAGTTTGATCATAATTGGTGCAAGGGAGCGGATGAAATCCACATTTCTCTCAATAGGTCCATCTTAGCTGTATGATTCACATTTCTCCCCATTAGTCCATGCAGTTGATGCATTGCTCCCAAACACCTTTAAATTATTTGACTTTCCAATCTCTCGATTTTGAGCATACCTGATGAAGGTTATTCCAGAAACGTGTCGTGTGTGCTAACTTTGATATCTACGTTTTTATTAATCAATATATTTCCCTCGTAAGCCATTCACAGCTGATTTAATAAATATTTCATGCAATATGTCCACTATAATTTATTTATTTGTTAACATATGTATGTCTACTTTGTTCCCTTATGCTTATGCAGCTGAACTTCATGCTTCCACAGCTTGGATTTGCTCAAGGTAAATTTTGGCACGGCGGTGGCGTTGGAGTATATTTATGTAAAACATTCATAAATATAGCCTCTCAGCATGAAAACCATATTTCACAAACGT
The DNA here is from genome assembly GCA_002080005.1 of Gigantidas platifrons. NCBI lineage: Eukaryota > Metazoa > Mollusca > Bivalvia > Mytilida > Modiolidae > Gigantidas > Gigantidas platifrons. The sequence continues at coordinate 10,565 of MJUT01060495.1, read as the reverse complement.
CACATATGTGGTCTTGTTTATGATCAATGAGTTGCCGAGCTGAGAGGTGATATTTTATCTTGTTGATTTTCATGGAATTCTTGACCGTGATACATTGCATACTATTAGCTTTGAGGCGAAGGTAACGTGTTGATCTCTCTTTCTCTCTCTCTCCTTTTTTTGTCAACGATGTGGAAGCCTTCGCTTCCAAACTTCCGCTTAGCTACGCCACTGAGTTCACTGTTTAAACTATTGATATACATTTTTGTGTCATCGATGTCCGAAATATTGCCCTATGCCCATTCATATAGTATTCGGTTATTGGTGACCCATTTATATATATACTAGTGGACAAAAGAAAGGATACACTTATTTTTTTTTTATTTCTCTATTTTATTTATTTGAATTTCTTTATGATATTTAGTACCTATACTTACCTGGGCGACTGATTAATTTTGGTTATTGATTTTTTAACTGTAAGCATCGCTTAACGACGTAGACAATCAAAGTATACTTTTACCATTTTTGCACGTGCAACTTTTACCGCCATCGATAATGAGACAACTTTATTGTTATCAACAAGACAAATCTATGGCAAATTGAAAGTTCACCTGAATTAACCTTAAGACTAACCAGAATGCCTCGACTTTCACAAGAATTAAGAGAACGTGCAATAGGTATGCTCCCAGCAAACATGAACGTCACTGCCGTCGCAAGAACTTTGGGTTCTAAACGCTTGGCCATTCATCGTCTTCGTATACGTTTTCCAATGACAGGTTCAACAAAAGATCGACCTCGATCCGGACGCCCAAAAGTAACGTCTCCTCCAGATGACAGATTCATACGTCTCCGGCACTTACGTGATCGGATCCTACCAGCAACGTCATCGACCAATGTTGTTAAGGGTCGACGTGTCAGTGCGCGAACCATCCGAAGGAGA
>MJUT01060487.1:641611-657255 GCA_002080005.1 Gigantidas platifrons | reverse complement strand
TATGTTAAATAGTTAGTAGAGCCGACATATCGGTTATTGTGCATGGTAAAATTGGGATTAAATAAGCATTTTCATTGCTTTTCGGCATTTCATGCACATGGACGTGTTTATGTTGTATATTAAATTGTTCTCCTTTAAAGGGTTTACCATTGAAATGTTCACCTTTAAAGTATTCTCCTTTGATTGTTCACCTTGAATTGTTTCCCTTTAAAATGTTTACCTTTACAGTGTTCACCTTTAAGGGGCTTACCTTTAAAATGTTCACTTGTAAACGTGTTCATCTTAAAAATGTTCACCTTTTAAGTGTTCACATTTAAAATGTTCACCATTTAGGTGTTCACCTTTAAAATGTTCACCTTTAAAGTGTTTACCTTGTTGACTTTGATATTGAAACTCATGTACAAGTTCCTTAAGTTCTTCACTTTCTTGTTTTGTCAAACAAACGTCTCTGTCATCTATAAAATGAAACAAAATCAAAAAAGCAGAAACTGTATTATTGTACTATTTATCACAATGTCTGATATTGAACAAGGCTTATGTGTTATTATTTAATTTTTTGTGCATTCTCCTGAGGGAACTGTTCTAATATAGTGTTGTCTGGTGAGGCATAGTGCCTGAGCCAACGACGAGGGCACTATACCTCACCAGATAACACTATAGGAAAACTGTTCCCGAGGGAGAAGACATAAAGGATCTAACACCAGTAAGAGGGCAAAACGGAAAAATCTCAGACACCCGCGGGAAAGATTTCTATTGGTCTCCAACTTGACGGAGCCTAGTTGGAGACCAGAAATCTTTCCCTTGGTGTCTGAGATTTTTCCGTCTTGCCCTCTTATCGGTGTTTGATTCTTTTTCTCACTAATTTAGCAAAATAATTCCACATTTTTTCTTTACATTGTTTAATAGTAATAATAATAATAGAGTGTTCTCCCTTGTTAGTAACTAACGTAAAGACAGAAATTACCTCCCTTTGACCAGATTCAAATACATTTTTTACAGGTATTTATCGCTGTTGTAGTAGCATTTGTAATATGTTTATTAAATACATTGTATTTTTATTATGAAATACATTTAAAATACTGCCAAGACACAGATGTATATCGATAAATTTACTATTTACTTCAGCAACATGGAAAACAATTTTGTGGGAAAACGGTCGATGGATTGTAAACAAAACAAAGCCTTTGTAAGCGTGTGTTTTAGACTGACGAGTTATGTCCCCTGGCTCGTACCTCGGCTCAAGTCCTTGATTTACTTAATATGATGGACATGTATATGACTCTGTTTGATACCACTGAGCTTACCTCAGAAATCTACCTGACTGAATCGTATGATTGGTTAAATATACCCCACCTACCTGTAAAATTAGTGGAATTAGTAACATTTTCTCTCATGTTTTCTTGATTCCATGGATTTCTTGTAGACTTTCCTATAATGTAAATGCATTTTCAATATTAAATACAGTTATAATATAAACAGCTTTGAAAAAATGGTATCTCTAAGTTGAAGTAAAACTACAAAATTATGGCATAAAGAAAAAAATAGACTTGAACAAACAAAATTAACAAATACTGAACTACAAAAATTTAAAAGAGTAACACAATCCTTAAACAAAAAACAGAATGAACTCAGGTAGTCCGGGAAATAAGCAATTCTTGTTAAACTAGGGGAACCCGTCATGTTACTCAAATACAAAATCTAGTTTGAGTAGCTTGTTGGTAGTGAGTGAGTGAGTGAGTGAGTGAGTGAGTGAGTGGGTCGGTCGGTCGGTCGGTCAGTGTTCAACGCCAACTCAGCAATGTGTCAGCTATATCATGATGAGAACAAGTTAATTTTCAATTAGATGACTAGAGATGTACTAGATCAGATATACAGACTCAAGGGAATCATATCATCGTGTTAAAAAGGATGTACATTTTGTATGTTTGCTGATCAAGTGTTTTAAATACTGATTGAAATATATTTTTGTATATATTACCTAAACTATTATCTATATTTATATTTTAAGATAACCTTTAGACGTCGTCTTGTAGCATACAATATTTTTTTTTTATATCTAGAGACTTTTTAGTAACGTCAGTAACAAAGTTCTCTTTGGAGATATTGAATCTGACTGGTTTGTCCAAGAATTTGGACTAAAACAGGGAAGTGTCCTGTCCCCAACCCTTTTCTCTGTTTTGATGAATGATTTAGTCAGTTTGCTATCAGAACAGAATGTAGGTGTTAATTTAGCCTCTGATTTTATAAAGTGTCTCCTCTTTGCAAACGATAATGGGCAAATCGGAACAGGAATTGCAAACTCTTCTAAATATTACAGCTAGGTTTGCAAGTAAGTGGAACCTACAATTTAATTCCAAAAAGTCACAGGTAATGGTAATAGGCCAGAAAATTTATAAACTCAAACGATGGGATCTTTGAAATGGTCTAATAGAAGAAGCAAATGTTTATAAGTATCTTGGGGTGTACTTTTCACGTTCCCTAAAGTTTACTTATCATATAGAAAAATTCATGAAGGGAAATGTCCAGAAAAAACTAAATTATATGACACGAATTTTGGGCGAACACGGTAATTTAATCGAATTTCGTTAGGAGACTCATTATGGATCTCTATTATACGCCCTTCTATTGCACAAGGTTGCGCCGTACAGTTCCCTTCCGCACTTTCAATTGCTCAAAACATTGAAAGTTTGCAGTACCAAGCTGGAAAAATTATTTTGAAAACGAAAATGAGCTTTCCAAATCTGCTCTCCTATCAGAATTTGGGTGGGAACCAATTACCGAATTTCTTGACCGACAGCGTGTTAATTAGTTTGCAAGATTTCATAGGTTATGCAAAATTGTATTTATGGAGCTAAAAAATTCCGAATGTGTGGAATGGAAGTATGTAAATCATATGAAAAATATTTTCCAGTCAATAGGATTAGCCCATTACTACTGTTATAATATTAGTCGGTAACACAACCTACTGTTATAACCAACACTCGGGAACCAGTAGTTTAGGATTCCGGAACTGACGTACTTGTACATCTATATATATTTGCCAGTTAACAGATAGTCATCAACGAATGTGGAAGTCTCTGCGACGATTCAGCCCTGACTTTGTACAATTAGTTAACTCAGTCCTGGAAATTGACAATTATAATTAATTTCTTATATTGATTAATAGTTATATAGCCTTATCTGGAGTCAGGTTTTCTCATTCATGTACATGTACTTAATCTATTCATAAAGCTTTGAGTCAGGTTTTCTGATTCATGTACATGTACTTAATCTATTTATAAAGCTTTGATTCAGGTTTTCTGATTCATGTACATGTACTTAATCTATTTATAAAGCTTTTAGTCAGGTTTTCTGATTCAGGTACTTTTTCTATTTACAAAACTTTGAGTCAGATTTTCTGATTCAAGTAGGGTTTATTTTTACATAAAACCTAACTTCGTTAAGTTATAGAAACATTGACAACAATGTCAAAGACAATAGACTTCAACAAAGCAACACTTGAAGAATTGACATCAATTACTGGTATTGGAGAGAAAAGAGCTAAGAAAATATTAAAGAAAAAGCAAGAAAAGGAATTAGACCTCACCCTGCAGAATCTTCAGCTCATGACAGATATACCAAACACAATATGGGATCCTTTGATTGAGACTGGGGAAATAATGACAGAAGTATTAAGTAATCCAAAACGTGGACATACATATGAAACCCAACCTGTAGACCAGAAGGTGACTAAGAAAACGGCGAACACCATAGATATATTGAAAACTGAGCTGTATACTCTGAACAAGATAAAAACAACATGAAATCAACATATGACCAGCAGATACAATATTTAACTCTAGATTTCAAAACAAAGATGAAAAATAAGGAACATGAGCATGAACAACAAATCAGAGAATACAAGAAACAACAGAAAGAACAGTTCGAAACATTTGTTACCGAGGCTAAGGAGAGGGTAGAAAAATTACTCCATGAGATTGTGGTACGCAACATGGAACTGAAACAAATGGAGGAGTCAAACGAAAATGTAATTCCGACGAAGCAAAAGGAAACCGTAACATCGGAATTTAAAGAAAGCTGGCAGAAACCAAAATACAAGTGAGGACAAGATAATTAGTCCAAGACAGATGGTCCCATGCCACCAAAAATGTCCACTTATGATGGAAAAATGACTGGCGTCCATACTGTGTACAATTCAACCATATTGCTGACAGGTACAGTTGGACAAATCAGCAGAGATTAGACAATCTAATTGAATGCTTAAGAGACCGTTAGGTAGGGAAGTTTTTCAACCTTTAGATTTGATACTTGGTACTCCGAAATTAAGCTGTGAAAAAAGAGTAGTTTCACAATATATAAAAGAGTTAATGGAAACATTAAAATTAGCCCTCGACATAGCCAGAGAAAACCTTAAAACAACCCAAGAAAGACAGAAGAGGACATACGATCTTTATAACAATCACAAGTCCTACAACATCGTGGATGTCGTATATAAATTGGACCAGGCAACAAAATTAGGACAATCTTCAAAATTGAAATTTCCATGGAAATGTCCTTACATCACAACACAAGTTAAAACACCGGTACTTTATAAAATATAGGATAAAAAAAGAGAATCTTGGATACATCATGATAGATTAAAGCTATGTAATGATAGGGAATTACCAGTTTGGGTTAAAAGATTAAGAAATGATATACTTGGACAAAATATTAGAGAGGATCACAACACTGAATTTGAGGGAGACATTATGGATACGACATCATTATTCAATAAGAACGAAGACACTGACAGTATGAGTGCGCCAGATGTTCTTGTGTCTCATCTGGACAGTGATAGCGACAAGCTGGGTGCGTCAGATGTTCTGGTGTCTCATCTGGACAGTAATAGCGACAAGCTGGGTGTGTCAGATGTTCTGGTGTCTCATCTGGACAGTGATAGCGACAAGCAGGGTGCGTCAGATGTTCTGGTGTCTCATCTGGACAGTGATAGCGACAAGCTGGGTGCGTCAGATGTTCTGGTGTCCCAGAATTTAGACGAGAATAATGATGATTGTGATTATAACCAGACAATTATTCAAATCAAAGACTTACAGGAATTGATGAGATATCCTATGGATTTGGATGAGACGTTACTTTACAGCATAGATGATCAAGATGAAGTTGAGTCTACCTCACAGAATAAAGTGAAAAGAACAAGGAAAAGACCGGCCTATCTTGGCGACTATGTTCAGTAATAATCAAAACATTATACCTAAAACTATATGTAAATAAATTTGTATATATATTTATGTAATATTTATTTAGTATTTAATGAACATAACATATAATTAATATTTCAAAATGAATTATGATATGGAAATGTTTATAGTTTACTGTTATTTTTATGTAGATGCCTAGAACATTTTCTGATAATTTTCATTATTGCTACTATGTTTGATATTTATTGGAGTCTTAAAATATATGATTCCAATTCTACAAAAGAGGGAGGAATGTTATAATATTAGTCGGTAACACAACCTACTGTTATAACGAAAACTCGGGAACCAGTCGTTTAGGATTCCGGAACTGACGTACCTGTACATCTACTAGTATGTGCCTGTTGACAGATAGTCATCAACGAATGTGGAAGTCCCTGCGACGATTCAGTCCTGACTTTCTACAATTAGTTAACTCAAGCCTGAATATTGATATAATTTTCAGGTATATCCCTTCCAAAGGTTATATTTCATAACACTACTATGAAAATTTTATTACAAACAGTTGTAAACATTTTTTCGGGAGAGAAGTTCAAGATAAAGAATTATTTAGGAGACTGGAAATGAGCATTCTATCAAACTATAACACATTTAATATTTCACCAGGGAGACAAGTATATGTATGCAGTATAAATGATCTCTGGGCCTCTCGACTAAAGTTTCTAGCTAGAACCAATTACTTGCCCCTGAATGAACGTCTTTTTAAAATTAATCTCCGTGAAAGTGTAATATATGCAATGACGATATAGTCGAAGTCTTGCATCATTTCTTATTTGAATGCAAAACCTTACGTGGTATCAGACAAGAACTATTCGAAGAAATAGAAACATTAATAAAATTGTTTTATCCGGATCTTGCATTTTCAGAGTTTCCGCCTTTCAAAAGCTGCAGTTCTTAGAACTTAAAATTTAATCCAAATAAATCAAAAGTATTAGTAGTAGGAAAACGTATTGATAAATCTAAAAAATGGGTACTTGGAGATACATATATTGAAGAAACAAATGAATACAAATAACTTGGGGTATATTTCTCTCGTTCTCTTAAACCCACTCAACATATTGGCCACCACATTAAAGATAATATAGATAACAAGTTAAATGGTATGATAAGAATTTTAGGTAAACATGGTAATTTCAATCGTATTGAATTTGGTAGTGCATTATGGAATTCAGTAATACGCCATACTGCAGATAATGGCTGCTCAGTATGGTTTCCTTCATCAGCAGCGCAAAAAAAATTATTAGAAAGTTTTCAATATCAAGCAGCCAAAATTACTATTTGCACTCAAATGAACATTCCGAAACTTGCTCTACTTTCGGAACTAGGTTGGGAACCAATCAATGCCTTTCTAGATAGACAAAGAGTCTCCTTTTTCTTAAGATTTTCTAAACTATCAAACAATAGGCTAAGTAAAGTAGTTTTTCATGAATTGTCTCGATTTAAAACACAAAATACTGAATGGCCTTATTTTTCATATATTCGTAATTTGTTTGAAGATGTAGGCCTTGACCATTTCATTGAAGGAAATTTCAACATAAATACGTTCAATAGGTTCTTTGGAAGGAATAATAAAATTAAGGAGCGTGAAATAATCGAATCAAAAACTACTTTAGTGATATATAAGACATTTTTTGTAAGTCGAGGGACACAAAAATATCTAAAAAATATTGAAGACTTCGAGATATCAAGACTTAAACTTCTGGCAAGAACTAACTGTTTACCAATAAATGATGTGTTATATCGCATACGTTTAAGGCAAAATTGTCTTTGTCAATTATATGACAGTAATGATACAGAGACCACAAATCATTTTATTTTTGAATGTCCAGCTTTTGAAAACTTAAAGAGTCGATTTTTTTCTCTGAGATCACCGAAACCCTATCTAGTAATGATCTATCCATTGATTTTATTGGATTGCCGTCAATTAATAAAGTTCAACTGCTGATTGGAGATTATGGCTTTTATTTTAATGAAAATATAGGTAAAATTTTGGATATAAAAGTCATGAAATACTTGAAGAATCTGGTATATACAAGAGACCAGTACATATTAAATTCTTAAAAATTATCTCCATCAGTGATTGACTGTATAATTATGCTGTTGTTTTCTAAAATATTTAACACACTGTTATATTTTGAATGTACTTATATTGATAATAATTTTAATGCAAGATGTAAATGATGAACTTTAAAAAATAACATTTTTTTTTAAGAAAAAGGAACATTTTTATGCATATTATATTTTTATTGAGAAAAGCGCATTTATAAATAGTAATATGCATTTTTTTTTTTTGTCATATTTTTAATGTATTTATACTGATACCAATTTCAATGCAAGATGTAAATGATGAACTTAAAAAAAAAGAAAAAGAAACAATTTTATGCATATCATATTTTAATTGAGAAAAGTTCTTTTATGAATTTTATGAATAGCAATATAGTATTTATCCATTTTATGTATTTATTGTTGCTTAATCATGTTATGTAAATACTGCATTGTTTTATATTGAATGTGTACTTTTAGACGCAACTTCTACTACCCCGGTAGAGGCTACCTCCGTTGTAAAGGGGTAGCTTTCTAAATAAATATATATAAATATATATATGATCGGAGACTTTTGTCTTAGTTTTAACACTGAGCTTGGTTTCTCGCTTGACCAGTTCAGTAAAAAGCTCCTATGTAAAATGATGAAAGAGCGAGCTATTTTAATTGAGTCATGTGTCGATGATCAGGAACTCGCTTAATATTGTGTTTCTTTTATTTTATATGTCATTCTTATATTTTACTTATAATTAAGTGTAATTAAAATAATGTGATACATTGTATATAATTTGCTTTAATGAAGAGTGACACCTTTGTTTCTGTGATAATATGTTACTACCTGTATCACAATGACTTTAATATGTTTTTTGTTCTTTGGTAATTTCAATATAGTTGTTTATTTATGATTATTAGATGCAAGCATCGGTACCCCGCTGATGCTGATATTTGCCCTCGTTGTATAAAAAGGGGTAGTTTTTTAATAATATATCAATCTAATCAAAATTAGATCTACACACCTGGGCCCGTATTCATAAAGCCACTTAAGTTAAGATTTTTCTAAGGAAACACTTAAGTTAAGGAAACTCCGCCCATTTTACTTAAGTGGTATTCATAAAACTTCTTATCTTAAGCATTTCCTAAGGAAACTCCGCCCATTATATTTAAGTGGTATTTATAAATGTCCTTAAACTAAGAAAACACTTAAGATTTCCCTTAACTTTAAGGTAGATGGGTAGGTACCTTAAGTTTTCCTGAATTGCTATTTATATTGATTGTGAGTTATGAAAGTGATATTGTATGAATAAAAAGATAACAACAATCCATATTAGCAATATTTCATAGGTATTCGAGTTTATCATCAAATCCATATCATATCTTACATGTACATATAATGCACCATCAAGGTCATTTTCCGGATGAGTAAATATTTTTACAACCTTACCATTTGATGGCACGTGCTTTGCGGGTAAATGAAATAGGTATAATTAAAGCTTACTAGTATTGCATTACAAAATGTATTGCCAATACAAACATGTTCCATGTCGGACGTTTTCGGTTGTTTCATGCTGGGAGAAGAGCTTTACGTAGAGAGCGAGTATTCAGAGACCGTACAAATGCTCTTGATATCTACGATGACTTCGAGTTAATAGACAAATGCAGATTTAGCCAACAGTCTCAGGATTTCAAGTTAGTGGGGAGGGGGGGAGAGGGCGCACTTAAAATAATCGGGAAAATGTTTGGGGTATTTCGTGTGAAAAATTACGGTTTTACGCAAAAAAAATCATATTTTTTTCCAATTTTAGGGGGGGCGAGCGCTGGGTGCGCCCCCCCCCCCTTTGGATCCGCCCCTGAGTCTATTATGATGATATGTGATATGTTGCAGATGGATTTTGGGAGTTCATTGCTTCTTTTATTTCATCCCATGCCGTATTTTTTGTTGACGAAAATTTTGCTCTTAAAACGTCCTTTCTTTTCTCGTATTCCTCCATTAGTATCATCCTCTCTCGATCGGTCCAGTTTGGCTTTCTCCTAGATATGTTTAATAGTTAAAGATTTTGATACGACTTCAGTTTTATTTATATATGTATGTATGTATTGAATTGGTCAAACAATGCACGTGAAAATAGTGTAAGCGGGAATTGAAATACAATACAAAATATTTATTGACAATGAAATAAATCATCAATGTACAATAATAGCTTAAGAACTGTGTGCCCCCTTTTCATTCATATATTTACATTTACTTAATGGTAAAATGCGAGAAGTTGCGTATAGTTTCAAATACTTAGGTATTCCTTAGTTAAGGAACCACATAAGATATTTTATGAATACCACTTAAGTATCTCCCTTAACTAACGAAATCCTTAGGAAAATCTTAGTCTAAGGGACACTTAAGTTAAGAAGTTTTATGAATACGGGCCCTGCTCCCTATTTTCTATCGGTTGTTTTTTTTGTTTTTTTTTGGTCGCTCGTGTTTAGATGGTCAGATATAGCTGCAGTTTGACAACATTAAATAAAGAACTACATGAAATTTGAAGTGTCTCTTTACATGGGACTGTTCCTTCATAGTACTTGTCGCATGTTTTGTTTGGATAATCGACAAAAACCGATAGAAAATAGGGAGCAGGTGTGTATATCTAATTTTAATTAAATTGAATAATATATATATATTTAACTGTGACTGTATTATAATTAAGATGCTATTGCACATAATTTTAGACGCTTCGCTTCTGTTCATATACTATTTGAGGGTGACATCCCGGTCCATAAACTGACATATGGCCCTTAGTGCCATGAACTATTTGTTAAATATCATCTGTGATACGTTTACTCCATATGCTATACTGTTTGTCAATGTTGGGATGTTGCTATGAATGGAAAATCGAAATAATCTCGCTTACAAGTATAATTTGTCATATCTCGTATAGTCAATTTCAAAACTCAGATGCAAAAATGAAGCTGAATTCGGACTCTCTGTAGCATTCAATATGTTGTCAATAAGAAGGTCAAACACATTAACAATATCAGGTTCAGCGTACTTTGTCATAATCAAGGTGCTTTATCACAAAATAGAGTCTATTTTAGTCAAACGAGATATTTGTTTCTACTTTTGAAATTTCTGTGGAGACAAACAATGTTTAACCAACCTTCTTCCTAACGGCTGTGAATAACTAACACGAGCATTTGGGTTACGAACTTCTCCGCACGAATTTCAATATACCTAGCTACTAATTCAAAGCAGGAAAGGCCGGAATGAAACTAGTACAGCATAAGATCAAAAGAAAAGAATGCATTCATCTTATGTATAACATACCGTTAGTGAGATGTGTATCATCACAACCCGCCTTTTTACCGAGGTGGTAGAAAATACAACTTATTCCAATAGTAAATAACAAAAATAAAACAAATCCTGCAACAGCATACAACCATTTCCGTTTCTGTAATGTGGATGATTTTTTTTGAGTAGGTATTAAACTCTCATCTTGAATGTCCATATCGTATATCAATGTCAATGTCCTTATATTACCTTCTTATTTAATCACACAACACTTAAAGAATAAAATAAACGGATATACCATCTTCATTTGCATTATTTAACATTTTATAATGATAACATAGTTAAGTACTTATCTCTCTTATAAATAAACAATTACGTGTGTTCTGTTTCATCTACTACGTGGTGAAATAAACATAGCAAAAATTTATCATGGGTTGGTAAGTGTCGCAAAACAAATTCATGTAAGCGTGGTATTGGCATATGTATGAAGTCTAATATTACTGTCTTAGATGCAAACCGATTAAAAAGACTTCATGACAAAACTAGGTTCTCTGACAATGATTTTGGTAAACACATAAATACTTTATACCAGAACAGGAAACTAAAAGTCCAAGAAGCTATGAAAAGAAAGGAATAGGTATTTCAAATGAAGCAATTAATGATAAATGTATTAACTCCAAGAATAAAATGGAAGGTTTTTGGAATTTTATCAAGGGGCACAACTATGTGAATTCTCCGTCTCAAGTTTTTAATCCCGAAAATCACTCTGAGATGTTAGTTGATACTGGTGACATTAATAATGCACTAAAATCTCATTTTAGCTCAATTGGACAAGACAGAGTAGATACCGAAAATAACATTTTTCAATGTGAGATTGAAGATTTTGTTTCAAAGATAGACCACAATCTTATAACTTCTGATAATCCCATATCACTTAATATCCACCGGGAAAACATTAAATCTGTCCTTGAAAGTCTTAGGTCAGAAAAGGCTTGTGGTATTGATGAAATTCCGAATGAATTTCTAAAATATGGTGGAAGTACTCAATTAAATTTATTGCTCGATCTATTTACGAAAATTACTGATCTTGAAAAAATCCCCGAAGATTGGCACAAGGGAATCATAAAGCCTATTTACAAGAGAGGACCAATATATGACCTCGATAATTATAGAGGTATTACATTAACCTCGAATGTGTACAAAGTATATGCTAAGATCATAGAACAATTCGCTATGACTTATATGGAAGACAATGGTATTTTAGGTGAGGGTCAGTGGGCTTTCAGACGGGACAGACGGACGGAGGACAACATTTTTACTCTACAAGGGATATGTGCACTTAGAAAATCAAAAAAGGGTAAGACATTCCTCGCCTGTTTAGACCTTTCTAAAGCTTTTGACAGAGTTTGGCGGGAGGGTTTATTTTTACCTTTTATGGAAAAATGGTATTCAGGGTAAGTGTTGGAAACTCTTAAGATCTCTTTATAGTAACGTCATTAACAAAGTTCTCTTTGGAGATTTTGAATCTGACTGGTTTGACCAAGAATTTGGACTAAAACAGGGATGTGTCCTGTCCCCAACCCTTTTCTCTGTGTTGATGAACGATTTAGTCAATATGCTATCAGAACATAATTTAGGGGTTAATTTAGCCTCTGATATTATAAACTGTCTCCTCTTTGCAGACGATATTGTCTTAATGGGCAAATCGGAACAGGAACTGCAAACTCTCCTAAATATTACAGCTAGGTTTGCAAGTAAGTCTCAAATTTAATTCCAAAAAGTCAAAGGTAATGGTAATAGGCAAGAAAATTGATAAACTCAAACTATGGAATCTTGGAAATGATTATAAGTATCTTAGGGTGTACTTTTCACGTTCCCTAAAATTTACTTATCATATAGAAACATTCATAAAGGAAAATGTGCAGAAAAAACTAAATTATATGACACGAATTTTGGGCGAACATGGTAATTTTAATCGCATTTCGTTTGGAGACTCATTATGGACTTCTATTATACGCCCTTCTATTGCACACGGTTGTGCCATATGGTTCCCTTCCGCAATTTCAAGTGCTCAAAACATTGAAAGTTTGCAGTACCAAGCTGGAAAACTTATTTTGAAAACGAAAATGAGCTTTCCAAAATCTGCTCTCCTATCAGAATTTGGGTGGGAGCCAATTAACAGATTTCTTGACCGACAGCGTGTTAATTAGTTTGCAAGATATGATGAACTTCCGGCTCACAGGTTATGCAAAATTGTATTCATGGAGCTAACAAATTCCGAATGTGTGGAATGGAAGTATGTAAATTATATGAACAATATTTTCCAGTCAATAGGATTAGACCATTACTACTATGGAAATTTTAATACAAACATGTTTAAGCATTTTTTTCGGAAAAGCAATTCAAGATAAAGAATTATCTAGGAGATTGGAAATGAGCAGTCTATCAAACTATAACACATATAATATTTCACCAGGGAAACAAACATAATTTATATATGCAGTATAAATAATTTCTGGGCCTCTAGACTGAAGTTCCTAGCTAGAATCAATTACTTGCCCCTGAATGAACGTCTTTTTAAAATTAATCTCCGTGAAAGTTCTAAGTGTAATATATGCGATGACGATATAGTCGAAGACTTGCACCATTTCTTATTTGAATGCAAAACCTTACGTGGTATCAGACAAGAACTATTCGAAGAAATTGAAACATTAATAAAAATCGTTTTATCCGGATCTCGCGTTTTCAGAGTTACCGCCCTGTCAAAAGCTGCAGTTCTTGGTCGGAGACTTTTGTTTTAGTTTTAACACTGAGCTTGGTTTCTCGTTTGACCAGCTCAGTAAAAAACTGTTACATGTATGTAAAATGATGAAAGAGCGAACTATTTTAATTAATTCATGTGTCGATGATCAGGAACTCGCTTAATATTGTGTTTCTTTTATTCTATATGTCATTCATATTTTACTTATTATTTAGTGCAATTAAAATAATGTGATACATTGTATATAATTTTGTTTTAATGAATAATGACACATTTGATTCTGTGATAATATGTTACGACCTATATCACAATGACTTTAATATGTTTTTTGTTCTTTGATGAAAATGTTCGAGTATGATTTATGCTAATTTTAATATACTAGTAGTTGTTTATTTGTGATTATTATATAATTAGACGTAAACATTGGTACCCGCTGATGTTTGCCCCCGTTGTAAAGGTGTAGTTTCTGAATAAAAAAAATATATATATGGAGAGTATCGGATCGTGAGGAGTCTGGGTACAGTGACGATGAATTGTATAGCATACTAGCCCCTTTTGTGCGCTTGGCATTCAACAAGTACAATTCATAATTCTAGATGACGTCATTTTGTAATCTATCAATCATATATATATATATATATATAACGTTACAGAATACCGAAGGGCAAATCAAAAATGGACAATCCAAAGATACTGGCAACACAGGGTCAAAGATACTGGCAACACAGGGTAGACAAGACAAATAAAAGATACTGGCAACACAGGGTAGACAAGACAAATAAAAGATACTGGCAACACAGGGTAGACAAGACAAATAAAAGATACTGGCAACACAGGGTAGACAAGACAAATAAAAGATACAGGCAACACAGGGTAGACAAGACAAATAAAAGATACTGGCAACACAGGGTAGACAAGACAAATAAAAGATACTGGCAACACAGGGTAGACAAGACAAATAAAAGATACTGGCAACACAGGGTAGACAAGACAAATAAAAGATACTGGCAACACAGGGTAGACAAGACAAAGATACTGGCAACACAGGGTAGACAAGACAAATAAAAGATACTGGCAACACAGGGTAGACAAGACAAATAAAAGATACTGGCAACACAGGGTAGACAAGACAAGACAAAGATACTGGCAACACAGGGTAGACAAGACAAGACAAATAAAAGCAAAGCAAAAGCACAACACAATATATGTTGGACACCACTATATACGTAAGCAAACACAAATAACGTTGATAAGACATGAACCCTGCTACAAACAACTGGAGGTAAAGACGATCCGAACATCGATTTAATGCGGAAATCGTAACGGGCATCATCACACCATCGAAATCAGAACGTAAAGAAAATATTAGGACAACACAAAAATAAAAAGTTGAGAAACACGGATACCACCAAAAAACGCATTAAAATTATTATTTTTAAATTAAGGAATACAGAATGCAATATTATATTCATAACTTATGTTATTCTTTGTATTTATGTTTAGGCCCTGACTTGTCTGGTATTGTACAAACTGTTTATTTAGTTACCTCTTGTAAGACATTATCTGCGTGTCTTGATTGAATCAAGTATTTTTGTAATCATACTTCCGTCGGGTTTAAATGGGATTCGTGCTGATCAATCTTCAGTTTTCTGTGTAGTTNTGTGTAGACCACCAGTTTATCATTTTGTCCTTTTTCTTTTGGCCATTGCATTGCCTGCCCTTCTTAGATATATGACTTCCGATAACCCTTTTGTAGGTTTATTCCATTCTAATGCAGGTAAAAACGTTATTGATAACTTTAGTTAGCTACCTGTTATTGAAATGAACAGTCAAACGATTTAAATTACAATTTCAGTAATGCTACGAAAAAAATCGGGAATTTGCATAAAGCCCGGCGTTCTATACAATAAAAAAAAACATAAAAAAATGTAAACGTACACGATTGGAAACATACGGACTACTGGGTTTGGTGTTTAACACCACTTTCAACAAATTTCAGTGGGGGTCAAATCAAATTAAATTATTTGAAAATAATCATAAATGTGTTCCCTTTGGATTGTTAATTACAAACATAAATTTATTATTGTTATTTTTTTTTATTATTGCATGGCCGTTTTTAGATTTATTTTGAATAAGCTCCCCTTTAAATGATATAAAGTACCAACTATGCTACTTGAATAGGTGTCTATGCACACAGAAATTCTATTTGTTCATTGTTACAAAGTTTTTATTATTATTACTTGTTCTTTTTGTGTTTGTTGAAAATTATATATTACTGCCTAAAGGTATAAATGAATTTGTTGTGTTC
>MJUT01060487.1:608056-620526 GCA_002080005.1 Gigantidas platifrons | reverse complement strand
CCACAGCCGAACTTAATTTAACATAGGACCCTATGGGAAATTCCCATAAAGTCTTCTTGTCTGAAACCATTTGCTCAATAAGAACTAAACTTTGATCAAATAGTCATTGGATGGTCCTCTTCCAAAATTGTGTGTGGTGGTCCCGCCCTCTGACCAAGATGGCTGCACAGCTGAACTTAGTTTAACATAGGACCCTATGGGAAATTCACATAAAAACCATCTTGCCTGGAACCAGTAGCTCAATTAGAACCAAACTTTGATGGAATAGTTATTGGATGGTCCTTTTCCAAATTTGTGTCCGGCAGTCACGCTCTCCCACCAGGATGGCCACCACAGTGCAGTTGAGTTGTTATTGAAAGCAGCTTTGATCCAGGTGAGCGATCACAGGCTTCTGGGAGCCTCTGGTATATGATTTATATGAGAGAAAGAAACATATTCTCTGTGAACAAATGTAACAGGAGATAAGACTATAGAATTATGATTGTGATTTACAGACAGTAGACAAGAATACTTGGACACTGTCAATTCTCCCTACAGACAGTAGACAAGAATACTTTGACACTTTCAATTCTCCTTACAGACAGTAGACAAGAATACTTTGACACTTTCAATTCTCCCTACAGACAGTAGACAATAATACTTGGACACTGTCAATTCTCCCTACAGACAGTAGACAAGAATACTTTGACACTTTCAATTCTCCTTACAGACAGTAGACAAGAATACTTTGACACTTTCAATTCTCCCTACAGACAGTAGACAATAATACTTAGACACATTCAATTCTCCCTGCAGACAGTAGACAATAATACTTGGACACTTTCAATTCTCCCTACCGACAGTAGACAAGAATACTTGGATGCTTTCAATTCTCCCTACAGACAGTAGACAAGAATACTTGGACACTTTCAATTCTCCCTACAGACAGTAGACATTCTCCCTACAGACAGTAGACAAGAATACTTGGACACTTTCAATTCTCCCTACAGACAGTAGACAAGAATACTTGGACACTTTCAATTCTCCCTACAGACAGTAGACAAGAATACTTGGACACTTTCAATTCTCCCTACAGACAGTAGACAAGAATACTTGGACACTTTCAATTCTCCCTACAGACAGTAGACAAGAATACTTGGACACTTTCAATTCTCCCTATATACTCATATGAAACTACAATTTTTCAAAACAGTATCTTGAAGCCAATTCTTGTCTGATGTTGACAACAGAAAAGTATGAAGTTTGTAGTAGTGGTTTACAAATGATTTCAAGAAGCATCTTTTTCAAATCGTCATGTTTAAACACATACTTTATTTCAAATATATCTGCAACCATTCTGTTAGTTTGAGGCCTGGTAACCTTCACTAGTACCCAGCATAAGAATTAAGACGTGCAATTAAAGTAAAACATCATGAATATGAATGCAAACTATCATTTTATTGTATTATATTACATGTATATTTTGCAGGAGCAAGTCATTATGGGATAGGTGACCTTGAAGCACTGGCAGGTGATACACACAAGTTTGAGAGTCGTTATATAGATACATTAATAGCACCATATAGTGGTGAAGGTATCAAAGTATATAAACTGAGATCACCAATTAATTATGTAGACAAACTTAAAGTACCTATAGCTCTGTTTCAAGGAGATGAAGACAAGGTAAGTTTACTATTAAATTGGTCGAGTGGTTTCACACATATCTACCACCTTACATTATTATGGCATGATTTTCAGGATTTTGATTCATAGTCCTGATCAGTCAGTTGTGATCATGAAAATCATGATTTTAACTAAAGTCATCCTGTAACATTAGTCAGATAGCACAAAATTGTTATCAGTTTCCCATGGTACACATGTAAACACTTAACCCTGTTATGACTGATAATAATATTAACTGAGAATTATCTTAGATTCTAATATGACGTCCTTCTTTCACTTTGCAAACAAACTAACGATTTATTTAGATGGCACATTAGATTAGCACATGCACTGTGCACACATTTTAACCTGACTTTTCAGTCGTAATAGTTATTGTCTGCTAAAATTTGGCAGCATAAATTGTGTGCAATATTGCCTGCAAACGTAAATATAAATTACAGTCTTTCCCATCAAAGTATACTACCATACATGTACTATTACAGTCTTTCCCATCAAAGTATACTACCATACATGTACTATTCTAATGTAGTTGTTTAATATCCCTGGTTTGTGATTGGACAATGCTGTAATTTTCATGGTATCAATTCCACGGTTGAAAATCATGAGATATTTTAGACGATTGCCACTTTACGTCATCTTGTCAACAATGTAGCAATACACATGATTACATTTGAATGGAGATAACTGAATTGTATTTGAATATTTCATGGCATCAATTGTCGATTTAATGGTGTAATTTTTACCAATTCCATGGTTGAAATAGCATTAAATTTTTTTTTTTATTTTAGCTGATTACCGATTATGTCATCTTGTCAATAATACGGAAATATACATATATGATGTATGTATGTCTATCCTACACTTGATTACATTAGAATGGAGATAAGTGTACTGTATTTGAAATTTCACGGCATCAATTGTCGATTTAATGGTCGCAAATATCTGTTTACTGGATCCGCTAACGTGTCGCCAGTAAACTCAGTTTGCGACCATCAAATCTCCAACTGATGCTGTGAAATTTTCAAATACAATACAATTATCTCCTAATTATACATATCAGAATCAAATTAATTCATGGAAGCCATACTGTGTTGTGGGTTTTAACATGGGTTGGAGGATATTAGTATTTTATCCCGAGCGGTAACAGTATGGTTTCAGAGTAGACAATTTTTATATAAACTTATGTCCAGATTTGTATTTGCATAATTTATCAAATATTTGTGTCTCATTAGATTTGATATTTAAGTTCAAGGTTTGAGACCCAAGTTGGTTTGTCAAAAATGTTAAACCCTGTTCATTGTAATTTGTTATTATTTTCAGATTGTGCTACCTAATCAAGCGGAGATGATGTACAAGGCAGTGAAAGATAAGGGTATTCCTACCATGTTTGTTTTATTTAAAGGTTAGTCAAGGACAAAATATTGTAGTTCACTGAATCAATAGCTCCCATATTTGTAAATCAAATGAAGCATCCATATGAAATATAGATTTAGTTTGGTACAAATGAAAACCCCAGGATCTATGAGCTCCAGGTCCTGAGATCTAACACAGAGACTGCTTTAGAGTAAATGTCATAAGGGGCATGAGACATTATTGTGATATGATGATTCAAGTATGCACAAATTTAAGCCAAGGGTTTAAGGTTAGAAATGAGCTGTAAAGGTGGAAAATCTTAAGAACCAGTAAAGGCAGTTGTATTTGGCATAAAGTAGAATTGTGATGTGAAGATTCAATTTTGTACCAATAATGACTCGGGATCTATTAGGCTCAAGTTCTGGATATCAAAATGTTTCATGTCCTATGATATGTAAATCTTCTTTACTATATAAGCGATACAAGCTCATTTAAAGATTAACTGCAAATTGTGATGTTAGTAAGTGAAAGATATGCAACTATTGTCATTATAAACTGTGTATATTACACATTTACATATCAAACCCTCCCCATTTATCACCAATTCAATGATTGTTTGCAATATTTGTTTGACCAAATTGATTTCTTTTGTACAGTTATTCCTGTCTAAACCGAACCTCCTTGGGACCAATTTATGTGTTCAGAATACACAGGTGTTCAGTTTATAGAGGTTGAATTAATAAAGATATCCTTCATTGTGACTAGATTTAAAGTTTGGTTTAGACAGGTATCACTATATTATTTTCACCCAGGTTAATCATGATTCACTGAGTAATAAAAGTGAGTATCATATAAGTTTGGTGTAGACAGGTATCACTATATTATTTTCACCCAGGTTAATCATGATTCACTGAGTAATAAAAGTGAGTATCATATATGATTGATTCTGGTAATGAATATTCAATGATGTTACAGGTACATTGTAATTTTAAGAGTTTAAAAGTTTACGTCTCATTCTAAAGGAGTTTTCCATATTCATTTCAGCTTAAATAAGTTGTGGGGATAGGTATGAATTATTATTAATTAATTATTTTTATTATTTAATGTAAAGGAGAGCAACATGGATTCCGTAAGTCAGAGAACATACAGAAAGCATTAGATGGTGAATTCTACTTCTTCTCTAAAGTTTTTGGTTTTGAAGCTGCTGATAATGATTTAAAGGTAACTAATAGCTACATTTTGTTTTTAAATATTTTAACTGGAGTCTGCAATATCACGGTACTTATATATCACAATTGAAAGCAATTTAGGTTGAAATAAAACACCAAAAATTATTGTATGTTTATTTATTTATTTACAGTATGGTATTTTTAGACAATATTCTACTTTAACTAGAAGAATTTTATTCTACCAACATGTACATTTTGTATTATAGTAATGTCTAGTTTAACTGTCACAAACTGGCTGTTTACTTTAATAAAAAAAAATAGTAATTGTTAACATATTACCTTTCATTTGATCCTATTAGCCAGTTTAACCCTACCATATTTTTGTGCCTGTCCTAAGTCCCGACCTGGATTTCCAACATAATATGTCATGGTCTTTTTTTTTTTATTATCTTCAATGTGTTTAGAAGAGAGCTGATTGTTAGTTTTGTTGATATTGATGGAATTGTTGACCAGTACTGTTTACAATTTGTTCGTTTTGTTGATATTGGTGGAATTGTTGACAAGCACTGTTTAATCTCTCTTTTCATAATGAAATTATGAGATTTCCTAATTAGATTTTCCCATTTTCCCCTGAACATGATGACCCAAATGATATGTAAAGTAAAATATTTTTTTTACAGATTCCAATAGCCAATTTAACAGCTTAATCGACTGGGAACTTGGACAAGAAACATTTGCCATTAATGATGTATGAGGCAGCATTGTTCTATTTAGTATATGTAGGAAGTACAGTCTAACAGGGATGTTTGTTTTTATATTCACTGGTGCAGACAAATTTTATTTCCTTGTAATGGTGTCTATACATACTGTATAATTTGTATTTATACTGGAAAAATTATTGAAAACGAATATAGTAATAAAAATGGAACAGGATTCTGATACAAAATATTTATATAACTGTTTATGTGTTATGATGTGTATCTATAAAAGAAAATTAGGTTTTACAAGATGAGATTGTTATATAAATCTGTCTCTCTAGTTTTGACATTTAAGGAATTGTTCTTAAATTTACTTACACGAAAGTTAGTGTAAATTTTGTGAATATCTAGAAAATGTTACTGTACACAATTTTCCAATACACAGAATATAACATTTGATGATTTGATGATTTTGAGATATTGTGGTAAATATTGTAATTGTTTTGTTTAATATCTAATATTTTTTGGTTATTTAATTGTGCTGTAACAAGTATTTTTAAATCATGTTGGAGACACTTTGTATCCCGTTGATGTGCCTCAAGCTTAAGTTTAAATCGTTAAGATTCTTGGATGGGTGAGTTTTTGTTATTTAATGCCACTTTCAAAAATATTTCAGTTATATCATGCTGTCAGTTCTATTAGTGGAGGGAACTGGAATACCCGTAGATAACAACCAACCTGTTGCACGTCGCCAACAAACTTTTATCACATAAGGTTGAATCAAGTACACCTTAACATTTGTAGAAATCAAACTGACAATTTAATTGGTGATGAAGACTGATTACATAGATGAATGTAGATGTCAATTTAACTACCATACGATCACTGCCACAATGACCCTAGACGTTTGAAATTATTCAAAACTCCACATATATTTAGCAAGGATCACATTTTTTTTTTTTAGTTGTATGTGTGCCATTCTTATAAATATAGTATTTGATAGCAGGCAGGTAAAACAGATCATATTTAACGTAGGTATATAAAGTGCAATATACTGCAGATTTGTTTTTTTTTGGTATTTATGATAAGTTAATATTTTGTGGTTTTTTGTTTTGTTTATGAAAAGAGAAGAGATAATTTAAATAATTCTTTTTTGTTATATTATGAAAACTAAGTCATTTACAGTATACTGAACAGTAAACAATTAAAAATACTATTAGGTTGTAAATATTTTGTGCAATATATGTGCAGGTTGTTCCTTTTTGGGGCAGGGGAGGGTGAAAAATAAATACACCATTTAGCTGCAATAAAACAATCATATTTGTTTGTTCATTTTTAACAAGCATGTTAGCAATTAATAACAATGAGATGTGTTTCAATGCAATATTTGTGTTACTATTTATAGAATACATTCCACTCAAGAGACAAAGCCTTGTTACATTATCTTTTTATGGTTGATCAGACAAACTGATTGAGATATTGCTATACTTCTAGACTTTATTTCTGTTTATTTATTATAGAGCTAGAAATAAACTTTTATTTAGATGTGATAGAATTGTTATTTATTTTTTTAACTTTTGCCTAAAAAAACAGGTAATCTTATTTCATTTATTTTACAAGACACAATTCATGTAGTAAGGAAGCATTTACAAGACATAATCAAATATTTGGTTCTCAAGCCACTTTTTTCTGCCATTTTGTTCTTTCTTCTTTTGAGTAATTTATTTTTCTTGGTGCTATGTTGTTTTTGCTATTTTTCAATATTTGCTGTGACCTATAGTTTTTGCACTTTTAAAATTGAATGTATTTATAGTTTTCTATTATGCTTTCACCAATGAGGTTCATGCTAATGTGTGCTAAGATAAAAAAAAAACCACTGATGTTCATGCTAATGTGTGCTATATAATATATATATACATATAACGAATCGTAGATATTGAATATCAAAATACGACTGCGAGTGACCAAAGTATGCATAAAAGGATTAAACGAGTGGGCAGAACTTGTTCCACCTACGAGTTTAATCCTTAATGCGTATTCGGTCACGAGTGGTCTTATTTTGATATTCAAAATGTATGATTTAGTTATACTGTTTATTCTATAGACTTCCAAAATTTCTTACATATATATTTTTTTATTTGTATATTTCATTCCATGCGTATGAATCTATGAGCAATGATAGTGTGTAATCAATATGGTCGTACATGCCAACAAGTGTTAACGCTTCATGAAAAAAGTTGGAAATTTAAATGAAGGTTGAGTTTCTGAGTTTTGAAAACATGAAATCCTACATGTCACATTTACAATACACAAAAATAATTAAAATGCCTACCTTGCAAACTTATTTTAGCTACATTTTATCAAAATTGAAGCGTACACCACACCAAAGAATGCCTGATCTCTACGTTTTAAACTGGAAGTCATCATATGACGTCATGTTGTTTATGTGACGGTCATCAACAACATTTTGTGGAATATTAATTTGTGATTTGTGTTATGTTTGTGAAATGATTTGATTTAGAATAAACAAGCATTTGATTTTAATGTATAAATAAAATAAAACAATTCAAATAATTTATTGAAGTGCTACAACTTTATTTTCATCAGTTTAATTGTTTCAGTTTACAATCGTGTGTGTATTCACCATAACACAACAAGGGACGTAACTGATAACACACTTGTAGTTGTGTAAAGTAATTCCTGTGGGAAAAAACTGATATCTCACATGTGAGATACCGGAATTTATTTCACGGATAAATCCCCATAAATCACACCTATCTATATAATAATACCATGTATTTCCAATGATTGATTTTGTTCTGTTTCTAAACATGGCTGAAATGATGTGACTGAAAAAATGATGGAAAGTGATGTAGAACAATCAACCAACTCAGTCAGTGTAGATTTGTGTGACTTTACTAAATGCAATCGGACATTTTTAACCACTAAGTTAAATAGACAAATACAGTTATTCCACAATTCCATGGCTATGTTTCTTTGTCTTGGAGAGAAGAAATTTGTAGAAAATTTAGAAATGTAAGAAATTTGCATAATTATACTGAGGTAACTTATTTCCATATATTTTGCATAATCTGACGTTTTATTTGTAGTCAACCATTCATGATTCATTTCACTTCAATCAAATCTCTTTAAGATCAATTATATTATTTCATGATAAATAAAATTTATTTTTGTTGACATCAAAAGCTAGAACTTTTTTAAATTTGCATGGTCGATAATCAATATTTTTTTAAAGTTTAAATAAAATATTGTATGCATAAACAATCTGCTACAAACAGTTAATTTACTGCCTTTACGCATGTTTGACAACTTTATAATGATTTTATTGTCAATATATATACAATTGGATTGGGAACAAGTTTTTACAACTTACTAGTCCCTCTCCATACAAATACATTAATAGCATAAATAAAACAAATCAAATGACAGCAAATGTACAGGCTATATCAATTATAATTAGTAAATTAAACAAAATAATGTCAAACTAAGTATACATATTAAATATTGTTTTATTATTTAACAGAAAAAAGGTTTTATTATTTAACAGAAAAAAGGGGGGTGGGGTAAAAACTAGCAAATTGTGTTGAGATAATATCAGGGTTGGGAATTATTAATTATTAAATCTACAAGTTTGTCGAATAAATTTATGCACTGATTTGAACAATAAAGTATTCAAGTCTTCACTAATTTCGTTACATCCAAAGAGTATATATTCTATAGAAATGGGAACAATGTTATTAAAACATTTAAACAAAGAAGTTCTATCGTATTGATAAAGTGGACATTCAAGAAAAAAATGAATAGCATCCTCAAATAAATGACCACATACACAACGTGGATCATTCTTCAAATTTACTCTATATAAATCGGCATTAAGGCCACTACATCTATGTCTTAGCTTAGTATGTGTTATGTTAGTTTTCCTATCACCAATATTATAAAATGAAGCCACAGGAATTTGGACAGGTTGAACTTTTCTTTTAAATTTGGAAAAAGTGGGTAGAGATTTAACACTATCAGGTAAGGAATTCCACAACTTTATAGTGGAAGGAAAGAAAGACTTGGAACTAGTTTGCAGAAGACACCTCTGAGTGCGATAGTCATCATTATTACGGAGATTATATGTTACTGTTTCTCCAATAGTAGTTGGCAAACAGTCAGATAAGTATGAGGGAGCCATATTATTTTCAATTTTATAAAATAAATTTAATTTCCTAGACTTTCGACGGTCTTCCAATTTTGACCACCCAGTTTCAAAATATAAACTTTCAGCACTGGAATAAATAGGTAGACCCGTTACAATCCTTGCTGCTACAAGTTGCAAACATTCTAATTTTTGAGTATCACGAATACAAGTCATCCCATAGTTCACAACCATACTCTAATATTGGTAAAATATATGTTTTATAAATCTTGCTCAAATGGGATCTACTTAATAAGTACATGTATTTAAGTTTTCGTAAAATGTGTATTCGTTTGGTCGCCCTTTGGCATGTGTTGTTAATATGATAACACCATTTACAGTTACTAGAAAGACAAACAACTAAATGAGTATGATATTCTACCTGTTTAACATTCTCACCATTAAAAAGAATGTTTACTTGGTCTATTTTTTTATTATTACTAAAGATGACAAATTCTGTTTTTTGTGGGTTAAATTTTACCAACCATGTCTCAGCCCATGTATTTAATATATTCATATCAGAATTTAATTTTCTTTCAATTTGAAGCAGATTAGTTGATGAATAGGGCAATGAAGTGTCGTCTGCGAATAGTCTTACTAAGCTAGATAAATGATCAGAAATATCATTGATGTATATAAGAAAAAGTAAAGGGCCCAACACAGAGCCCTGAGGAACACCTGCTTTAAGTAACCCTATCCTTGACTCTGAATTATTAATGAACACAATTTGCTTCCTATTAGAAATATAATCTTGAAACCATTTTACTAAACATTCACTTAGACCATAAGACTTTAACTTTTCAGTAAGACCTTTATGCCACACTCTATCGAATGCCTTCGATATATTACAAAAAACTGAACAAAAAAATTCTTTTTTATCTAGGGATATGCATATTTTATGAAATATTTCAATTAAATGGTGTACTGTTGAACACCCTGGTACAAAACCTGATTGATATTTACATAACAGTTTGTTGTCTAAAAAATAATTAGATACATGCTTGAAAACCACTCTTTCAAATGTTTTTCCCACACAGCTAAGTAGAGATATAGGTCGATAGTTGGATACTAAGGACTTGTTGCCATTTTTAAATAATGACATAACTTTAGCTAATTTCCAATGGTCCGGAAAAGTAGAAATTTGTATGGAACAATCAAATATAATTTTTAACGGTATACTAACAGTATTTGCAGTGTTTTTAACATATGATGACTAATCAAATCGTGCCCGGAGGCTTTTTTAATATTTAGGGACTTTAATATATCTGAAATTTCATTAATTGTAAATTCTATAAGATCTAACTTTGAATTTGTTCTCAACTCTAAGTTAGGTGGATTACAGTTATTATCATCCAAATTTGATATGGAACAAAAGAATCTGTTTAGGAGGTTGCACTTATCAATATCATCGACACATAAATTATCATTTTCTGTATCTAACAGGGGTGGCATCGTACAACTACGACCAACATTACCCATTAGCTTTTTAACAAGAGACCAACATAATTTCGGATCTGACGAATTCTCGTCAAGAAAATCGTTTGAATTAAGAAAAAACTGTTGCTTTGCATGGATAATCATGTTATTAACTTTATTCCTTTGAACCTTATATTTGCATATGTTATTAATATTCGGCTGTTTGCGCATTTTTTTATGAAGAGAATCGCGAATTTTCATTTCCCTTTTAATACCAGAATTAAACCACGGTTTACCACGTCGTGTATTGTAATTGTTTTCGTTGGGATACACTCTCGGGCGAACTCCAAGTATGTTTCTGTAAATCGCACACACATCGTGTTTATATTTTCTGTACAATTAGACAACAACTTATATCAATCAAATTGAGAGATCAAATTATTAAATTTCACGAAATCGCCTTTCTTGTATAAAGATGGTAGAAAGATGGCGGACAGGACATAAAGGTGAAAAAGTCTGTAGTGATAAAATGAATGTTACACGTTTATCGGAACCAATTTTAAGTACAAAAACTTGCAAAGATGTAATTTAGTTTATATACATGGTGATAATGGATTAAAAGCATTAAATTCCTGAATGGCAAAAAAAAAGAAAAAAAGAAAAAACAGTGAGCGATCTACACCTGCACCCGCAGGCAATACACACAAAATTTGTAAACAAGATAAGGACATGACCGCCGTTAATAATATACACGACAACACAGTGAGTAGTGCCTTCGCAGAAGCTAACCAAACTCTATACGGCTATAATTACCCTACTACTCCATATACTCCTCTTACTCCATACCAACCGCAATGTCCTCATCCAACTCCTGCAAATCCACCACCTCCGTTTACACTGCCTCCACCCTCACCACAGAATAATATACTCGACAGAATTGATGAAAGACTTAATAGCTTTATGATCGGTGTGAATCAAAAACTGGCAAAACTCGACATCTTGGATGAATTGAACCAAAGACTTAGTAAAATAGAAAAACATTGTGAAACAGTTGATACAAATATTTCTGAAATTAAACATGAACTCCAGCAGCAGGGTGGTAGAACTGAATCTTAAGCAAAACTCTGAACTGTATAGTCGTGTTGAAGGTATTGAAAATGAAAATAGATGGCTCAAAGATGAAAACTGGAAATTAAGAGAAAAAGGCATTGAATCTCAAACACGATCAATGAGAGAAAATCTAATAATTAAGGGTATACCAGACGTGGATAATTACAGAGAACCCGAGAACACAGAGGAAAAAGTTAAACGTTTTATTAGTGAAGTGCTGGAAATTAAAGATGACATAAAGTTTCATGTTGTCCACAGACTTAAACCGAGACCAGATAAGAAACCTAGAAACATAATAGCCAAATTTGAAAAAAGAAAGGATAGAAACAATGTCTTGGAACAGGCTAGAAAAAAACTTAAAGAAAATAATCAATTTGTGGTCCATGAACAATACCCCATGGAGGTTATAGAAAGATGAAAGCAATTGATACCGACCATACTGGACGCGCGAAGCAAGAACCATACAGCTACGCTCAGAGACGATAAGTTATTTATAGACGGCAGAAATACTTCCCCCCTCCTACACACACCCGTCCTGTAAATCAGCATCATGTGGCGTACGTACAATAGGGGTACGGTACAAGAGGTCGAACTACAAATCAGCTGATCAATAAGACAATTAATAAAAACAATCAAGATATTTTTCATAATTTAAAGTTTTGTTACCTAAATGTTTGTGGACTTAAAAGTAGATTATTATGTCCAGATTTTATAAATATTATACAACAAAATGGCATTTCTGTATTTACAGAAACAAAACTTACTGAGTTAGACCAATTAGAACTTCCATTGAATTATAAAATTTGTGTAAAAAACCGTAAAATTTTTTAAAAAGCATCAGGTGGAATTGCGATTCTG
>MJUT01060487.1:595935-607750 GCA_002080005.1 Gigantidas platifrons | reverse complement strand
TGTAGCCAGGATAACATTATAAACTTTACAATCATTTGTGTAGCCAGGATAACATTATAAACTTTACAATCATTTGTGTAGCCAGGATAACATTATAAGAGACCACTATACTAAGAGTACATTTATCTTATCAATAAAACTACATTTTTTTAAAAGACATTCCTATTACCAAAAATGTATAATGTGATAAGCTGGAGAATGTGGAAACTGGTACATTTATTTTGTACGTATAATGTCAAAATTGTAAGATACATAGTTAGGTAAATGAATTTGATTAAAGCTTTGGTGTGGTTAGCTTAAACAATATTATGAAAGAAGAAACATTTGGTGAAACATTACATATTTTGTATTTAAGATTTTATTTACTATTGTAATCAGATAAATAATAAATGCAATTTTCACGTTTTTAAAAAATGTTTATATGACACAAATTGTCTTCCATCATCTGTCAACAATTAGTATAGAATTTTAATGTTTACACCTTGATACATCGAACTATAAAACAAGTATACATTATCATATTTTGAATGCCATTGTATTTTATTTAAGCCGAGGCCAAAAGGGTTCAAATTTAACTTCGTTGGTTTCTGTGTTCATTTGGATTCCTTGAGAGATTATTTATTATGTTGACTTTTTCCTCCTGATAATTGATTTGTCCTGTCTGTCACTTGAAATGAAAAAGCCTATAAAATTGTACTGTTCATATTCATAACAAATACAATTTGGGAAAACTTAAAATGGAAATAAATGTGAAAGATGTCCATCAATTTCTTGCGTTCTTTCGTCTAAACCATAACATCAGCATTTTACTGATATGGGCATCTTGAGTTGACTTGGTTATAGGATTACCGTCTAAACCATAACATCAACACTTTACTGATATGGGCATCTTGAGTTGACTTGGTTATAGGATTACCGTCTAAACCATAATATCAACACTTTACTGATATGGGCATCTTGAGTTGACTTGGTTATAGGATTACCGTCTAAACGATAACATCAACACTTTACTGATATGGGCATCTTGAGTTGATTTGGTTATAGGATTACCGTCTAAACCATAACATGAACACTTTACTGATATGGGCATCTTTAGTTGACTTGGTTATAGGATTACCGTCTAAACCATAACATCAACACTTTACTGATATGGGCATCTTGAGTTGACTTGGTTATAGGATTACCGTCTAAACCATAACATCAACACTTTACTGATATGGGCATCTTGAGTTGACTTGGTTATAGGATTACCATCTAAACCATAACATCAACACTTTACTGATATGGCCTTCTTGAGTTGACTTGGTTATAGGATTACCGAGTGATTGTTGTTTTTAATGACAAGTGAGCAATTTTTCAGCTATATCATGGCATGACTGCTTTGTTCTGGACAACACGTTTAGTTGGATTTTTATAGTGCTAGCTCACTGAAATAAGTCCATAGGTAGACCTGTCGATCCACTTGAACACATTGCAATTCAAGCCAACCACTCTTTGCATACTTAGTCTTAGCAGAGAAGCAGCAAATACCAATTTTATAGTCTTTGGTTTGATCCCACCAGGGCTTGAACCCATCATCTACTGCACTGGAGGTAAGCAGAGTTACCAGTACACCACTGATGTGGTCTAGGACTACTGATTGTTATAGCTTTTTGTAGTGTCATGAATGATCATCCAGTAATCATTCTTGTACAGTTGTTCAAACAATTCAGTGGTTTCTCATATTTTTTTATAAACAGTTTTTAAACTGTTTAACAGTGACACCCACCTTGAAATCAGATCACATTTTAGAACATTTTACATATTTCCCATAGACCTAAAAGAATTGGAGGCCATCTTTGATTTCAGATTGGCACAAAAAAACAAATTTAAACTTTCCTTGTTTGGTTCCATTTACTCAAGTCACTGGTGTTAAACTGATGTTCGTAACTGGAGTTGCCAACATCCCAACATTGCAGACATGGAAAATAGTAAATTAGAACATACTTGATTTCTTTTTATCAGTAGTGTTTATTTGTAAGTTCATACGGTATGATTACAGGTGGGAATATTAGACACTCGACTGCATACATAAAAATGACATTGAAATCGTAACTTGAAAAAAATTGAAGGATGTACGTAACTCTTTGAAGTGATGTTCTTAAAGTTACTTACATCATTTGTATTTCTTAAAGTAGGTTTTGTGCCACATAGGAGAATTTAGTTGATTTAAGCATATCACTACAGTTAATTGTTAAAATAACTATACATTTGAAATGACAATATTTGAAAATAAACTAAAAACCAAGAGAAAACTAGAACTGTGAGTGACCTCACTGAGTGATACCCCCCGCTTGCAGCTTAGTAGGAGTTGCGCTTACAAGGTACATGCCCATGCCCCCCCCCCCTTTTCGTGAAAGTATAAGTTGAATTATCTTCCCTTTTAAATTTTGGACAGCAACCATATTCCTTCATGCACATCTGCAGGTAGTGTACTATTAGTGTATAAAGTTTCATAAAAATCCAATAAGCCGTTTAGGAGGAGATGCGCTTACAAGGTACATGGACGGACAGACGGACAGGGTGATTCCTATATATCCCCTAAACATAATTTTGAAAGTTGACCACCTAAGGACCATTCATGCCATGTTTGCTTTAAATTGACTTGCTGGTTTCAGAGGAGAAGACTTTTAAACATTTTTTCCATAGGGTCCTATGTTAAAACTAAGTCAAGTCATGGTGGCCATCTTGAATTTCCTATCAGCAAACGATTCACAAGTTTAGTACAGGACCACCCAATGATCATTCCTGTAAAGTCACAATTCAATTGGCATAGTGGTTTATAACAAGAAGATTTTAAAAATTTCGACCAATCAGAACACATTATGGGCCCTGGAAGCCATGTTGGATTTCCGATCAGCGCCAAAAACAAAAATCTTGTATATGACCATCTAATGAACATTTCTGCCAAGTTTGGTTCAAATTTGTTACGTGGTTTCAGAAAAAAAGATGAAAATGTGAAATTCCCATAAGGTCCAATCTTAAACTACGTCGAGTCATGGTGGCCATCTTGAATCTCCGATCGGCAAACGATTCACAAGTTTAGTACAGGACCACCCAATGATCATTCCTGCAATGTCACAATCCAATTGGTTCAGTGGTTTCTGACTAGAAGATTTTCAAGGTTTCAACCAATCAGAACACATTATTGGCCCTGGCAGCCATGTTGAATTTCCGATCAGCGCCAAAAACACAAATCTGGTAGAGGACCATCCAATAAACATTTATGGTAAGTTTGGTTGAAATCTGTTCAGCGGTTTCAGAGAAGAAGAGTTAAATGTGAAAAGCTAACGGACGGACGGACGGACGCTTACCCATGACAAAAGCTCACATGGCCTTTGGCCAGGTGAGCTAAAAATGAAGTCAGGTTTGATGAACACGATCTCCTCACAAAACAAAGAGTTCAATTACATGTTACCTCAGATCATTAGTTCTGAAGAAGATTTAATATTGAATCATTTCTTGAAAAAGGTCTATTTGTTTGAGATTTCTTTAAAGTTGAAAACAATGGAGGTAAATTCCAAGTAATAGTTGGTTGACATACCATCCATCTCTGATCAACTTAAAACTTATTATAGGTGACAATCTAATGGTCATTGTAATTATATTACATTACTCTTTCATCAATCTACAGTTTTGTTAAGGTGGTACCATACACTTCAGGTAAAATTTGATCTGCTCGTTTAATGTTCTTATTTTTTTTTTTGGCAGTGTGTTTGAATATATCCACTGTAATAAATATCAAAATTTTAATAAATTCCAACCAACAGACTCAGAACTATTAATTCACTATCCACATAGCAGCTTTTCTCTCTGTGGTTTTGATCACTGAGATACTTGAAATCTGCATACAAACATCATATGATCAAAACGTTCAACTGATTTTAAAGAGTTATCTCCCTGTAGTGTTAGGTACCACCTTAATAAGAATCTTTAAACTTAATCCATTAAAATTGGTAAACATTACAGAAAACAAAGTTAAAATTCCAATCGTAACAAACAGATTTTGTTGAGGAACATACATGCTCAGTATCATCCTGTTTCGTTCAGTAGTTTCAGAAAAATTGAAATGTGAATAAATCCCAGATGACGATGATGCCATGTGTGAACAAACAAATAGAAATTGTCCAAACAAGTCAAATAACACTTAAAACAAATTCTTGAGAAGTTAGAATGGAAATATTGACTTTAAAATGATCTCAGGCACTCATGTAGACCAATCAGACACAGAACACATCTTATCTAGTGACATATTTATTTGTACGATATTACAAAATACAATTTTTTTTTTACAATAAAATTCATTCTTCATGTTCAAATTCTATAGTAACAATTATGTCATGTATAATGATGGGGATTTATGACAAACAATATATAATTAATATGTAGTAATCTTTAGATGTCAATCATGTGTCTGAATTAATTAATATGTAGTAATCTTTAAATGTCAATCATGTGTCTGAATTAAAATGTTTGTCTGACAATACAAATCTTACAGTACATGTATGTGATATCTGTTATGAACTTTAAATATTGTACCGACTCCAGATATGGCTATGCCTTAAATAATATTCTATATTTCCCGCCTTTACAGATCTGATCTGTTGTATTTTACACAGACTACTATGCCATTAATAATATACAGCATTTTCTGGCTAACAAGTGTGGTATAATTGTCATATTCTCCTCACATTTGTAAAATGAAAATTATTTATTTTTCATTAAAGAATATTGACATATTGTACAAAAACTATGGTAATTGTTTGTTAGAATAATAAATTTGACATACAATGTACAAGACGGTGAGTAAGTTGACTTCAACACATCAAGTTAAGTTATATAGAATTAGAAAATGTCATACATTTCATGAGAAGAATTTAAACAAGAAATATTTTTATCTTCCAAACAAGTCTTTCCAAATTGAATTCTCAATACTTACCCTTCTTTTATTTCCAACTACACGTCCATATCTTTTAATTTGTTTAAATTGTTACTTTTGTTTAGAAAGTGGTGATAAGGAGAATGAAATCAACTAAGAGATTTCATAATATTAGTTCTACAAAAATAACACTACATAAAAACAAGTACAACAGTATACATTCTTCACAATGTCATCTTAAAAATAGATCAAAGACCATCTTGCAAAGTTTCGGAGGGGTAAAAAAATATAATCCAATATTAATCCATAGCAACTGACCATCTTATAAAAATTTGTCTTGAACGTATGGTAGTTGGACATACAATGACCAATGCAATCAGTGTCTATCACCAATAAAGTTGCGAGTTCGAATCCTGTTAAGGTGAGGTGTACTCGATATATTATGTGATAAGGTTTGTCAGTGACTTGCGACAGGTCGGTCAGTGGTTTTCTACGGTTTCCTTCTACAACACTGACAGTCACAATACAAGTGAAATATTGTTGAAAGTGGCGTAAAACACCATAACCCTAACCCTATATCAGTTCTATTGATATCCCAATCTCGTTCAAGGTTACACAAGGATCTTTCAGACCTGTGGTGTGAGAGGAGTATTATATACCCAGTAAGCCACAACAAAAATATTTATCTGGAGGGAGGGGGGAACAGATGATTGTAATTCTTTTTATTTTGTCTCTAATTTGGACACTCCATATCATCATCTCTCAAACAATAAACCTTTCTACAGAACTATGTTGTTGACGTACAGAAGAATTACGTCCATCCACAAAAACAAACAAAATACTTCTCTTTAAAAGCTAAAAAACAAATATTTTTTTTTCTTATTTTAAATTTTCTCCTCATCTGGATCTGAACAATTAAAAATCTCCATTAGACATGTGTTATTAATTATATGAGATGTGTATTATACTTTATATATATAGAAGTAGGGTATAAGTTAGGATAGGATCATAACTAAACAGCTAACAAATCAGTTAATGTCTATTCAATTATACAACCTTACAAAAATGGAAGATCAACTTCTTGAAGAAAAAAAAGTCTATAAAGAAGAAAAAATTACAAATTTTATAAATATTTATTATGATATAAATACACTGAAAAAATTATGTTTTAGTAATCAGACAAAACAGTAAATATATAAAATAATTTGTCATGTAAAAATAGAAATTTACAAGAAATATTAAACCAAAGTTATTATAGTTGTTACTTAATATTTCCATGTTAGATTCAGAAGAAAAACAATATACATTCATCTTACAGTGTTGTAAAAAACAATATCAAACAATTCCTCACAAAATTCATTATCAAAAGCAAAAAGCATTTATTTTACTTAAATTGGCTACATTTTCAGAAAAACTGATTGTGATTGGAATCAAAAATATATAAAATAACAACTTGTTTTATAGGTAAACTAGAGGCTCTGTATCACTTACCTGATTTATATAGGCAATGAACAAAACTGATAATGATTATTGTCCAGCAAATGTCATCACTAGGTAGAATCTGTTTGAAAAGTGCAGGAAGAAATTTCACCAGGAAATTAAAGAAGAAAAACCCAATAAAAATAAATATTCTAAATTTTGGAAGTTGTTTCTGTTTGGTCCCCTCATATCTTTGAAATTGGTGAGCTGAAAAAAAATGTATATCTCCCTTGTTTTCATTTCTAGTGTTATCTTATAACAAATCAAATTCAAACATAATTTCGAAATAATTTTGACAAATCCATTCTATTTCATTACCATTATCACATGACCATTGACTTTTCAATGTAGAAATAAGAGATTTCTTTTTTTAGTTTTCATCACTTTATTTTAGAATTTTAGAATTTTCAAGTTTCCAGCTTATTTTCTTCAACTTAATCTACCCAACACTCCACTAACAAATAGTATTCAATCAAAAATCAACTATTTTTATAATTGCCCCATATTCATACAACCTTCCTATGCTGTATAAATTGATGGTTATACCTAGACCACACTTTAAATAGAATATGATTTAATACTCGTTGTATACAGGGGAAATAACATTAGATGTTGAAAGTCACTTGTATACATTTATTTATCAGTCAAATCAGTAAAACAAAAAGAAAACCAACAAAAAATATATATATATTTAAAAATATGACAAATGATAATGAGTGATTATTAATGATTTAATATACAACTGTTTTATATAATGTTTATAAGCACTGCTTTAAACTCATTTCTGGTTTTGTCTATAAAAAAGCTGTACAGTTTAAGAAAATATTATGCAATCTATTTATTGAATCTACTAATTATGACATTACTGTAGAATTATTATTACATTGATTGTAAAACTGGCTTCAATTAGTGAAAAAAAGGATTTATATTCTAAATCTGCCTAAACTCAATTTATTAGAGAAAAAAAAAAAAAATTCAACAGCTTTGTCGAGAAAATACCAGAGCAAGTGTGCGTAACACAAACAAAAATGTAAAAATTTGATACTTTAATCCAGTAGTAAAAAGATTTTTGTGTTACTCACTCATAGTTCATGTAAGTTTACCATAAAGAAATGATGTAGTTTAGATAATAATAATAATAAAAAAATACCCAAGTGACTCAATGATGTGCAGAAACATTTCTCATTATCTTTTTTATGTTCAAGCATATATCAATTAATTACATATATGCCTGTAAAATACTGAAATTTCCAAGGAAAAAAAAAAAGAAGGTATTTCACCCAGTGAAATACAAATATTTGAATATACTATTGAACATCTGACAATGAAAAACATGTTCCTTTTTGTTCGTCTCATTAGCCCAAGCAAAGATGTAATAAACAGTATGACTACTCCTACATTCCCAATATTAACAATAAATCACTCTAAAGAGAACAACAGTGATAGTTCCATCATGCGCTAACTAACAGATTTGTTAATTATTGCGTTGTTAGGTTACTCATGATTTATCATGAGTAATAAACTATTGTGTAATATTTCCACTTTAATTCATTTACAAATCAAATGTTTAATTCTGCCAATCATTTTTCATGTAGCAAAATTTTCCCAATCTTTCACAAAATAAAATATAGAGATGATTATGAAATTACAAAACTAAATCAAAAAATATTTTTCTGTACAAATATGAATTTCCACAATATTCAACAGTGAATATTATGATAATGAATATAAAGTCAACATATTCAACAGTGAATATTATGATAATGAATATAAAGTCAACATTTAAACAGCACTACATTTAGAAGTCAAACTACATCTATACTTCGATGAGAGAACAACACTTCCATCTCCAAGATGGGAGAGCACTCTTATCTCTAACATGGGAGACAACCCTGTCTAAATCATCATTACAGTTCACAGTGCCAATCCTGTCAGTATGCTTTAACATCTAGGTGATATTCCACTGAACTCGACCAGATACCGTAAACAGACCTGAGATTGATCATTTACGATATACTCTTTGTAAGGCATCCTAAATGATTTATAATTGGTTGGCTTAGGATTTTTTTTGAGTTGACCTAAAGGCATTACTGCACCTATAATCAAGAAATAATCTGTTAATCATAAAAACAAGAGACAATACAGTATTACATTACATGAATTCATTAACCATATATTTTTTCAATATTAAATGATATGAAACAATGAATACAGAACCCAATTTAGAACTCAGATAAGATGTTTTCTTTGTATAATCAAGTTAAATGGTCCATCTGTATTAGTTGTTAATAACTCAAATACTGGGAGAATTCACTTCTACACAACAATGGCTGACTTATCACTATCACCATTATAAATAATTCACGTTTTGAAATATTTTCATTTCTTTGTTTTTATAAATTATACAAATAATAGTAATAAGTACTTAATAATTTTTCTTCTTCTTACTTTTGAAAATCTTTAGAAAATATTTGTTGGTTCTATTTATACAAATTTTTGTGGCTGTTCCAAACCTATATTACTATTTGCTCGTGTTGTAATTTCTGTGTTCAATTGATTCTTGTTATCTAGAACTCTGATTAGTCGTTTCCTTGGAAACTCAATAGTAAACATTTGGTTCATTCACAGTGGATTTGAGCTTAATTTAACCTGAATAACTCGCATATTTCTAAGTAAAATATTAACTCTCTTCTACTCTGACACAACAAGGTTCTACTTTGAGTTTTGAGTCTTGTCAGATGAGTGATTTCTGTTATTATAATAAGTATTGTCAATCATGTCTAATTACCATCTTATTTCTACCATGTATATGTGAGAATTATTTCAATTACACACACAAGATTTTAAATCCCAGAGCAGTTTACATCTCCTGAACAAGATCAAACAAAGTTACCATGTGTCAATATTTTAATTCATTTTATAAAAACTGATCTTACCATATGGCAGAGTAACATCAAAAGCTTCATCAGGGATCATGTTGCCATCTATTTCTTTACTCTGATAATCTGAGTCTGATATATCAGTATCTAATTCATCATGACTTTCTATTAAACAGTTCTTGCCTAGGGCAACCTTAAATGTAAATATTGTTTGGGCATAAATTTAATGACATTATTTGGATATTTTTTTTGGACTTATATGTACAGACAACTATTGTTTTTATTACTTTAAAGTTTTCCCCATAATTAGACTACAGAGACTTATTAGCCTGAAGTCTATAAACAGTTCAAATCAAAGGCTTGTATAAGAATGTGCTTTTACGGTAATCTTTTTTTTAATTTAACATCTGTTTATTAGCCTGAAGTCTATAAACAGTTCAAATCAAAGGCTTGTATAAGAATGTGCTTTTACAGTAATCTTTTTTTTAATTTAACATCTGTTTATTAGCCTGAAGTCTATAAACAGTTCAAATCAAAGGCTTGTATAAGAATGTGCTTTTACGTAATCTTTTTTTTTAATTTAACATCTGTTTCAAAAACTTCAAATTTAACTTTTGTGATATGTGAAATTATCTTAAGAAAATTGTAAGAATCATCAATAGGTAATATATCTATACTTTTATTCTACATTTTTAAATATTAAATATTTATTGAATGATACAAAGTAAGTAAATCTGTTCAGCAAAGGCTGTTCCAGAAAAGGCTGTTCCAGAAAAGTTCCAGAAAAGGCTGTAATGACAGGAGAATGGATTAGAAGGCACTTTTTTCACAAACAACAATTTTCAGCTACAAGTATCACCCACATATCAATCAAATAGAGACTGAGTGCATTCCAACACACCATACAATTTTTATGGAATAGCCCTAACTACATTAAATAATTTCTGACAAGTGATCACTTTCATTATACAATAATGTAACTATTATTAAAGATATGATTGATACCTGACAAAGTAGAGCCAGTCTAGTGTCTGAGTCAGGATTAGAGTTGTTAGCATACATCTGACATTTGAAGAAGGCATTTGCCGAGTACAAACCCTGTAAAATACAATTTTACAATAATGTGTATTTATGCATTATCTTTTATTTGTTACATAGGATTCCTATGCCACTTTTAACAATATTTCAGCAATATGGTAGTCGTCAATTTTATTACAAGTAGAGCACACAGAGACTGAGTCACTGAATTTCCTTCTGTGACAAACTTGATCATGTTGTATTCAGTTTACCTGGCCATGGATGTAACAAACAACATGCTATATATACCATATTCAAGTTTGATCAAAGTTTTATTATAGTATGAGTGATATACATATGTGTTTTTAAAAAGTTCTACCAATAATATTTCTCACGATCTACCATTATCTACCAATAATATTTCTCACGATCTACCATTATCTACCAATAATATTTCTCACGATCTACCATTATCTACCAATAATATTTGTATCAGCATTTATACAGTAGTGCCTGTCTTATAAGACCACTCTACTGAATGCCACCCTTTTTTATGAGGTCAGATATCAGATGCCTTGAGATAGTAAAATACTACTAAATTGTCCCCTCAGTAGAGACCAATCCTCTTATAAGACATTTTTTTTCATAGCAGAAGAAATAACCTTAAAAGAGTATGACTACAATAAATTCAGTTAAAATTTGATACTGAGGTACCAGAGAAAAATAATTTTCTTTCTTTCTTTCTTTATAATTAAAACTTTGAGAACCAACTGTTGAGGTAAATAAACAAGATATTATCAATAGTTTACAACAAAGTCATTGATTGGTTTCAATTATTGTTGGTGCGTTTTTGACTCATTGTGACTGTAACAGTCATTTTTGCCAGCGTGTTTACATGAGAAGTGCTTGAACATGGAGAAGTGAACCATGCATTCTCCTTTTTGAGATGAATGATGACACAGCTACTGGTTGTGATATAAATCCTTGTATTTCTGCTGTGATTATCTTTTCTTCTTCGGGGGAGTGCGGTGCTCATTGTCCCCATCATCATATACATGCTGACAATGCTGACATTTTCTAATGTTTGGAACAGGCACTTTTCGTAAGAAATGCAGATAAATTAGAGGTGTTCCGAAATCATAATATTTCTTAATCACCAGAGCGCTTTAGTCAAGATAGTTTTTATTACAATTCAAGCACTTTAAGATTCGGATTCGAGCAAAAACTGATGTTTCCTGAACAAAGCCTTAACTCCTATTTTCAACCGAAAATCTGTGTAAAATACAGAACTAGAGCCTGTATCGCTCACCTGACATAACTAAGTCCTCTTAAGAATGTCTGCATGCCAAATACATCTAAAATTTTCAAAATTTGATGAAAAAAGGGCAATAACTCCAAAATGGGTAATGGGATTTACTTCAAAATTGCAGGGTAGGTAGATCTTGACATGCTGAACATGTTTGCAATTTAAATTTAACATCTATCTCTTATAGTTTTTGAAATATAGGACGAAAATTATTAA
>MJUT01060487.1:514933-551844 GCA_002080005.1 Gigantidas platifrons | reverse complement strand
CGCCACTTTCAACAATATTTCAGATTATAGTGTTTAACGCCACTTTCAACAATATTTCAGGTTATAGTGTTTAACGCCACTTTCAACAATATTTCAGATTATAGTGTTTAACGCCACTTTCAACAATATTTCAGATATATCGTGACGGTCAGTTTTATTGGTGGAGGAAACCGGAGAAAATCACAAAACTGCAAAATGTCACTGAAAAATATATAACATAATGCTATATCGAGTACTACTCGCTATAAGCGGGAATCGAACTCACAACTTTAAATAGTTGTGATAGACACTGATTGCACATGTTGTAAATCCAAATGTGGCGCTATAATAATATTTGTTGTCTTGTGGAATGTTACATTAGTCAAGTCACTGAACTAACATTTGGGGACAAACTTACACTGGTCATTTGTAATATGGATCAAGACGTGTGTTTATAATTTCATCGTCTGTTGATTCTTTGTTTTGAATGAAAATCGGGGAAAAACTCTACTACTAACCGTGTATTAAAAATCTACGTGATCAATTTAAACCAATGATATTCCTACAAGTTTATAAGGAGTAAGATATATTTTTATATTGTGGAGGTCAGTTTTATTGGTGGGGGAAACCCGAGGACCCGGAGAAATCCACAGACCTGCCGCAAGTCACTGACAAACTTTATCACATATTGTTGAATAGAGTACACCTCTCCAGCATTGACTTAATAACCTACCGCCGCTTCTTGAAAAGTCATTGATTGATGTTCACCAAAATAGTAGCAGTGACCACGATATGGCACCCATCCTGATTCACAGTCTGTACCTAAATAGTGTAAAAGAAGGAAATTAGTTGAAATTTCAACCAAAACAATTTGCGCATGCGTTGGTCCTGCACAATATATCAAAATAAAACTGAAGATGGGAAATTACTTCATAATGCAATAAAAGCTGGACATTGTTGAAATTTCAACCAAAACAATTTACGCATGCGTTTGTTGTCAATGTGATCAAGTCAAAATTGAAGATGAATATGATTTCCTCTTTCAATGGAAAATAAAATAAAATAATGAGAAATGAAAATAAAATATGTTCCCATTTAATTGGAAATAATTATAATGTATTCTGTAAAAAATATTATCTATACCAGATATTATGCAACTTGCTGTCGCATCTTAGAAGTCACAGCTATGATGGACCCAGTAACTGCTTAAAATGAATGTTTTGTGTTTTCTGTAATAATAATTTCTATAATTATGTTTTGTATTTTAAGACCACATGGCTCGTCCAGTCACATGTTATATATTTCTAGAAAAGTTACAAAATCCTAGTTTCGAAGGTTTTTTGAATAATTTTCTTATTTGAACTTGGTGATTACGGCCATTGTTACACAAGCACAGAATCTGAAGACGGACGGAGTATAGTAACATTTTATCAAATGATACAATGAAATATAACGTAGATATCAAATTTAGTGCGCACAACACGTTTCTGGAATAACCTTCATCAGGTGACGCTCAAAATTGAAATAATTTAAAAAGTTTTGGGAGCAAGTAAACCAAAGGGTCTAAATAGGATCGCCAAAATCAGCTAATGTCACCTATGCCTGAGGGAGGATAACCTTAGTTTTATTAATACTTTCATTATTTAGAAACTGTAAATTTCAATAACACATATATATCTATTAAACCATGTCAGTGCCAAAACACTGACTACTGGGTGGATGATACCCTCGGGGACTAATAGTCCACCAGCAGAGGTATCTACCTAGTGTTAGCAACACTGACTACTGGGCGGATGATACACTCTGGGACTAATAGTCCAGCAGCAGAGGTATCGACACAGTGATAGTAATAAAACGTAGATATCAGATTTAGTGCGCACAACGCGTTTCTGGAATAACCTTCATCAGGTGATGCAATGTAATTGTCAATATTTCTATAAAAATGCCAAAATGTCTCCTCGGAAACTGCAGGGTGTGGATATTTTTATGCATCTTTCAGTTCAATCAATGTGTTTCGCTATATACATGTACTTTGAAGACTTTTAAAAACCATTGTCTCTTTCCCCTATGAGGTAAATAGTCGTTCCCTCAAATGTTGCACAAATATACATAAACATACATATTTTAGCCCAAAATAAGCAACAACAAAAACAAACAATAAACAAACACATCCTCACAATTAAAAAGATAACAATTATGACAAGAATATATATATATATATCACAAGGGCTTGAATCGCTTTCATAGAGGTCACGCGGCCTATATACCCTATATACTAACAAGGGATGTAACGACCAACGTAGCCAAGCCACTACCAGTTCTGTTTCAGGCTTGAAAAAAATATTAAAAAATCACACATTCAAACAATCTTTGTTGACATTCGCTAGCATATTGATTTATCTTTCCGACGAGACATAATTTTTCACAACTGCTTCACTCTAGAAGTCAGAGCACCCCTGCAAACTTGAAACTTTGCTCCAAAATAGGTCACCAACGTTTTGCTCGGACACAAGTCAACGGTAAAACTCCAAGAGTAAAGAGCACAATTGCGGACAATATCCGCATAAATCCTGACTGTCGTAAATACCTATGAACGCCTTCGACTCAACTATCACCAGAACAGTTCACATAGTGCAGACGAAAAGCAGTAACTCACGTTTTACAGTCCGGTATAAATCCTTTCAAATGTTGGAAGCCATTGTTAAAATACACAGCAGCAAATGAAATCTGTCATCTGATTGGTTAATATTTCTCACGGCAGGGTAAGTGTTTTTACTTATTCGTAACATATAAGAAATATTGTAAATGATTTTTAAGTATATTATAATCATATAAATTTACTTCTAAAATTAATTCTCACTGAAATTTTTTAAAGCATATATTTCAAGCGTTATCAGAATGTGGGCGTGTCGTGAGAAATATTAACCAATCAGATGACAGATAATTTTCATTTGTTGCTGTGTATTTTTAACAATGGCTTCTAACATTTGAAAGGATTTATACCGGACTGTAAAACGTGAGTTACTGCTTTTCGTCTGCACTATGTGAACTGTTCTGGTGATAGTTGAGTCGAAGGCGTTCATAGGTATTTACGACAGTCAGGATTTATGCGGATATTGTCCGCAATTGTGCTCTTTACTCTTGGAGTTTTACCGTTGACTTGTGTCCGAGCAAAACGTTGGTGACCTATTTTGGAGCAAAGTTTCAAGTTTGCAGGGGTGCTCTGACTTCTAGAGTGAAGCAGTTGTGAAAAATTATGTCTCGTCGGAAAGATAAATCAATATGCTAGCGAATGTCAACAAAGATTGTTTGAATGTGTGATTTT
Source organism: Gigantidas platifrons (assembly GCA_002080005.1). NCBI lineage: Eukaryota > Metazoa > Mollusca > Bivalvia > Mytilida > Modiolidae > Gigantidas > Gigantidas platifrons. Next base: position 548,540 of record MJUT01060487.1, on the reverse strand, counting down.
TTAATATTTTTTTCAAGCCTGAAACAGAACTGGTAGTGGCTTGGCTACGTTGGTCGTTACATCCCTTGTTAGTATATAGGGTATATAGGCTGCGTGACCTCTATGAAAGCGATTCAAGCCCCTGTGATATATATGTATAATAATTTATCTGTAATTACATTTGTATCTGTCTTTCAATTTATTTAAAAATGATATAGCTGAAAAATTGCTGAATTGGCGTTAAGCAACTCACGGTTCGAAAATGACTGCTTTCCAACAATTACCACCTTCAAACTATGATTGTTTGTTCTATGGTGTTTACCGCCCGCAGAAAACAACTTACATGTCACAAGTCACTGACAAATATCATCACACATTATTATATTTTAATCTATATGATAGGTTTTGATTGGATTAAAATAGTCATGTGATAATAAAATAATTGAGATGTTTTGCCAAAATTTGCGCTGCCGGGAAACAACCATATTGTTCCCCACCGAACAACCCAATTTTCCCCGCACAAGGGAGATAACCTATAAAACATTGGCAAAATTTGCACTGCCGGGAAACAACCCTATTGTTCCCCACCGAACAACCCAATTTCCCTCCACAAGGGAGATAACCTATACAACATTGGCAAAAATATAATAAAACAATTACGGCCCTCTGTGTAGGGAAACATCCAGATTTGCCAACCCTCGGGGGGTTGTTTTCCCCCTCAGGTTGACAAATCTGGATGTTTCCCTACACAGAGGGCCGTAATTGTATAATGTTTTATCGAGTACACTTCGCCCTTATCGAGATTCGAACTCATAGCATCAATGGCGATATGCACGTATTGCATAGGTAGTTGTAAATCCAACTACCATGCTATCACGGCCACGACGACCCCTCTTTAAATTATGTAAATATTGAACTTTACCTGGGTTCGCAAGGTGGCATCTATCTATGATTTGTTTGATTGTGCCCAAGACCAATATACATCTGTTTTCACTATAAACCCATCCATTTAAAGTGACAAGAAGAATGGTACACATGAAACTTAATTTCATCGTAAAATATCAACTCTACAATGATTAAAACGAATATTAATATTAATACCAAATATAGATACAGTCAACTATCTCTGAGGGGGCGTCGTGGTAGTGATCGTATGGTAGTTGGATTTACAACTACATATGCAATCAGTGCCTATCACCACTAAAGTTGTGAAATTGAATCCCGTTCATGGCGAGGTGAACTCGATGTACATCATTATCTTGTTAACGCCACTTTCAACAATATTTCAGTTATATCGTGGCGGAATTGTTCTGGAATGGTAATTAATGATATTTTATCTTATTCAGCAATTCATCTCATCCCAATATTAATAGGGTTTAGTGTGTTTAGTTCTATGGTTTTTAACGCCATTTTCAACAATATTTCAGTAATATTGTGGCGGTCAGTTTTATTGGTAGAGGAAACCGGAGTATCCGGAGAAAACCACCGATCTGTCGCAAGTCACTGACAAACTTCATCTCATAATGCTGTGCACTACGTCCTGATCGAGGTTCGCACTCACAACATCAGTGGTGATAGGCACTGATTGCATAAGTAGTTGTAAATCCAACTACCATAAGACCACGACGCCCACTAGTGGTAATTAGTGGTTGCTGTATTATATTATAAATGATCAAATTAGCAAAAAGAGGGAACAGGACTTCAAACATACAATAATGATAAGTAAATTACTGTTATTTCATTCTTATTCGTGGTATATTAAGTTCCGTGTATTTCCTGAATAGAATAATTCCACAAAGTTCAGAATTCAACGAATATTTGTCACCATACTTGTTTTTTTTTTCAACTTTAATAAAATTTATGAAAAAAAAAGATCGTTGCAAATGACAAGTTAATATAAATAATTTTTGTTTGTTTGTTTTAAATAATTTAATTTAATTTAAATACTGCAATCTGATTGGCTGATCCGCGTGGAGAAAATTTTGGTTATACTTCATAACATGGGTTTGTATTGTGATGTCGCCAACATATTCATTAGCCAACGACAAATTCAAATGATACCATGAAATAATCGTAATTCCAACCGAGGAATCATTAAATTTTGTTGCAAAAATTAAATTATAAGGAATATTTCAATTTCTTCGCAGTTTATTAAGCGTAAACTGTCCCAAACCTGGGTATATCGTATAACCAGTTCAAAAAATTTCAAATATCCCTTAATTAAACAAAATACTCACTTTAAATCTATAGCTTTCCCCGTGTTTACTATCAGGCGTAATACCTCCTATCAGGTATGTCCTAATTTTATATATAATGCCATGTGGGCAACAGTGTTTACTATTTCAATAAGATGATGGTAGGTATCTTGTCCTATGACATACGGTGCACAATACATGATATAAAAAGGTCAAGTTTTTATTGATATACATGTGGCTTTCTCCGGGTCCTCCGATTTCCTCCACCAATAAAACTGACACCGCCGTGATATAACTAAAATATTGTTGAAAGTGTCGTTAAACACCACCAAACAAACAAACAAACATATTGTACAGCTTTAAGCAAAATGTTTGAAACACCAAAAACGCATAATTCCAAAACTGTAGTTCTTAAATGGTGTTTTGTTATTTATTTTATTTTTCTATTATTATTTTTTTGTCAAAAAATAAAAGCAAAACAATATACCACACTAAACAAAAATCAAAGCAAAATGCCACATGACCAGGAAAGTTAAATCCAATTTCAATGTTCGGTGTGTTCGTATCATTAAGATTAAAGGGCGTATTCGATTAAGTATACTTTAGCGTGGATAATCCATTTTCATGACGCTCAAATTTTTTTTTTTTCATGTCTTCGCTTATTATGAAATATGTATATGATATTATATAAGTTCATTTTGCAATAATTTAATTTGATTTGAATATTTCAATTTAATTGGCTAATCCACCTGGAGGAAATGTTGGTTATATTCGATAACCTGGGTTGGTATTGTGACGTCATTAACGTGTTCATCCGCCAACGACAAATTCAAATACAATCGTAACTACTCGGCCATTCTCGCTACCCTGCAAATAACCTCGTATGCATTATGCGTATAAATCGCACTGTTTTTCACATGTTAGTTAAATGGAAGTTTGATAAAGTTATATTTTAAACAATTTTCTATATTTCAATTATTTTCATGCATAAAAGTTAAAGTTTTAATTAGTTTTGCATGATTAGATTTTACTTTAGTATGTCTTCCATATTGGATTTTCGTGGACTATATTTTTGTGCAGCTAAACTTCCGGCAAACAATTTAAGAAGAATTTCTACTATCTACGTACGAGGTTATTTGCAGGGTAGCGAGAATGGCCGAGTAGTTACGATTGATTCAAATAGTCACATAAAATAATCGTAATTAAAATTAAGGAATCATTAAATTTTGTTGTGAAAATTAAATTATAAGGAATATTTGAAATTGTTGAACAGGTTATACTTGCATAACCTGGTTTGGGTCCGTTTTCGCGGTTTATTAAGCGTAAACTGACCCAAACCAAGTTATATCGTATAACCTGTTCAACAATTTCCAATATTCCTTAATAGATTGATGTATGCTTTGGAGAAGACGTTTCTAAGTTGTGAAACTTGTGTCCTATCTAATTGTATATTATTGAACAATAAAATATGCTTAAAGTACATGACCAGGAAGGTTGTTGAATGAATGCGGTGTATATTCAAAATTATCTTCAAATTAACAAATTAATTGACCTGTTTGCATATCATATCCTACATATTCAGATGTAGCATAAAAATATAGCCTTTCTTTTCGCTCCATAATTGTCAATACTGATTTCCTGTCGGTAAGTCATCTCTGCAACCTTGCAACAGAACTGATCGGGAAATTAAATATGACACTCTCCGACCTCCGTATTCTCTGCAACATTGTAACAGAACCGATCAGGAAATTAAATATGGCACTCTCTGACCTCCATATTATCTACAACCTTGTAACAGAAATGAAAATGATCAGGAAATTAAATATGGCACTCTCTTACCTCCATATTCTCTGCAACCTTGTAACAGAACTGATCAGGAAGTTAAATATGGCACTCCCTGACCTCCATATTATCTGCAACAGTGCAACAGAAATGATCAGGAAATTAAATATGTCACTCTCTGACCTCCATATTCTCTGCAACCTTGTAACAGAACTGACCATGAAGTTAAATATGGCACTCTCTGACCTCCATATTCTCTGCAACCTTGTTACAGAACTGATCAGGAAATTAATTATGGCGCTTTCTGACCTCCATATTCTCTGCAACCTTGTAACAGAACTGATCAGGAAATTAAGTATGACACTCTCTGACCTCCATATTATCTGCAACCTTGTAACAGAACTGATCAGAAAATAAATATGGCACTTTCTGACCTCCATATTTATAACTTCATCTTCTTCTTATAGGGGAGGTTTGTCCTTGATATAATTAAATCACTTCGACTGATTATATCAAATTATAAGAATTAGACGTTTATGATAACACCAGCATAAAGTCTAAGAGCAGCGACAGAGACAAGATAGAAATATCCCATTTTTATGTGAGTATTTTGTTTTGTGTAAGAAAAGGCTTTAAATAATATAATTTTACGATAATTTTAGTAGAGCGTCTTTTGACTAAAACCCTGAAATCTTAAAATAAAGTCTAGAAATGAGTGAGTGATTGTTGCTTAACTCATCATTTTTTTTAGCTATATCATGGCGAGAACAAGTTAATATTCAATGTAAAATGATAAGTTCGTTTCACACGACATTTATTAAATTGGATTTATCCGACCACAAACTGGGTTTAGACTGGATCCCTGTTGACAGCAAGAATACCCGTTGGTGGTTAATATTATGGTGTTTAACGCCACTTTCAACAATATCTCAGTTATATCATGGCTGTCAGTTTTATTGGTAGAGGAAACTGGAGTATCCGGAGAAAACCACCGACCTGTCGTCAGTCACAGACTTTTCACACATACATTTAATGTTGTATTGAGTACACCTCGCCTTGAGCGTGATTCGAACTCACAATTTTATTTTTATTCGAGCTCACAAAGTTATTGCTATTCCAAGTTACCTGATTAAATCTGTCGCAAGACACAGACTTTAACACATAATGTTGTATTGAGTACACCTCGCCTTAAGTGAGATTCGAACTCACAATTTTATTTTTATTCGAACTCAAAATATTATTGCAATTCCCAGTTACCTTTTTAAACCCGTGACTAATTTTGTCCCTACCAAAGCATACCCTTAATATCTATCGACTTACTGTTTGTTTGTATGTTTGTTTGTTTGATGGCGTTTAGCGCCACTTTCAACAATATTTCGTTATATCGTGGCGGTCAGTTTTATTGGTGGAGGAAACCGGAAAACCCGGAGAAAACCTGTCGTAAGTCAATGACAAACATTTTCACATAATGTTGTACACCTCGCCCTGATCGAGATTCGAACTCACAAAATCAGAGATGATAGACACTTATTGCATAGTTGTGAATCCAACTATTATACGATCACGGTCACGACGGCCCCCTCGACTTACTGTATGTCATGCTAATGGTGGAGGGTGGTTCGTGTTCTCCTGGTCTGAAATATCTTCAATGTACTTTTTTTCATTTTCATCTTTTCTTTTAATTGAATAAATGATCACAGACGTACGGATATTATAAATGTTTTATCACTGTAACTTCTAGTTTAGCTCCAATTATTTTGTGGGAATTTGTTCGTTTTGTCCAGACTTTGTCCGAATTCCTTTTGATCTTACGTTTAATTTGTGTTATTTTTACCATTCGGAATGTTAAGTTCTGAGTAATGCATCATTCAAATTGCATTTTGAAAATTTTCTGGAAATATTGTTATTTCCATATCTCTTTTTTCACAAAATGAAGGCAACTGCGTTTCTATAGAAATTACTTCAATGTAATTATGCATAATATTAACTGTCACAATTCAGAAATTGTTTATACTTATTGATTCTTGTAGATAAACAGCTGATATTTTTGCGATGAGAGTGAACACCATCTTTGCGATTTTTCTTGTCGCTTTAAATGGAAGTGCCAGTAATGCAATGACATGCATGGAAGCCTTGCGAAAAGCCAACATAGAATTGACAACCTGCAGAAATATTAGAAGTACGTATATACATAAATTAGTTATTTACAGTGAAATTGTAATTTTCGCGAGGTTTTAAGTTTACGTGATTTATCGTGAATGCATGTTCTCTTTTTTATCAATAAGTAGATTTAGTGTTATATTATTTTGACATTATAATTCCAATGGTTTAAATCTTGCGGAAATCATAATTATTTTGGAGCTGAAAAATGTGTATGCCCATTGTCATATTTTTATATTTGAATACAACTCACTTCATGTAAATCGCATCGGTGGTGTAATGGTTAGCGTACTCGCCTCGAGTGCGGTAGATCGTGGGTTCAAGCCCCGATCGGATCAAACCAAAGACTATACAATTTGCTTACATGTATATAGCTTCTCCGTTAAGCACGCAGTATTAAGGAGAATGAACAAATACTGGTTGGCTCGGAAGCAGGATAATGTGTCCAAGTAGGTCGACATGTCTATCCGCGGACTGTTGCTTCATTGAACTAGTACTGTAAAAATTCAACTAAGTGTATTGGTCTAGAACAATGCGGAACACATTATCAACTCATTGAAAATTAACTTGTTCTCGCCATGATATAGCTGAAAAAAAATTGCCGCTTTGCCGTTATATAACAATCACTCACTCACTCGAAATTTCGTTTTAAACTTTTCAACTTAATTTACTCTTCTTATCTCAAATTTAGTGGTGTCAGTTAACAAACCTGTCAAGGTTTCAACAGGATGGCCTCCGGTGTATATCCCGTCAGCTGAGATTTATCATTGGTAAAGAAAACAATTGGATTTATTAATTGAAGCCTCGGAGTTATAATCATATGAAGAGATATTAGTTAATGATACATTTCTAAGCGCTTAATGTCGTGACACCTTGAGTGTAGCGAAAACTCCGAAGTCATTAAACAGCCCACTGTGTATGTGCGAGGGGGCCGTCGTGGCCGTGATCGTATGGTAGTTAGATATACAACTAACTACATGCATGCAATCAGTGCCTATCACAACTGATGTTGTGCGTTCGAATCTCGGTCAGTGCGAGGTGTACAACATTATGTGATCAAGTTTCTCAATGACTTACGACAGGTCGGTGGTTTTCTCCGGTTTCCTCCAACAGTAAAACTCACCGCCACGATATAACTAAAATATGGTTGAAAGACAAAGAAAAGAAAAACGACACAAACAAGCAAGCAAACAAGTGTACAGCGATATCCCTTATTTTTCATGAAACAATATTTGTTTAAAAACGCCATTTCAACATCTTGTCAGGTTGCCCATCACCTTTTACAACATAATAATAAAGAAATAAATCATGGAAGCCAGAATGTGTTGGGAGTTTTAACATGTGTTGGCGGATATTAGTATTTTATACCGAGCTAGAGGCGAGGGATAAAATTTACTAATATTCGCCAACCCATGTTAAAACTCAAAGCACATTCTGGCTTCCATGATTTATTTCGATTGTGATATGTCTAAAAGTACAAATGCGGTAGTATACTTTGATTGGAAGACGGTAATTTATATTTATGTTTGCGGGAAATGTCGCACACAATTTATGCTGCCAATGGAAAAGTCAGTCACATTCACCGGCACATGTGCTAATGAGATTAAACCGAAAGGATAACTCGCTCGTTTGTTAACAAAACGAAAGAAGGAGGTAATGTTAGAATGTCGTTTTATGTATAGTAATCGAATCCGTCTTTCTTTTTTCTCTTGAAGTTTCCTGACAAATATTGAATCTATACTTGGTAAAATTCAGATAATAACACCTCATCAGAGATTTTTATTTATCTATTAAAAAAATCAATACTTACGCACGTGTTAAGAATACGTACACAATACGTACAAATGATGATATAGTTGCCTGTCTTACTTAATACCTTAATCCCCTTAAGTCGAATTTCGGATAACTGGACATTTTGCAACGGTCCCGTGAACTTCGAGATAACGAGGTTCAGCTGTATATAAAGACGTCAACTACACTCGCCGAATTTAACTTACTTCCAGACAAAATTTTAATTTTATGTTCGTTTGTTTGTTTGATGGTGCTTAACGCCACTTTCAACAATATTTCAGTGATATCGTGGTGGTCAGTTTTATTGGTGGAGGTAACCGGAGTACTCGGAGAAAACCACAGACCTGTCGGAAGTCACTGACAAACTTTATCACATAACGTTGTACCGAGTACACCTCGCCTGAGGGGGGTTCGAATTCACAACATTAGTGGTGATAGGCAATGATTGTACAGGTAGTTGGATAGCCAACTACCATGTAGTTGGATAGCCAACTACCATACGATCACGACCACCACGACCCATATGTCCAGTGAAAAGTTATAATGAATGAAATGTATGGAAAATACTTGTTTAATATTCGATTTGAAAACTAAGGAACACAATTCAATTTCAAAGTAGATAAGTTTTTTTTTATGTTTCGCGTGAATTTCTTTTTATAGATCGTGGGAAAAACATAATCCCCCCTTTTTTTCTAAAATATCAAAAGGTCTCTGCATTTTTTCAGTATAGTCGTATTTAGTTGTTGAATAAATATTGAAGGGACCGTCGTGGCCGTGATAGTATGGTAGTTGAATTAAAAACTATCTATGCATTCTGTACCTATCACCACTGATGTTGTAGGTCCAGAATCCCGATCAGTGCGAGGTGTACAACATTGTATGTGATAAAAAGTGTCAGTGGCTTGCGTCAGTTCGGTGGTTGTCTCCGTATCCTCCGGTTTCCTCCATCAATAAATCTGACCGCCACGATATACCTGAAATATTGTTGAAAGTGGCGGTAAACACCATAAAACCCATCAACTATAAATATTGACCTTTGTATCATTTAGGTTTTTGTTACGATGGGTGGTATGAATACGGCCAACACTGTTATTTGTTCTCGCATGACAAACTCAACTGGTTTGAAGCTCAGGTAACATAATATAACGAATATTTGATGATTGTTTAATCAATCCTAAATCTGTACAGGTTTTTTTTTTTTTTAATTATTACATTTGTAAAATTGTCGTTGGCTATCCGTTATGAAGAAAGGAAAAGTCAGTATCCCATTAACATGTTTAACCCCGCCGCATTATTGTGTCAGTCCTACCAAGCAAGGACTAAGATTTTCAACGCCATATGTCGCGATCGTGGCGTTTCTTTGTGTTCAATTGTTTCAACTTAATATACTAGTAAATGGGATAATGACAAGATTTATAACAACTCACAAGTTCTCAATAAGACATGAGACCAACTTCCAAGTTCTCGATACAAATTGATAACACATATATTTTGTATATATGCAGACGACTGCAGAATAAAGTTTTGTTGTTCTTTTTTATGTATTTGTATTCTCAGTGTCATTTGAAATCAGACTGTCCAGCAATATTAGTGGACATACCCGTTCACAGTTCCTAAACAGCGAATTTATTCTTTAAACTGAGGTTCAATTCCTTCTTGCTCTGGCGATTTGTCATATCCTACTGAGAACTGTGGTTTCCTTGCTCCCCCCAAGACTTTTATTTTATTTGGATTTGAGTATATCTGATGAAGATTATTCTAGGAACACGCCATGCACACTAAGGTAGATATTGATGCATTCTTACAATGTCGATTTCAATTCTAACATACATTATATATGAAAAAAAAAAGCATTTGCTATATACAGTTAAACCTGTCCATGTGGTCACCTCTATTAAGCAGCCACCTGTATTTAAAGGTCACCTTTTTGTCCTGTCATAGAACATTTCATGCGAATTGAACCTCTTTGAAGAGGACATCTGTATTATAAGGTCACCTTTTCATTGTCCCAAAGGGGACCTCTTAATATTGGTTTGACTGTATTTATATTTTTATTTTGTTTACTTTATCATCAGGCATATTGTGAAGCACTTGGCGCCAGACTGCCAAAAGTGGAAAGCGGAGCTCTTAATCAGTGGATTCTGGAACAAGTAGTAGCAAAAGGTGAATTAAGATTTGATTGATTGATTGATTGAGTGAGTGAGTGAGTGAGTGAGTGAGTGAGTGAGTGAGTGAGTGAGTGAGTGAGTGAGTGAGTGAGTGATGTTTAGCGCCATCTTTAGCAATATTTCAACTATAAGAATAAAGAAAAGACATTTGAAATTTAAAAAAAACAGTCAATGCTTCAAAGCAAAAGAAGAAGAGTTTGACATAAACAGAAGATGTAAATCGAAGAATGATGGACAATGTAATGACCAAAAGTAAAAGAAGAAAAAGACAAACGGTGATCTATAGAATACTACACGAAAAAATAAACATTGACCAACACGAACTCCGCAAAGCAAAAACAAAACCTTGGTGAACGCAAGTGAGGGGAAAAGTAATCTGTGGAGTACTTCTACAAATATATTGCAAACCCTAACTCTAACCCTTTTGTTGTCATATCCGAATGGTAACGAAATGAAAGGTTATGGGTCATGCGCGTTGATTATTACAATATCTGACTTCCGGTGTCTGCCAAAGTAGATTCAACCCTAATCAGTTCCTGCTCAGTACTAGTTTTTAACCTCTTACTGGTTTCAAATTACACATATGTTTTTGTTGTACGGGTACACATGGCCCTAAATGACCGCTAAACAACGGAGGGTCAAACACTTCGACAATGTTATTTCTAGTCCGAGATTCCTCGGTCGTCCGACGGCTTTTTTTCCGACTTGCTGGAGTCCCACGGCTACAGCAAGTCGAAAAAAAAACCGTCGGATGGCAAAGGAATCTAGACTATGTTATGGTATTTGACGCTCAATCACATTTAATGTTATCCTTAGAATAACTAATGCTAACTAAGAAAAAAATTACCTTCAAGCGACACAAAATGGCTTCCAATTCGGTTGTTTCGAATCATTTCCATTCCGTCAAAATTTTTTTATTTTCGTCCGCCAGATCACGTGATTTTGTTGGAATATTCTGCATTGAACTTTCGGTGTCAATGTACACAAACAAAAACTCCAATCGATATGTGCCGTTTTAACGTTCGATCCTCAACTTAAAGACCAAACTGTTTAAAGAAGGACAGAATGAATACTTTGACATGCATAAAACAAACTTTATTTTTCACTTTTAATTATTTAGAATTAAATAAACTAAAAATCTTTAAATGGAAGCTTATTCACTTTATTTTACCATGCAAAGAACTGTTAAAACAATGGAGAATAGTAAATGATAGTGAATGTCAAGTGTGTAAAGAAAATGAAAATTACAAACACTTTTACTTTAATTGTAAATACAACAAAACATACTGGCAAGAGGTAAAAAAAATGACAAAAAAACTTTATATAGGAGATCATGTTTTTAACCTGGAAACTCTTGTGTTTGGTTACAAAATATATGACCAGGCATATTTTGACCTTAACCTGCTTATAACCTTAATATTTTTTTCTATATATAAAGCTTATTATATTTCAAATCAAAAACAAAAGATAGTAGATATATTTAAAATTTTTAAGGATGAGGTAAATAATGTGTTCGATACAAATACTTTTAGACAAGTCAAAACAGGTAATTTCATAAGCAAAGCACATGTATACTTAAACAGCTGATATATCACATGATTTCAGAATTCTTGTAATGTCACGTGATTGCACATGTGTGGAAAAAATCAATAATTGAAACATTTGTTTAATCATTTATATTGCAGTAAATTCAATACTTACGTATAAAAAATAAAACCCTTTACATCTGATAGAAGCAATCCATTCAATCATATATATCATTTTCAAACAATTAGAAAATAACGCAAACTACCACCAAAAAGCAGCATGTACGAGTATGAACAATTAACCTTTCGACCGTGATCGGTTTGAAAGTGTCAAAAATTCCGGATACGGTCAAAACAAAAAGCATGTGAAATCACCATAGATAATCATTATAGATTTAGTTAAATATTCATAATTACAATATATACTATAAATTATATTTAAAATGTAATGTTGTATACTAACATTATTTATTTTGAAATAAGCTTCACTAAATAGTAAATCCCCTGCTATTTAGTGATTAACAAATAGGGATACTAGGTAAAAGCTGTATACCTAGTGAATTGTTAACAGCAATTTAGTGCAATAAAAATTATTTGTGAAAAAAAANAAAAAGAAATTGAAACTGAATTTATTAAACGCGCATTTGAAGCCGTCGGAATAAATTAAACAATCTACTACCTTAAAGACCAAACACACTATCTAAAAATATCGTATATTCTTTGCTCAAATTTTCCACAGACAAAGAAAATGGGCTCTTTGGTGAAATTAGGTGAAAAAAAATATATGTAACGGACTTCGCTTCGTTGCTATAGTATCACGAAATATGCGAATTTCTCCAAATTAAGAAAACCGAATGGTCTTGGTAAAAAGCAGTATAACTTATGGTTTATACGCGATATCTTCGGATTTTTTTTTTTTTCGGGGTGAATATTTCTTCGTGTGCCAGAGCTGAAAACATATTTAACAAGACGTTGTTCGGTCGTGTATATATTTGCCGATTTTCACTTTCCCGCGGGAAAAAAATCTTGACATTTTCCGAAATTATCTGAAATAAAAAAAAATCTATCGTTGATTTTTTCTTCATATTCCATATAAAGTAAAAATAAACAGATGTCATTCGAATGAAATGAAAAAAAATATATGTCACGGACATCATCAGAAAGTAAAACGCCCTTTTTGAAATATGTTTTTGCTTGTTTTGATAAACAGAGTTGTCTTTTTCCGACATCGGAGAATATATAAAGACGTCACAGAGATTTAGCATCACAATACAATGCGCTAGCTGATGCGTACAAACAATAGTGGGTTTGCTCTTTAAAAAAAATCTTAACATTTTCTGTAAAAGACAGATATCAATTAAATTATTTTATTTGTATCAAAGACTTCAAATGCAGAAACAATTACTTCTTTAAAATTAAATTTGCTTTCTTTCTTTATTTGCGGTTGTCAGCATCCAAGGAAAACGATCTGCCTTTATGTAGATATTTCTGATATCACACAGACAGTGAGGTACCGAACACCAGTATTTATTCAGCGGTCTCCTTGGCGTCTCCATATTACAATTACTTATAATCTACCGCATCTACGACTATAATATGCTGACGTTGTCACAGTAATAGCGTAAACACCGGAAGCCTATTTGTTCAGAAGTCAAGACACGAAAAAGACGGAACGTGGTCGGAATTGACATGATTCGAAACAACCGAATTATGACGTACATTGACCCCCTGGTACATTAATATATCTTATTTTTCTTGTTTTTTGCAGCAAGGACAATAATTTTCCTGTATTTTCAAAATTATTATGATATTTTTTTCTTTTTCTTTACATCATACTATAGTTAATTAAAAAAAACGCCTGAAATAAAAAAAAAATTAAATGACTAAACTGTATATTGTAGCATCAACCGCATTGGTGTAATGGCTAGCGTGCTCGCCTCGAGTGTGGTAGATCTTGTGTTCGAGCGGCCTCGGTCGGGTCAAGCCAAAGACTATGAAATTTGTATATGTTGCTTCTCCGCTAAGCACGCTGCATTAAGGAGTAAGAGCAAATACTGGTTGGCTCGGAATCAGAATAATGTGTCCGAGTGGAGCGACATGTCTACCCGCGGACTGTTGTTTTAGTGAGCTAGCACTATAAAGAACCAACTAAGCGTGTTGGTCTAGAACAAAGCGGACCTCATCATCATCTGAATGAAAATGAACTTATTCTCGCCGTGATATAGCTGACAAATTGCTGAATTGGCGTTAAACAACAATCACTCACTCTATGGAATATCATTGTAGGTGGTAATACCTATTGGTTGGGTAGCAATGATATAAAAAATGAAGGTAGTTGGAGATGGGCGGAGGATAATTCACCAGTTATCTACACAAACTGGTTTCGGCATAGCCCACAGCAGCCGGACGGTGCTAGTAGAGAAAACTGTCTGTCTGCTTTTCTTAGTTCGGAAGGCACATGGTATGACAGTAATTGCTACCAAAGGAAGAACTTCGCATGCGTGAATTAAATGGTAAGTTTAAACCACGGGCCTCACGTCTCTCTCAAGCTGATATCAAGGGCCCCATATCCCATCTTCCTCAGGCTTAAACCACGGGGCCCATGTCCCGTCTCCTCCAGGCTTAAACCACGGGCCCCATATCTCGCCTCCCTCAGGCTTATACCACGGGCTCCATATCCCGTCTTCCGCAGGCTTAAACCACGGACCCCGTATCCCTCAGGCTTAAACCATGGACCCAATGTCCGGCCTCCCTCAGGCTTGGATTCTTTTTTTTTTTATCGAAATAGTCAAAATAGTAAAACATGAAATACCACACTGTCGGAGCAATTCCAAAATCCAATGAAAACATCGTAGAAACAAACAGAAGGTCAATTGATACCCATAGCACACGTATAAGAAGAGCTTAAAGATACCAAAGGGAGGTAATCATAATCCGTATATCGAAGACGAACAGACAACACAATGGCCAAAAGAAAAAGTACAAAAGGACAAACAACGATCTACAAAGCATACACATAAAACTAAAGACCGAGTAACACGAATACCACTAAAAACCGGGGGTGAACTGGGGTGCTCCGCACGGGTAAGCATTTCCTGCTCCACTAGTGGCAGCCATCGTGTTCATTTAGTTACAAACCCGGTGATAAGTCATGATCGCTCACTTTCCTGGCTTGGCACATGCATTTGAATAACAAATGGCGGATTTAAACTAGTTAATAGCTTAAGCATATTTTATTAATCAATAAATAATGTTTGTACAGTAGGGGCCGTCATGGCCGTGATCGTATGGTAGTTGGATTTACAACTATCTATGTAATCAGTGCCTATCACCACTGATGTTGTGAGTTCGAATCTCGATCAAGGCGAGGTGTATAACATTATGTGACTTGCTACATACTCCGTTTTCCTCCACCAATAAAACTGATCGGCACGATATAGCTGAAATATTGTTGAAAGTGGCGTTAAACACCAGTAGTTATATGCATTAATTACATAGGTAGCTGTAAATTCAACTACCATACGGTCACGGCAAAGAAGGCCCCTCCCATCAATATCAATTCGATTTTGACTGAGTTGTTAAGGTAATTTGATTTAATACGTGTTCATTTTCTTAGCTAACAAAGATATAATTCTTACAGGCTTGGGCCCATAAAAACTAGTTGAACTCCGTCACTTTTTTTTGGAGGGCCTGTACCAAGCCAGGAATGTAAGCGGTCAAGTGTTTTGTGTTAGGGGTCAGAGGTCATGTATTTGTGTGTTAGGGGTCAGAGGTCATGTATTTGTGTGTTAGGAGTATCGATCTTGCCTCTTTCTACGATTTTGATATTTGATTTAGGAATTGTGTGGACAGTATGGTATTTTTTTGTTTCGTTTTCATTTTCTTACACTTTTGGGTTGAATTTTCGGCATTCAACCTGGTGGAATTGTGACAAGAGCACTTTGGTATGATATCAGGTGTGGTTAGGTATAGCTTGAACCCTCTGTTATAACGTCCACTGTTGTCACGGGGAACTCAGGATCTATGATATGGCAAAAACAAATATGTCCAGTAATAGATATTTATTTATAGTGTTTGTCTTGGCTGACGTTTTTACATAATAGCAATACAATATATCAACAATAATTAGCACAATTTTCATAATTAACGATTCATGTATAACTTATCAATTTGCTATTTGTAGAATATTTTGTAATTTACATTTGATAATAAACTGTTACTTATTTGCTATATATACCGGAAATATTCATTTTTTTTTTTCAAAGTATTTTTGTTATTACATTTTAAATTTCGAGGTATAGTTGTACACTTTTGATTGTTTAGACGCTCATAATGATATTGTATTCGTTTTCCTTTCAATCCAACACCAATGTAAGTAGTGAGTGGGTGATTGTTGAGCGATTTTTCAGATATATGTCGATGTCCGCTTACCTTTGTACTAGAGCGATACAAGTAATTGGATTTGATAGTGTTAGCTCAGCGAAACAAGTCAACGGATAATACATATATTACTAATATTTTAAAGTGTGTTTAATGGTGTTTAACGCCTCTTTCAACAATATTTCAGTTATATCTTGGCGGTCAGCTTTATTGGTGGAGAAAACGTCCGACCTGACCTAAGTCATTGACAATCTTTATCACATAATGTTGTGCACCTCGCCGTGATAGAGATTCGAACTCACAACATCAGTGGTGATAGGTGTAACATTAAATAGTGTCTGCCGTGAAATAATGTCCGCCCTTACAATTGTCTCCTATGATAAAATCAGAGGACGGAATAAAGCACAGCAATGACTTCGTTCCGTCTGTGTAAGGTTTTTCACAAATATAACACAACCGGACACAATTTCACAGGACACTATTATATCTTGCATATAGGAACTGATTTCATAAGTAGTAAATCCAACTACCATACGGTCACGGCCACGATGGCCCCCTAACATTTTAATACTTAACGATACTTAATTTTACTTTCAGTATGACCATCTTATAACATGACGAAATGAAAATGACTCGAAGTGGAGCCGGAAGAAAATTGGACTGATTTAAAAAAAAATTTGTTTGTTTTTATTATATTTTGTCTTGACATTCCCTGTTTGTGATTATGAATATTGTAATGGCAAGTTTATTATTAGATATATATTCTATATATAGACTTTTGTGTTATCGTCGATTACTTTCCACGAGGCACTATTAAACACTCTGTTATAATCCGTTTGACTTATAAATCTTCAGAAATAAATTCTTAAAAATCCAGTTCTCAAATCAACATTTATTTTTCTAGATGTATATTAATATATGATATATATGAACTCTGACAATTAATTTCAAAATTTTTGGTCCATTATTAAAAAGGTTATCCATTTAGGCCTCTATGTTAATTATATTTTCTGAAGTGTAAAAATCTGGTAGGAGTGAGTACAAATAATAGACTGTACCATGTGAAATATGGCATTTAAATATTAAAGGACATCAATTGACTATCACCTTATTGGTCAGTTAATGAATAGCCTTTTAATATTTAAATGTCTTATGTCACATGTACATGGTACAATGAAATATACATTGAGAGCACATGTTTATTATATTGTTTTGATGGTTGGGCTCTTACACTATTTGTACTCACTCCATGCAGATTTTTATACTTCAGAAAATATAATTAACATACAGACCTAATGGGTAACTTATTTAATAATGGACCAACATTTTTTAAATTAACTGTCACAGTGAGTTCATATATATCATATAGTTTTGTATCTAGAAATCGCATGTTATGTTTACTAATAAAACGGGAAACAAGTTTATTTACAAATTTCTAGATTTTCTCTTTGCTGTATTTCAGTTCTAGAAAAATGGTGAAGCCGGTTTATTGTTTTTGTTTGTTTGATGGTGTTTAACGCCACTTAAAAGAATAGTTCAGCTATATCGTGGTGGTCAGTTTTATTGGTGGGGGAAACTGAAGGACCCAGAGTAAATTAAACCACCGCCATGTCGCAAGTCACTGACAAACTTTTATCACATATTATAATACGACTATACATATCCTAAATTCTGATTGGATAAAACACTACTTCACTCTCCATTTCAGGATGTGATGATCACTGCTCAAAAGTGCACGCGGGGTTAACATTACTTTTGAACACTGTAGCGTGTACCCTAAAACAGTAACAGGGAAAGTCCAGGTTGCTTATTTTGAAAATGTATTCTGTGATTGGTCGATATTTAAAGAAGCGGTTTTGCTATCCAATCAGCGTTTTCCTAACAACAGCTTGTAATACATCTTCTTGTTTTATGTCTACCCCACGTTGTTTTCCTTTTGCGACATTTTTCTTGTTTTGAATTTTCTTCATCTTCCGGTGAAAGTCACAGGTGGATATTAAGAGGCTGGCTCAAGTATTACCTTGGGGAACCGCATATACATATTTTTGTGATGACTATTACAGTGAAAAAAAATATCACTAACTTCAGATTTACTCATATAATAAAACAATTGATGATTTTGGATTTCAGTTAATACCACGATTTATCAACCCCAGAGATCTGATTATCACCTCGGACGATGGCCTCGGTGATAATCAGATCTCTGGGGTTGATAAATCGTGGTATTAACCTCATCCAAAGTCATTAATTGTATAATGTTGTACACCTCGCCCTGATCGAGTTCAAACTCACAACATCAGTGGTGATAGGCACTGGCTGCATAGGTAGTTGTAAATCCAACTACCATGCGATAACGGCCATTCGGTTTAATTGCCACACAAGTGATTAAACATATGTTCATCGATGCACTCTCACTGTCCCATACATTCCAACGCCACGCCCCCAACTGTCATGTCCACTTCCACTCCTCTGATATACCATGCCGTTCGAAATCCCTAAATCAGTCTTTGCCTATTTAATATACATGTAATCACAAACAAACGAATTAATTGTTCGTTTGTTTATTTGATGGTGGTTAACGCCATTTTCAACAATATTTCAGTTATATCGCGGCGGTCAGTTTTATTGGTGGAGGAAACCGGAGGACAGGGAGAAAACCACCGACCTGTCGCAAGTTACTTACAAACGTTATCACATAATGTTGTACACCTCGGCCTGATCGAGATTCGAACTCACAACATCACGACAGCACCTGTAAAGAAATGACAGTCATAACATAGCTGAAATATTGTAAAATCTGTGGCATTTAATTTATTATCCATAATTTAATTCATCGACACAGATTTTAATTGAGGCATTTGGATTAATAATTTAAACATGAACTGGTTTATAAATGAAATTACAGGACAGTTAGATATAAACATGCAGCATATTTTTCAACAATTTAAATATAAACTGGTTCATAAATTAAATTAAAGGACAACTAGGTATGAGCATGCAGAATGTTTTTTTTTCTAAATTAAATTAAGTCGGACAAAGAAACAAAAGTCAAACATATTGTGTTGATAAAGGTGAGGTTTGTAGGACTTGTAATTTTACACTGTTTTTGGTTGCTGCTTTTTCATTTTGTTTTTAGGGTTGTAGGACTAATTCAAATTTTCTAACAATGCTAACATTGCAGCTACAAGGACTTCCGCGCAATCCATATGACTAAAAGATGAGAGGATCTATATCATGTCCCGTAGAAACACAAACTAAACGAAAAAATATGGACCGCTTCTTTTCTTTCTTATCTTTAGAAGCCGCATTTACAATAGCATTACTGGGGGTATAATTGTACAATATACTATTATACCACGATATTAGTATATTGTGACAGAATAGCCAATTTAGAGTTATCTTTCTTAGATGTTTGTTTTTGAGCAAAAGTTTATTTAATTTCCTGTAGATTTGTTTGAATACGGGGGTTCGGAAAGTCTTTTGTAAAGGAGGTAAAATAGTACTATTTATTTTTCCCGCCGTTGGACGTTTACTCAAAATGGCGGGTTTTACTCTGTATTATGTTCCTTTGAATTTAACACTGAGGCAGGAAAATATTTAAAAAAAAAATAATACCCACAGCTATTTATGCATTCTTTCTAATATGACAAATAATAATTGGTTTGTCTGTATATTATGTTACTGTAAATCTAACATTAATACAGGGAAAATACCTTCGTAAAAAAAGAAATATGTTTCTTTTAATGTGACAAATACAATAATAAAATATCAATTATTTTCATTAAATATAGTCTGCTCAATTTCTTTTCCATAAAGCAGGTAATTTTACACCTGAAATGTTCAGTGTCATCTACGGTAACGAAATTTGAACATTGTCATTACATCCGATGCGGCGATACTGCACGATATATTGAAGCAAAGTTTCTTTATCTGCAGTTTCAGCTTCTGATGAATAATCTTACCCTAGTCAGGCCCACCATAGCCATGCAATGATCAGTGATAACATAGAATATGAAATTAACACGCAACCACTTCCCAGTAAGGTATAAAAGGGAAAGTTTTTTCTCTGCTGATAATGACAGCTATTTGTAACAAAGGGCGGCAGCCATCTTAAAAAAGTGTCCGAAAATGAGACCCAGATGTACACCTTACATGTATGTATTCTTAACGGCAAAGAGCTAGACATGGGACATAACTCTTCTCCTAACTCCAAACTGTCGCATTAGATATTACTATAGTGTTTTAGTTATAATTTGACTGTTTTTAAAGTTAGATAAGTTGAAAAGTAAGAATAGTTGTTTTGAAACATTACCTTTTCAAATTTAAACTTAGTTAAACCTTAGTCCAGAGTAACTGTAATTTAATTGTTTAGAACCATATCTTCCAGGAAGGTAACACAGTAACTTAACATTCGTGCTGTATACTTTTTTTTCTATTGTCTGGTTCATTCGTTAGATATTTGGGCTAAAGATGGGGTTAATATTTAGGTTTTAAAAAATTTGGGACTAAAACGTTTTGGCAACTAAATATGCTTATAAATTGTTTATAAGATTTAAAGACTTTTTCCTCCCTATTCATTTTTTCATTGTAATGTTTTCTCATGTTTAACTAGATATTTTATCTAAAGTTTTCCATTAACATTTCAATAAACGTTAGAGAAAACAGAAGAGGCAATCAAGAATGGACCATCCAGAGAAACTTACAACATTGTGTATATATTACACAAGATGTAATTCAATCAAGAATGGACCATCCAGAGAAACTTACAACATTGTGTATATATTACACAAGATGTAATTCAATCAATAATGGACCATCCAGAGAAACTTACAACATTGTGTATATATTACACAAGATGTAATTCAATCAAGAATGGACCATCCAGAGAAACTTACAACATTGTGTATATATTACACAAGATGTAATTCAATCAAGAATGGACCATCCAGAGAAACTTACAGCATTGTGTATATATTACACAAGATGTAATTCAATCAAGAATGGACCATCCAGAGAAACTTACAACATTGTGTATATATTGCACAAGATGTAATTCCATTTATGTAGAAAGAACAAAAAAAACCACTCGCATTTACCTTTATTTTCCTGTGATTACCCTGATTGTTCACCCTTAATGGGACCCCTTAATCCTTCTTAATTAGGAAGACCAACATTCTTTCACACTCTCTCACATAGCCAACATTTGTTTTCTTACCTGTACCTATATAAAATATAGCATATTGGCGAAGTGAGATGACACCAGTCGGCCTTGATATAGAAATTTCGTTACGGTAAACCAGATTGTGTTGGCGACGGTAGAATTTTTTTAGCGATGACTTCAACTTAGGAGCATAGTATATAGAATATAGTAATCATTTTGGAAGGCAAATAAAATATATAAATCCTGTGCTCAAGTGTATGTTTTCTATTACTAGGAGAGTGTATTGATTAATTAAGCGAATGTGTATAATAAAAAAAAACTACAGTAGATAACAATAAAATAGCCATTCTTGCTTATCTCCGACTGGCTTTAATGGAGGAATGGAACAACATTAATACCGTATCGCATGCAATAATCTTACTCATCATCATGTCAATGAGACGTTGTCAACAATCTTTCATTAATAGTGGACATACAAGGTATTGACTTTTGTTGTCCTTGGACTTTGAAATTATGAGTTTGTTATTCTTGATTTTGCACAATTTATCTTTCTGATAGTTTTACGCCAAAGCCTGCTTTGATCAGGATGTGAAGTTTAGATATCTGGATCTGTTAATGAAAGATTTAGAACAAAGTTGCAGATCTAAAACACTATTATTGATATCGCATAAAATTTACCGATATACAGTAAAACGAATTTCTGGGGGCAGCCAAATTTATTTCGTTATAACCGTAATTCGCTATATTGATATAGCGAACTTCGTTATAACGTATAACGAATTCGTTATATAATCATATTGGGTCGTGTGAATCCAAAGACTATTAAATTGATATTTGTTGCTTCTCCTGAAAGCACGCAGCATTAAGGAAAAAGACCACAGACTGATTGGCTCGCAATCAAGATAATGTGTCCGATAAGAGTAATATATGTCTACCAGTGAACTGATGTTTAGGCGCGATATCACTATAGGGTTAGGGTTATGGTATTTAACGCCACTTTCAACAATATTTCAGTTATTTCATGGCGGTCAGTTTTATAAGTGGAGAAAACCACAGGACCTGGAGAAAACTCCTGAAATGTCGGAAGTCACTGACAAACTTTATCACATAATGTTGTATCGAGTACACCTCGCCATGAACAAGTCACTGACAAACTTTATCACATAATGTTGTATCGAGTACACCTCGCCATACGCGGTATTTGAACTCTCAACTTCAGTGGTGAAAGACACTGATTACTCAGGTAGTTGTAAATCCAACTATCACACGATCACGACTACGGATGTCCCTTTGATAGCGCTAATCCAATGAAACGTTTTGGTCTGATACATATCATCGAAGGTAACTTGTTTTCGCCACGATATATCTGGAAAATGTGGCGTTGAACAACAATGACACAATCATTCACTCACTCACAAGTGAGTCTCTTAGTGTCTTTGTCTCTTAGTATATATTGATATTCAAACGTATTGGTGGTCGTCGTGGTCGTGATCGTATGGTAGTTGGATTCACAACTAACTGTGCAATCTGTATGAAATATGTGCCGCTGGACGTTAAATGTTGTGTAGTTGTTTGTATGGTCTCGTAAGTTTGTGTAAGAGTTATCTCCGTTTGTACTTTGTCCGGATTTGTTTTATGTTTTATATGTCTCTTTAATAAATGTAAGAAATGGCAGCAAACGTGTCTTTGTTGTTCATTTAATTTTTGATTGTTGCAGGGCACGCGTTGTGTCCTGCTACATCATTACACAAGGAACCAGCAATCAAACAATCGATTGTGAAAATATCATTTGGCTAATAAGCTAAAAATATGTTCGAAATTTAGAATGCACAAACTGATGTCAGTAAACAATGAAAAAGTTAATGAATTTCATCTCTAAGTTCTAACACAATTCTTACATTCACCGGATTTTTCAGACGAGTAACACAATGAGTGGTACTATTGTAACAGGAACTGCTTACCCTTCTGTGGGATCTTAGTACATCCTCGGTTTTATTGTGGGGCTGGTGTTGCTCAATCTGTTTTTTTTTCGTATAGTGTTTTGTGCACCATTTTTGTTTTTACTTTGTCTTTTTTCCTTTTGGTCATTATACAGTGTCTGTCCTTCGATATACGACGTCTGATTAACCCCTTTTGATATCTTCAAACTGTCTTGCACATTCTTTCTTTTTGTAAATATGTGTTATCTGTCCGTTTCTATAGATTTGAAATGTAAATTCATCTTCTTCAGACATTCTTAAGTCTTGATGTATTGATTTATTCATATGGATCCCCAGTGGTGTCATATATCATTATCAAAAGATAAACATCAATCTATAATAACTTATAGTTGTGTCATTAACTATAATCTCAAACGGAAATCTTTCAAGTTCAGCATAAACCATGAGGTTTGGAGTAATTCAAACACAAGTATTTCTAACGTCAAAAGTCGTGGTCATGTGTGTATTGGTATGTTCAGGTAATAAAGGTGGAAGGTGATTCTTCGTTTTGTTGATATTAATGGAATTGTTGATCAACACAGTTTAAATTTTCTTCATATGGAATCCCAGTGGTGTCATTTATCATTATATAAAGATAAACATCAGTCTATATCAGCATCACTAATGGTCGATATAATCAAACTTTATCCAATGACTGGCCGACTTATTGTCACACGGGGATATAATTTGGTTTAATTTTCAGTGATTAACGATATTTTTTTAAAACGAGAGGACGTTTCTCAGTCATCTCATGGCAGAGCGAAGCCCTGAGGAGAGATGACTGAGAAACGTCCTCGATTTAAAAAAAAATCGCTATGATAGTATGTTTATCAAGGGCCAAGTTCGGTTGGAACCCGATAGGAACCCTGGTGTTGGGTTGGATGACGTCATACTACTATCAATTGGATGCGCGCGCAACTTTCCATTTGGACGCTGTTGTGCGATCTCGAGTAACTCCCAGCATGGCTGACAATGCCCTTGTTTTATTTACATTCATCGATGATTTTGTTGTCGACGACTCTGAAAATGAAATGGTTGTGGCACACAATAATAATTCACTGACAATGCTAATAATGTCGCTGCACAGCACAAAAAGGAGAACAATGGTATATTTAATACAATTTACATGTATATTAATATGTTGAAATCATGAAATGGTCTTATTCTACGAAAAGGCTAATCTATTTATACATGTTTTCCAATTAAAAAAAAACAATTACACAATGACAGGATGAAATAATTTTACCTTATTTACCCAATCTTTCTGCCTGCAGGGGAGTTGCGTCCACAAGGTAGGTGTGACGGACGGACGGACGGACGACGATCTTAGTCCCTCCGTCTCGTTGCGGCAGATGACAAAAAATGTATACTGTAGGCAGGGACCATTTGATTGGGTTGGCACTGTTTTAGAAAAAAAATCCAAACTAATTATCTAACATTAATCATTGACCACGAACAGGGGGAGAAAATCTGTACATTGTACATTAATATGCTCCTGCTTACTCGATTCAAATCGTATATGATTTTCTGCTTGTTTAAGACAATTAAAAGTTTGAAAAGTCTCTCCTGTGTAGAAACGTAAACACATGTACCATGGTACATACAATGTATTTGGGCCATAAGACGATGATTTTCCCTTCCTCATCCCAGATTGACACAGCAATCAAAAGGAAAATCATAAAAAAGTATTGAAATAAACAAAAACATGTGATCAATGTTAAATTTGACAATTCAAGTCTAAAATGATCAAAATACAAACTTACAATTCTGCATCGTTTCCTCCTGTCGCCATCTTGGATCTCGAATAACCCTGGGTCGACGCTGCGTTAGAAGAGAAACAAGGTCAAAAGTTCAATTGCGTCATTGTTTCTATTTTTAACACTTTCCCGGGTGGTTCATATGGAACCCGAGTAACGCGAGTTCGATCCCGGGTCCCATTCGAACTTGGCCAAGGATTTGGTAATGTTACGTCATTATAACGTCATATTAGAAAACAGCGATATTACTAATCGTCCTTGACAACGCTTAGCGATTAGCGATAATTGGAATCATCTCATGCGCTTACGTAATATGAAACATATTGGTTTTAAACATCAAAGGGAAAGTAAATAAAATAGCGATAAATATACATACAGAATATGTATATATTAACTGGAAAATATTCTTAAATAATTTACATACTTCCATTCGGATTTTTTTTAGCTCCATGAATACAATTTTGCATAAACTGTGAGCCGGAAGTTCATCTTATCTTGCAAAATAATTAACACGCAGTCGGTCAAGAAACTCATTAATTGGCTCCCACACAAATTCTGATAGGAGAGCAGATTTTGGAAAGCTCATTTTCGGTTTCAAAATAATTTTTCCATCGTGGTACTACAAGTTTTCATTGTTTTGAGCACTTGCAATTGCGGAAGGGAACCATACGGCACAACCGTGCTCAATAGAAGGGCGCATAATAGAGGCCCATAATTAGTCTCCAAACGTAATTCGGTTAAAGTTACCGTGTTCTCTTAAATTCGTGTCATAATATGGATTAGGCACAGCCTACAGGCGAGCATCGCATCTACGCATAGACATGTACATGTACAAATAGTAGTTTTGGGTTCTTTCCTTCATTATTCTTGATTATTTTTCTTTGTTCATCAATTCGACTTACCCAGTTAATTATATTGCAAAGGAGACTGTTTGGGCCGAGATATATCGGGGATGACTTTTTTTTAGGGCGAGATATATCGGGGACGACCTTTTTTTTTTTAGGGCTGATCGTTCTTTAGGGGCGAAACAAGAAGGTCTAACGATTGTCCATTTTTTAAATAAATTAATCGTTTCATGTTATATATATATATTTTATTTAGAACTACCCCTTTACAACGGGGGCGCCTACCACCAGGGTAGAAGTAGTGGCGCGTCTATATTATATAAAACAATTATGAACAACACAGTCATAGCATATAGTCTGTAAAATACAAAAGATTCTATCTAAAATATATGTCATTTAAGAGTTCACATCACATATGTACCAAGCATAAAATATTTAAAAATTTAAAAATGGATAAGAAAAAAAAAACATTAATATCATGAGTTCAATAAATCATGTCTAAGATCGAAGCACTCCTTTAAAAACATTTTTCCTAAAGAGTCATAAAAATATCCGACATCACTGCTAAAAAGATAGCCGATGTCCCCAATTAAGAACTGGATCTTAGCAGCAGGCAACAGTTCTGCAAAGGAAAAATTAAAGACGAGGCATTCATAAGGCTCAGGATTGAATAAACTAGAGAACTTCAGACGGATTTCGTCGTAGACTGGACAGTCAAAAAGACGTGCTCGAGGTCCTCGCCAACCTCTGCATTGCATAAATCGCATACATCGGTTTGGGACATGTTCATTCTATGCAAATACTTTTTTAGAGGAATGGTTTTCGTTCTAGCTAAAAGCTTCAATCTAGATGATCGAAAATCATTATCACATATAAATAAGATTGTCTACCTATTCTAACAAAACAATTTTGATACAGGTCCAAACTGCTTTTAGTTTGCACTTCAAGCATCATTTTATTTCTCGTGTTTGTTCCAAACATCGAGTTCAGGGAGGCTTGACTTTGGCTTTCGAAACAAGAAACATCTGGAGTGACATCACGTATTATGTCTAGGTTCAGGGTATCGTAATCCCAAAATGTGTCATTATTGTTAATCATTTCGTTATATACCTGCTTACACAAACGATGATTTGGTAGTCGTAACAGACGTTTGTAATATGAGATTCTTTGTCTATCGATAAAGACGGACAAAGGCTCCCATCCTAGTTCCAATAATATTACAGCCTTTGGAATGTTAAGTTCTGTACGGAGAATAGTTTTAGCTGCTTTGTATTGCCAACTATCCAGTGAATCTTTACTGGCTTGGGACAGTGGCATCCAGACCGTGCATGCATGGGTTAGCGAAGGTCTGATAACAGAGTTCCACAAAGCATCCCCAAAATTTAATCGGTTAAAATCGCCGTGCTCCTCAAGCACACGAATCATATAGTTCAGTTGCTTATTAGCTTTTTCTTTGAGAAAATTACAATGTGAAGAAGCTGTACGGTTTCCTTTCTAATTTTTATTTTTTTATTTTTAAACTGGATAGTTATTTTTTTATTCAAATTAAAAGGCTATTTCCTGTACTTCACTCCGATTGTCCGAAACTTAGAATCCATTTCCGGTTGGTATTGGTCATCTCTTTACACACATGTTGCTGTTTAGCTCGGCATCTTGCGATGCTCGCTATAATTTAGTTTTTTCTCTATATTTTCCTTTTTGAATGTTTTTATATGATAAGTAAATCTCAGGGAGCGTGAAAGTACACCCCAAGATACTTATAAACATTTGCTTCTTCTATTTGATCTATTTCTTCCGTTTTTAACAATGTTTACATTTCGGCCCCGAAACTAGATCCCCACGTGCTAGGAGAGAAATTTGCATAATTGTGATACGTTTATGTAAAGATTGACAGTGCATCGGCACCATGTATACATGCATGAACTCATGAAAAGAACCGTTTAATCCTTATAATTCCTCAATGCAATACTGAACATAAAAAAAATAAGTTCTTGCATATTCCTGGTCTAAAAATCACACAAATTAAAATTCCGCGAAATGTTGTTGACGACGTTGGCACATTAAATGTAAAGATCACACGTCATTATGCTTGGTGTACGCTTCAATTTTGATAAAATTTAACTAAAAGATGTTTGCAAGGTGGGCATTTTAATTATTTTTGTGTATTGTTATAAATATGGCTTTCAATCTGACACTATCGATATACATTATAAAGTACACTACTTTCTTGTATTGCGTCATTGAAGCAATCTGATTGAGCAATTCATCCATGACAGACACGGTCGCGTGACCCTGTCTGTCATGGTAAATACACAAAAACGGAAGAAATGAAACTATATTTAATGATATTGTCAGTCCCATGGTATATGTTTAATGGGCTAGAACACACTGCGATTTTGAGTCATTTTTTAACATACATTCATAACCGGAAGTAGTTCCAGAGTTTCAACTATACATACAACATTTTAATTAACGAGTTTATTACAAATCTATGAGTTGAAAAGAAGGTACGAAACGTCTCACTATACATTTTTACCCCGTTACGAAACGTATTAATCTGGGTACGAAACGTCCCGGTACGAAACGACCAGGTTACGAAACGTCCTGCACCCTTCCAGATTACTGCGCATTCGATTTTCTGCAGATTTAACCATGTATTGTTTTCCGGTGTGTCATTTCCGGTGCAAGGAATTTAAGCCATTAGTGATATGGAAAATATTGCTATTTCTACCATAGTTGGGACTTCGTCCCATACTATTAAAATAACCATGCCAAAATGAATTGCATACTTAGTTTTTTTTATTATTATTTGGTCATTTGGATACTGACGATACTGTTTAAGTATTTTGCCGAAAACAATAGAAGGCTTAATTTAATTGCAACAATCATCACTCAATACCCTTCATACTGTGGAATGTAGAAAATGATAGTGAATTATGAAGAAAAGTTTAAACTGTGATGCTCAACAATTCAACGAAAACCAACAAAACGAACATTCACCTCTGACCTCAAATCATTGAACATAGCAGAGACCACGACATATGAGGTTAGAAATCCAGGTCCTAGCTTGGGACAGCTTTAAAACTGTGGCGGGGTTAAACCGATTAATGGAATCCAACCCTCCATTCTTGATAACTTGATCTCCAACGTCAATATATATATAAACAAATGATAACAAACCTCCAAAGATTCGATTCCACTCAAAAATACCACACACAATGTACAATTACAACGATGAATGACAACATAAACATGGACAGTACAATAATAGGGTCAATGTATGTAGTACAATGGTAGGGTCAATGTATGTAGTACAATGGTAGGGTCAATGTATGTAGTACAATGGTAGGGTCAATGTATGCAGTACAATGGTAGGGTCAATGCATGCAGTACAATGGTAGGGTCAATGTATGTAGTACAATGGTAGGGTCAATGTATGTAGTACAATGGTAGGGTCAATGTATGTAGTACAATAATAGGGTCAATGTATGTAGTACAATGGTAGGGTCAATGTATGTAGTACAATGGTAGGGTCAATGCATGCAGTACAATGGTAGGGTCAATGCATGCAGTACAATGGTAGGGTCAATGCATGCAGTACAATGGTATGGTCAATGTATGCAGTACAATGGTAGGGTCAATGCATGTAGTACAATGGTAGGGTCAATGTATGTAGTACAATGGTAGGGTCAATGCATGCAGTACAATGGTAGGATCAATGCATGCAGTACAATGGTATGGTCAATGCATGCATTACAATGGTAGGGTCAATGTTTGCAGTATAATGGTAGGGTCAATGTATGCAGTAGAATGGTATGTTCAATGTATGCAATACAATGGTAGGGTCAATGTATGCAGTACAATGGTAGGGTCAATGTATGCAGTACAATGGTATGTTCAATGTATGCAGTACAATGGTAGGGTCAATGGATGCAGTACAATGGTAGGGTCAATGTATGCAGTACAATGGTAGGGTCAATGTTTGCAGTATAATGGTAGGGTCAATGTATGCAGTACAATGGTATGTTCAATGTATGCAGTACAATGGTAGGGTCAATGGATGCAGTACAATGGTAGGGTCAATGTATGCAGTACAATGGTAGGGTCAATGTATGCAGTACAATGGTATGTTCAATGTATGTAGTACAATGGTAGGGTCAATGGATGCAGTACAATGGTAGGGTCAATGTATGTAGTACAATGGTAGGGTCAATGCACGCAGTACAATGGTAGAGTCAATGTATGCAGTACAATGGTATGTTCAATGTATGCAGTACAATGGTAGGGTCAATACAAACAGTCCAATGGTAGGGTCAATACATATAGTCCAATGGTAGGGTCAATACATACAGTCCAATGGTAGGGTCAATACATATAGTCCAATGGTAGGGTCAATACATAGATTCCAATGGTAGGGTCAATACATACAGTCCAATGGTAGGGTCAATACATACAGTCCAATGGTAGGGTCAATGCATATAGTCCAATGGTAGGGTCAATACATACTGTCCAATGGTAGGGTCAATACATACAGTCCTATGGTAGGGTCAATGGATGCAGTACAATGGTAGGGCCAATGCACGCAGTACAATGGTAGGGTCAATGCATACAGTCCAGTGGTAGGGTCAATGCATGCAGTACAATGCCAGGGTCAATGTATGCAGTGCAATGGTAGGGTCAATGAATGCGGTACGCTCCACTCGTGAAAAGACGGAATTACTCACACTCGTGGAAGAAATCCCAGATCTTCAATAGAGACTCGTGTAAGAACCTATTATTCTTCCTCCTCCTGTCCGAAGCAATATTTTCTATGAAATTGAGACGTCGAGTACTGGATTGATACAACACAGGACTGGGCAGATCCCCGTTTTGATGGAAAACCTTTAAAAACGACGGCAACTTTGGGTTTAGATCCTCCTATTTGCCACCTCTTTTAAGAAAGTCTGGATCCGCCCCCGGTCTACTTTGAAAAAAAAATTATAGGTCCATATATCTGAGGTAATATTGTTAAAAAAAAAAATATTGGACTTCGTCCCAAGTTAGGTTACACCTATTATCATATTATATAAAGGGATCAATTAGGATTTCATGATAAGTGGAGATATGACACAAACTCCGGACAGTTTTCGTATCCGCTACCGGACATAGTTCATCCGCTGGATACAATACAAACTTCGGACAGTTTTCGTATCCGCTACCGAACATGGTTCATCCGTTGGACTAATGGAGGGTAGTGTCAAACTCCGGACAATTCTCGTATCCGCTACCGAACACCTGGACATTACTATATTTGGTAAAATCGTGTTGATCTAGGGTTTGGAAAATTTTGAGTAATTTAATCAAATTTAAAATTTAGTAGATTAACTCCCCGGAAGATTTACTATATAGTAAACCTTCTCCCATGGGGGAACGTTTACTATATAGTATTTATTCCGCTTAGTAAATCTTCCTACCTACTCAAAAACTGCAAAATGCCTCCGTACATTTTTTGTTACCTTTTAATCATAACCGGATATAATTAATGGTATATAACAATTAAAATTAACACGATTAAGGTGCTTAATTCCGAATCAATAGTAATTATCCGGATTAAGGGGGAACATTTACTATATAGCAAAATATCCGGGGGGATGATCGGCTTTTGATGGGGGAATGTTTGCTATATAGTAAATTTTCCCCCGGCGGAATATCTACTAAATAGTAAAGTATCCGGGCGGAAGGTTTACTATATAGCAAATATTCCGAGGGGGAATGTTTACTATATAGTAAACATTCCGGGGGAAGGTTTGCTATGCGGAAGGTTTACTATACGACACCGGATTTAGATTAACAGAGATCCTATATGCTTCTCTACGTGGGAGGTTCCTCCAAAATCCCATATCCTCACGACTACAAGGAACATTACTCAAGGGTTGTTTAGAGACTACAGAGCGTTATGACATCATATGCAAGAAAGGTCTATGGCCGTTTCAAAAATCTTATACACATTTACCGGCGACCCCCTAGATTTTAAGGCCCTAGAATTCAGCCTACCAATTATATAGGAAAATCCGACACTGATTATTCATAAAGAGTATGCATACATACATTCGGAACAGCATTTGATGTATCAGAATATATAATAGCAAGTTAAAGAGATGTGCAATGTGTGAAATAGTGTTTAAGATGAAAAAAAATACAGTTGAGGAAATAGGGTTATGTTGCACGTGTTTAACGCCATTTTCAACAATATTTCAATTATATCATGGCTGTCAGTTATCATGATTGTTGGAGGAAATCGAAATACACGGAGGAAACCACCTGCTGCAAGTCACTGACAAACTATATAACATAATGTTGCATCGAGTGCACCTCTCCTGAACGTACTTCGAACTCGCAACGTTGGTAGTTATAGACACTGATTGCATAGGCAGTTATAAATCCAACTGTCATGCGATCACGACCACGACGACCCGACACCATTTGTAATATCAGAATCTGTAATTGCATGTGAAAGAGAGGTTATTTGAGAAATAGTATTATAAGATAAAAATACAATTGAAGAAGTCCATACATTTATGATGCACAGTGTGATACTTTAAGCGTTATTTACCAGGTCCAATAAACATAAATATACATTAGAGAAAACCGAAGGGGCAATCATCATTGGACAATGCAGAGACTCAATCAATCAAAGTTTGAAGATACAAAAGGAATAATCAGAAGACGTAAACCAACATTGGGTGCAATGCACAGAACGAAGACAAACAAAACATATAGCACAACACAGAAATCTAAAAGGACGGGCAACTTCGACCCACCAAAACATAACACGGCGGTGAAGCCAGATACTCTCGAAGGTTAAGTAGTTCCTGTTTCTGCTAAGACACCCGTCGTGTTATACTCGAGTCGCTAGGTTTAAACATTCAAGGCTGTTGTCTCCTCTATCAAATACTAATTTATGAAACCTGTAAATAGTTTTAATCTTTTTTCCATTGTCATATGCAGCCTCTCTGACAAAATAGTCAACTTGTTGAAGGCGGTCAGTATTTGATTGAAGAACACCATCCCCCATGCATATGGACCCTTATTCGCCATCCTGAGACGCGGTGTGCAGTTCTGTGGGTCAAACTCTGGGAACCTTCACCAATACCTAGTGTTTCTATTCCACGTAAGTTTAACCATTGCACAATTAAAGCCAACATATTAAACCCTGGACTGTATTTTCATAGTGTTTGCTAAGCGGGCAGACAATCGCTAGTCTCAGAAACATTATCATGACTCCGTTATAACCAATCTTAATGCGTGCTAAGCGGAGAAGCAACACATACTGATTTTAGTCGTAGGCTGAGACCGACTAGTGATTGATCCTGCAATCAACCACGCTAACCATTACATCACCGAGGCGGTCTACTGAAATAACTATGTGATTGCAAAGATTTGTATTGTCAGCACCAATTAATACTAGGTTAAACAAGATTGCAACACGTAGCCATGTATCCCCCGCCGCAATATAAAGAGGTGTAATGTGAGTGTAATGTTATCCATGTGATATATTTATAAAATCGAGAAAGCATCCGAGATGCAACAGCCGAGTTGCAAGTCAAAATCTTGGGGCATTTAATTTGTCTATTCACCCTGATCATAAATATATATGGCTTAGGGGTGGGGATCTCAACCATTAAAAAGTTCACTTCAGGTAGGGGGTGGTATATGATCCCCCAGGGCCTGAGCTATAAGGCATTTAATTTGCCTAGTCACCCTGATCATATATATATATGGTTTAGGGTGGGAATATCAACCATTAAAAAGTTCACTTCAGGTAGGGGGTGGGGTATGACCTCCCAGGGCCTGAGATATAAGGCATTTAATTTGCCTAGTCACCCTGATCATAAATATATATGG
>MJUT01060487.1:492527-507163 GCA_002080005.1 Gigantidas platifrons | reverse complement strand
GGTAATAATGTGTGTCGTATTACATAGGGGTTGTAATATATGGAATTTTCAAATGGTGGCCGGAAATTTTGCATGTCGAGATCGAGTATTTACTTTTTCACACTTGTTTTGTCTTTTTTTGGAGAAAAACAAATTCTTCCGAAATTCACGTTTTCCGGTCCGATCAGTTTTCGTTATTAATGTATCGTTGTTTACTTCCGTCGTCTGCTACTGTCTAAATGAATAAACCCCGCGGGAACCCCGGGGTATAGAAATGGGACCGATAGCTTCTTTGGCTTGAAGGGGCGTCCGTCGGTTGTGCGGGATGTATAATTTCACAACCAACCCGTCCTTCGGATGAGACGTAAATAAAACCGAGGTCCCGTGTTGAGAGATTGCCACCCTCTTCGCACGTTAAAGAACCCAGTGTAACAGCTCATTATGAGCATTATGCTCATGATGAGTGGTCCATAGGAGTCCTGTTGCACTGGCTATATTATCCGTTCCTACCCATCACCTTTCCTTGTTTTGAGTCCCGTGGCGTTTAAATTTTTACATGTTCTCATCCTGAATATAGCTGAAAAATTGCTCGCTGGACGTTAAACACCAATCAATCAATCAATCAATCAATCAAAATGGATATCTAGCGAAGAATACATGGAAAATGCTCGTTATGCAACGAATGGTGACACTCCTTTATGAACCAAAGGTTATTTCTTGTGCTGTTGTATAAGTGTAACTGTAGAAGGAGTATGTCTATAATTACATAGAATAAAAATGTAGATATAATATGACATTATTGCATCATATCCCATATCAAGCTATGGTTTCTGAAAATGATCAGCTCTCACAAATATTAAGAAAGGCGCATTGAAGTATAAGACAAATAGGTTAAGATATGGCATTTTTCATTTCACACCCCATATCAACCCGAGACATCGATATTAGCCCTCGGGCCTTCGGTCCTCTGGTTAATATAGGCGCCACGGGTTGATATGACATGTGATATGAAAAATGTCATAAATCGTCTATATTTATTAAAACTAAGGAATCACCCTCTCTAAAGCACATGTAACCATAGCCGGTTTGCCACTTTCAGCAGTATTTCAGCTATATCATGACGACCAGATTTAGTGGTGGAGGAAGCCGGAGTACCCGTTGAGAACCATCGACCCTGGGCAAGCAACTGATAAACTTTATCACTTGCGGCTGCGAGTCGAGTGCACCCTTTTTTGTAATTTACAAATCTGGGCTCGAACCCACGCCGTATTGGCGATAGGCTTGTATGAGTTGTTAGATCCAACTACCTAACTCATTGAACCACCGGTTTTGTGTAATCTGTTTAGATCATTTGGTGTTTAGAATTATTTGACTTTCCAGTCTTTACGACTTTGAGCGTATCTGATGAAGGTTATTTCAGAAACACGTCATGCGCACTTTATTAGATATCTACCTTTTTTATTAGTGTTTTGCGTGTTCAAAGCATGTCGTAGATTTCAATGAGATTGTTTTGTTTGTAAGGATGGTATTTAGGGAATAGATGATTGACAAAGCAATGGTTCGTGTTCTGGTTTAGCTTAAATTCCATCACGACAGCATTAGTAACAATTATACTTGTATATTGAACAATGAAGCAATAATGCTGTCGCCATCACAATATCTCATGTGGAGATTCAATTATTAACCTTTTTGTCCTCTATCATCTGCAAAAATTACTTCCAGTTTATCTGTTTACACGAAGCCATTAATAGCTCAGGATGTTTATGATAAATTATATACATGTAAAAGCTATTAGGAATGATTGTAGTGAGTTTATATATTCTAAGAGCAATGATCGCGGCCGTGATCGTTTGGTAGTTCGAATCTCGATCAGGGCGAGGAGTACATTATGTGATAAAGTTTGTCAGTGACTTGCGACAGGTCGGTGGTTTCTTCCGGGTCCTCCACCAATAAAACTGACCTACACGATATAACTGAAATATTGATGAAAGTGGCGTTAAACACCATAACCCTAACCTTAACCCCATATCTTATATATTTAAACACCATCAAGCAAACAAACAAAGAAACAGAACAATGATCTACAACAAACTTATTCTACCTTCTCAGGATAGAAATTATGTTTGTTTTTATATGCAGTAAATTCATAGTGCATGTCTTTAGAGAATATGTTATTCCCGCTAGTTATGTCCCCCTTTTATTAAATATTGCATGTGCATGCTTTAGTTCGTAAATTATTTCTCCGATATACCGGATACCGTCTCCCGTGATACACGATTGCCACACTGTATAGAACTACATATAGATATCAATTATGAGATGTAGAAAAAGAACCTGATTCCTTCCGCTGTGGGGCGCAATTCCTCCGCAAAGGACGTCCATGTAGTGCGCTGGACAAATCACCTTTAGGACGAGATAAAAATGAGTTCCTCATGCTTCGTCCACTACACGAAACTTACAACAGCTCTTGAGGAACAATAATCTACGTAAGTAATTGTCGTTAATTGCACGCTGCAATGCAAATTTTCTCTTTTTCGTGTGGAAAGCTGAACTTTCACCCACAGACATACCGTCGTGTCACGTTTTTACGTACATAATTTATTGTTTGGAATTTGGTTTTGTCATGTTTGTTCTCATCATGATTATGGCTGAAATACTGATAATCTGACGTTAAAGAGCAATCAACATATCTAGATATCAAAAGCGGAGCATTCTCTGATCCTGGTGTTTGTACTATCCATGTTCGTGTTGACATCATTGATATGGAAGTGTATAAAAACAGGACATGCTTACCCCTTCGGGAGCACCTGTTTTTATCCCTGTTTTGTTTGGTGGGGTCTGCGTTGCTGACCTTCTTAGTTTTATGTATTGTGTTTTTGTTTTGATTTCCGTAGTTCTGTGTCTTGTACCCAGTTATGCCTGTGTCTCTGAATTGTCCATTCTGAATTGCCCCTTCGGTTGTCTCTAGCGTTTATATTCAATAGACTTGTTATTAAATGTACGTTTTATTTGGATGTGATGTTTATTATGTTTCACAAATTATGAGTTTTGACAATAACTAGATAATTGTATCTTATTTCACACCATTATTTTGTAGTTCACTTTTCTGACCAACTAAATCATTTTGCACCGTTTCTTTCTCTGCAAATAACATGGGCATATTTATTTTGTTTCGTAAATGTCTACAAGGAATCTGTTCAACCAATGCTTTCCGAAATTGTGGATTGCTAAATGCATAAAGAAATGGATTCCAAACCGATGATGACTTAGCGAATACGGCTGGTAGTGCTGTAGCGACTAGTGGAAGTTCCACAAATCCACAAATCCTCCAGAAAACAACAAAAGCATATGGTGTCCAGGAAATCAGGAATACAGCTAAAATACAAAACAAACTATTTGTATTTTATACGAATAGAGAAACGATATCGCAAAATATCACACTTTTTTTAAATTCAAAACGTATTATCTCCGACTTGATATACAATGCTGTTGATTGGTTAAAAATCCATGCGTACCAAACCTACATATCCGAATTGTAGCTACGATACGTCCCGGGTGGTCTTTACGTTACTATGTACATTTAAAGATAGAGTCAAGCTCAAATAATCTCAAAGCGTTTTGTATCACACATGGAGATGGGTATGCAAAATGCTTTAAGACAAAAGAATGAAAAACGTCACAATAACACTAAATAATTCTAAGCTTAATGATTTTGTTGATCGTATATATCCCACAGATACAACTAGGTCTGCTACGTGCCTAGATATACACCTCAAAATTGAGTGAGGGCCGGTTAAGAACAAAAGAGATGATTTTAATTCTCCCATTGTAAGTTTTCCATTTTTATGCAGCAACATTCTAGCAGCGCCTGTATATGGAGTTTATTAATCCGATATTCCAGAGCTTGTGCTTCATATCAAAATTGCCTTTGATAGATGATTATTGCAAACAAGAAAGCTACTGAACCAAGGATTCTTAGTGGTTAAGTTGAAGTCAATACCTTAGAAAATTTTACGTTGGTCATCATGACCAGGTTAACCATGAGGGAATAACTGTGTCACTATTGACCTATGATATTCTGTTTGTCATATTCACAATCCAGTCCTTTCCTCATTCATGACTTATTGTCGGGTTTGTAACTAGAGAAATACGACGAGTATCACATATGGAGCAGAAACTGTTGCCCTTCAGAAGCACCTGTGGTGGCAAAAAATAAGATATTTATTTTGTACATGGAATATCGGTATCTTTTTCCAATTAAGCCTAATTTTCTCGTTGAAATCTGAAGGGTCAGATTATTTATTTTTTGCATCTTTTATGTCAATTTATTTTTACCATGAATTGTGATTTAAATCAGATTTTCTCTTATATTTATAAGGATTTGTATGCGACTGACAATATCATGGGAGAGTCGTGGTCGCTATCGTATGGTAGTTGGATTTACAACTGCATTTGCAATCTGTGCCTATCACCACTAAAGTTGTGAGTTCCAACCTTGTTCATGGCAAGGTATACTCGATACAACATTATGTGATAAAAGTTGATCAGTGACTTGCGACAGGTCGGTGGTTTTCTCCAGGTATTACGATTTCCTGCACCAATAAAGCTAACCGCCACGATATAACTAAAATATTGTTGAAAGTGGCGTTAAACATCATAACCCTAACCCCATATCTTCATATATTTTGGCTCATTCATTGCTAAAAGTCGCATAAATATGGGTCATTACCAAACATAATTGATTTTTGGAGTTTGATATTTTACCCAACAAAATGCATTGGACTAAATTTTGTATTTCCAAAAGAATAGTAAAAAAAATACTGCCGATACAATTCAGCACGCTGATAATTTCAAATTAACATAGTTCCCTGTGTACTCACCAATCATCAAATAACATAGTTCCCTCTTTACTCACCAATCATCAAATAACATAGTCCCCTGTGTACTCACCAATCATCAAATAACATGGTCTCTGTGTACTCACCAATCATCAAATAACATAGTTCCCTCTTTACTCACCAATCATCAAATAAAATAGTCCCTGTGTACTCACCAATTATAAAATAACATAGTCCCTGTGTACTCATCAATCATCAAATAACATGGTCCCTGTGTACTCACCAATCATCAAATAGCATAGTCCCTGTGTACTCACCAATCATAAAATAACATAGTCCCTGTGTACTCACCAATCATCAAATAGCACAGTCCTTGTGTACTCACCAATTATCAAATAACAAGGTCCCTGTGTACTCACCAATCATCAAATAACATAGTCCCTGTGTACTCACCAATCAACAAATAACATAGTCCCATGTTTACTCACCAATCATCAAAACAAATGTCTTTGTAAGTCGCCTCTCTAATATAATCTTTTTCTTCATGTAACGACTTTGCTGATCCCATAGAGACTTTTTAAAACGTATCTGAAATGTACAAATACTACTACATTTAATTTGTTTTAGAAATTTTGGAAAGCAAAATAGTCATCGATACATGTTCTTTCAGTATTCAGACATTGTATTTTGATCTAAGCGACAGTCTTATGAGGATACGACTAGGCTATATACAGGCCTGCAGGTTATCGAGGTGATTACCGCCATATTGGAAATTTGTCGATGAAGTTGAAAGTGACGGATAAAGTCAGATTTATCGAAAATTGAGATTTGCAAATACAAATATATAGAGAATGTATAATCTTATTTGGCAATGCATTATCTTTACATTTAAATAAATTATATGTACGATTATTGATATATTAAGCTGTTTTCAGATATTTTGTGTGATATCCGTACTATTTATGCATTTCAAAAATAGTCGTTTCTAAAAACCCAATGTTGGTTATTTGGATTTTTTTTTTTGCATCGTACACTGGCGTAGTACACTATTAATACAGGTATTCTTATTTAAAGAGAAATGTACAATCATTGATATTATTTCTTGATACAATAAACTATACATGAATTTGTTCAGAAAAATGAATATTAAGGGAATTAATAGCTGTGTTGTTTACATCTACAAGCAAGGGAGATAATCGAACGTGGCCATCATATCAGTGTCTATCGAGTGCACGTTAAACTCCACTGTCTCATTCCCCTGCTATTTTATATATAGTAAATATCGTTCGCTTCTCAGGTCCCACCTGCTCTTAATATATAGATCCCATGAGAAAGCGTTCTAAAAACTTCTACTCGGAAACCTGGAAACCATGCCGTGGAAATGATAACTGGGCAAGTCGCATTTACAATGTTGGCCTTAACTAAAGTCAAATTTTAATATAGGGAATTGTGGGTAAATGTATAACACAATTCTACTAGATAGTGCCAAACACTTGACTCAGTTTAGCATAGAACTTTATAGAAAAGCGATTAAAAATATGTGGAACTACAATGCTTAGTAAGTCGCATTGTAAATACATTGGTTGATTGGGTAGTTGATTGGCTTATGGTGTTTAACGCTACTTTCAACAATATTTCAGAAATATCGTGGCGGTCAAATTTATTGGTAGAGGAAACCGGAGTACTCGGAGAAAATCACCGACCTGTCACAAGTCACTGGCAAGCTGAACACGACGTCCCCCAGTTAGCATACTACTTCATAGGAAAATGATTTTAAAATCTCAGAAACCACTATGCTGAGTGAATCGAACTGTAGATACATTAAATGATAAACAGTAAATGCATAAGCCGGTGAGCGGGACATTTTCCAGTGCCACTAATGAAGCAGGAACGTCATACTATTCTGGAGCACCTGAGTTCTCCCCCGGTTTTAAGTTGGGTTCGTGATGCTAAATTTTAGCTTTCTGTGTAGTGTTCTGTATATCATTGTTTGTCCTTTTTCTTTTGGCCTTTATTTTGTTTGTAAAATATCGTTGAAAGTGGTGATAAACACCATAACAACCATTTATTTTGTTTGTCCTTCGATTTATGGCTGCTGATTACGACGTTCGTATCTTCAATCTTAATATTATACCCTAACAAAATGTCCGAACATATCTCTCTAGAGTTATATTTATCAGCAATAATTGACAAAGGAAAGACATTATACTGTATGCGTATTACATGTAATTTGCTTTAAGTGCTCAATGACACGGAATTAATCAATATGGCAGCAGTATTTCTTAAATTTTATGTTCCTGATACCATATTGTTATGAAAACAGAGGAATGAAGAAAAACAATTATACCAATTTCACTTTAAGGGTAGGTTTGGGTTTCTTAAATTAGCTTCACCAATCAAAGACAGTGAGCAGTGATGTTTTTGTGTTAAGTGTATTTATTATAGCATCTTTCTACGGTTTTTCTTTTCTATTGTGGTTTGGAAATAGTTGGTAATGTTTTGTTTTTCATTATAATGCTATTTATATTGATTTGTCTTATCTGGTTTGAACTCTCCAACTTTAAGAGAAAGCGTGATTCTTTTAGCTTTGTTCTAATAAATCTTAACATCTTATGACTTCTATTGGTAATTTCTTTATCTCTATCTGGACAATTATTGGTTTCTAAGGCACGTCTTCAAGCATATATTCACGATGCTAATGTTGTTTTATTTCAGATCAGATTGATTATTAAGAGTCTGCAGATACCAAAGGGGTAATCAGAATCCGTAAATTGAAGAAGGATTGACAACACAATGGTCAAAAGAAAATAAAGGACAAACAATGATCTACAAAACATGCACATAATATTAAAGATCTAATGACACGAACCCCACTAACAACCGGAGGTGAACTCATGTGCGCTGGAAGAGTAAGCTGGTCCTGCTCCACTAGTGGCACCCGTCGTATTAATCTAGTTGCACACCCGGTGATACAAATGTAAGTTCTGATAATGTGGGCCAAGGAAATTCGGTTGTTA
Organism: Gigantidas platifrons; assembly: GCA_002080005.1. Classification (NCBI taxonomy): domain Eukaryota; kingdom Metazoa; phylum Mollusca; class Bivalvia; order Mytilida; family Modiolidae; genus Gigantidas; species Gigantidas platifrons. The sequence goes on along the minus strand of MJUT01060487.1, from coordinate 499,329 downwards.
CGAATCATGTTAATTCCGACCACGTTCCGTCTTTTTCGTGTCTTGACGTCTGAACAAATTGGCAGGCGACTTCCGGTGTTTACGCTATAACTGTGACAACGTCAACATATCATAGTCGTAGATGCAGTAGATTATAAGTAATTGTAATATGGAGACGCCAATGAAACCGCTGAATAAATACTGGTGTTCGGTACCCCACTATCTGTCTTATATAAGAAATATATACATAAAGGCAGATCGTTTTCATTTCATGATGCTGACAACCGCAAATAAAGAAAGAAAATAAATTTAATTTTAAAGAATTATTTGTCTCTGCGTTGAAGTCTTTGATACAAATAAAATAATTTAATTGATATCTGTCTTTTACAGAAAATGTTAAGATATTTTTAACTTGAGAATCGAACGTTAAAACGGCACATATCGATTGGAGTTTTTGTTGTGTACATTGACACCGGAAGCTCAGGGCCAGCAGTTCCATCGAAATCACGTGATCTGGCAGACGAAAATAACAAAATTTTGACGGAATGGAAATGATTCGAAACAACCGAATTGTAACATATGATTTACTTTTTGTTTTGTTTTCGTTCTATGTCGTATGCTCGACATTTACTGTGTCTCGGGTTTGTCCATTCTTGACAGGTAAGATTTAAATCGTATCGGACTCGGACAAGCCTCGTTCGATACGATTTAAATCTTACCCTCGGGTGTCACAGATTTTACTATCTTGCACCTCTCCCGGTGTTAGACCCTATATATCTTACATTGCGTGACGTCACAGTACTAATGCCATCACGATCAGAGATATCATTGAACGTTGGACAATGAAAAACAAGTGGAGCAGGAACTTATCCTTCCGGAACACCTGAGTTCATCCCCGGGGTTCGTGCTACTCGATTTTTAGGTTTATGTGTATGTTTTGTAGATCATTGTTTGTCCTTTTGTCCTATTTCTTTTGGTCATTGTGTTGTCTGTCCTTCGATTTACGGCTTCTGATTACTCCTTTCGTGTCTTCAAACGTTTCTTTGTTTTAGACCTCTTATTAGAGCAAACATTTATTCAATACAAAGTACAACTACTCTTGCAATCCGAATATCAAAAATAACTCGCTAGTAATCGAACAATGATAATACATGTCATTCATTCAAATGCTGCGTTATTCGGTTACCCGACATTTATCTATATTAGGAATGCAGAGAGCAGCTTTTCTTTCTTACGTCTATGAAATTATGAAACAATAAATAAATATATATAAACATTTTATTTATTGTTTCATAATTTCATAAATGTAAGAAAGAATTATGGAAAAGCTATATATATATATATATGTATATATAATAATTTTGTTGTTTTTTCTTTGGATTGTTTTGGTTTAAATGAAATTTAGAGAAAACCTAAGATGCAATCAAGATTGAACAATCCAGAAACACTGGCAACATTGGGCATATCATACACTGGACGAAGACAAACAAGAACAAAGAACAACAATACAGAAATTTAAAAAGATGATGAGAAACATGGACCACACTTAAATCGGGGGATAAACCCAGGTGCTCCCGAAAGGTAAGCAGTTCCTAGTCCTTATAATTGATAATAAACGTAAGAAATGATTCAGGTGTTGTATTCATGACGATAAATGTCCCGAAACAATAAATTGTGAAACATGCAAAACGCTAATACAAAGATTGGCTAATGAGGTTGAACATGTGATCGCCTCGTGAAATGATGATAAGATCGATAGAGTTGGTCGTGCTTTGCGACATTGCGACCATATGTAATGAGACACACTGAATCCAGTTCTTTGAATGGGTACATGTAATCTGGTATTACGAGAAATACCAGGTTTTTTATATCACAAATCGCAATTTTGGCACGAAATACCAGGTATTTCGCGTAAAAAAAATACGAATTTCCGTGCGAGAAAACTGTTATTTTCGCATTTTTTTGACTATTACGTGTCATAAACAACATGTATTTATTTACGTACTGTTCGCCGAAGTTGTGTACTATTGTGTCCCTGACATTGAGTCGACGCCTCCGATAGAGGGGTGTTTTGTTTATATATATATATTGTGATACTTGCACTAAGAATAGCACTATTAACCGATATATATTTATTTATTACATACTTAGTTAAAATAAGGGCATTTTTGTATGACCAATATGACCGGAAGTAAACTGTTCATATTTTCAAACCCCGGGAAAATAACCGGTTATTGGATTATAACAAGATCATTTCCATATCGGCCCGGGCCAATATGGGTGTCTCTTTTCTAGATGTCGGAAGTATGTAATAAATACAGATTAATACATGGGCATTTCCATATTGGACTGGTTATCATCCCGAGACCCCCATATTAGCCCGAGACGCAGTCGAGGGATGATAACCAGGCCAATATGGATATGCCCATGTATTAAACTATTTATTACATACTTCCGACAACTAGAAAAGAGACACCCATATTGGCCTGAGACGAAGTCGAGGTCCATATTGGCCCGGGCCAATATGGGCCTCAATATAGAAATGATCCAATAACCGGTTATTTTCTCGGGGTGTGAAAATATGGACAGTTTACTTCCGGTCATATTGGTCATACAAAAATGCCTTTATTTTAACTAAGTATGTAATAAATAGTTTAATACACGGATATTTCCATATTGGCCTGGTTATCATCCCTCGACCCATATTGTCACGAGACGAAGTCGAGGGCCAATATTGATGTCTCGGGATGATAACCAGGCCAATATGGAAATGCCCATGTATTAATCTGTATATATACAAACATAAGAATTTTTGCCCGATTTGCATAAACCTGGGGTAGGGCATGTCAATGGTTTATTACTGTTTTCGTTTACTTACTTGTCTATAACTTACCTTCAATAAAATATGATAATAACAGTAAACCATTGTTGAAACTGGCAACAGGAAACAGAAAACAAATATGGCGATATTGTAGCTCAACACTTTGTCATCAGTACTGTCATACGCTACTGTACAGGAAGTCCCCATACTTTCGTAATCATACCTGGTCCAACCCGAAAATGGTATGATACTCCAAAACAATCCAAAGAAAAAACAACAAAATAATGATATTCCAACCGGTGTGTACGTTACCATGGTGATGTTAATCTGTTTTATTACCAGAAGGTAACGGTGTATGGAAATTGTCATTAAAATATACATACTACTTAAACCACAAAAATACACAACAATTCCCTGAAAGATGCATGCTGGAAAACCCCAGAGCCAATGTCCGGCGTAGGTCGATGAAGCGGCAAGAGGAATTCCGAATACACTCCTTGTCAAATCTGCAAATAATAGTCCCACAACCAACATGTTAATCGGAGACCGGAGACGACTGGTCTTACAAAATATAAAAAGAGACGTTCCATTAGCAAATATTCCAATCAAACCAACCACATACAGATATCCTCCCAGTAATTTGAACAAGCATCTCGACATTTCTGTCGTCCTGGTTCCATTTGATGTGCTGTTAAATATTTCACCAAATTTTGATGCTTCATACTGGTCCATTTTGATTATTTCAATCTGGAAAATCAGAAAGCGTTGTCACGTGTAGCAATCGCATATATAAATGGGAACACATATATCAATCAATAACCAGCTTAAGAATTCACTAATAATTATTACCATCCCCTAACTCCAGTAATACATAGTAACAATTCCAGTTGGAATGATATATTTTCTGTCAATGCTGTTATAAGTATTCTCCTTTAAGAGAATAATTAGCATTCCTTCTTCAAGTATAGCTGTAGAGTTTCTAAATAAATAAGTAGGCATTGATTTATTGTAGAACATACACATTGTATTCATAATATTACTGAAAAAGAAATTATAATTGCTACTTACGAAAACAATGTTTAAACAATGATGGTCAACAAACCCACCAATATCAACAAAACAAACAATCGCCTCTGATCTCATCTCTAATCAATTGACAGAAAAGCAAGACCACAAGATATGACGTTGAAGCATCTCAAAATGATAGATTGTGGCCGGCATGAAAATGTGACGGGGTTAAATCAGTTAAGGGGATCCCAACCCTCCACCTCTTGATATGTAAAATGTATATAAATTAAACGTTGAATATATATTATTGACTTCCAATTACAAATACAGTAAAACCTGTCCTTGCAGTTACCCGCACTAAAAGGTCACCATTGTCTTATCATGTCATATACAATTTCATATGAATTGAATCTGTTTTAAGAGATCACCTGTCTTAAAAGACTACTTTTTATTTGTCCCAAACGTAACCCTTTAATACAGGTTTGACTTCAATTTGTGTAGCAAATCGTGATGAAGGCAGTTAAAAGAGTTATTACCTGTCATCAATATAACAACCTTAAGCTTTAATTTTATATTAATTTCTGAAGGAAAACATTTGCCCACTCTAATATTAAATGGCTGCATGCCTCATCAATATATGTCATCAGTTCCATCGCATTATCTATTCACCGGTACAAGGTATATCAACTCATAATCTACCTGGACAGAGTAGTTAATTAAAGCAAATCAATAGAGAATTTGCTTGTTTTTAAATTAATTATACAATTAAATGCTTTAATAGGAGTGTCAGCTGAAATACAAAGTAACGACATGTCAACAGTCCATGCGTGATACAAAATGACGAATTGTTCCTAAATGAATTCCACAATTTCTCATTCTTTGCACGGACAGCTGTTGATTGGAACCACCTGGGAGAAAATACTATGCTGAAAGCCACAATATATGAAAGCCAAATTATATAACTGTCTTTGGGAGCGAGATAACCAAAGGGCCTAAACATGGTAGCCACAATCGGCTGTGGTCACCTATGTCTGAGGGAGGAGAGCAAGTAAACCAAAGGGCCTAAACATGGTAGCCACAATCGGATGTGGTCACCTATGTCTGAGGGAGGAGAGGAAGTAAACCAAAGGGCCTAAGCATGGTAGCCACAATCGGCTGTGGTCACCTATGTCTGAGGGAGGAGAGCAAGTAAACCAAAGGGCCTAAGCATGGTAGCCACAATCGGCTGTGGTCACCTATGTCTGAGGGAGGAGAGCAAGTAATCCAAAGGGCCTAAACATGGTAGCCACAATCGGCTGTGGTCACCTATGTCTGAGGGAGGAGAGAAAGTAAACCAAAGGGCCTAAACATGGTAGCCACAATCGGTTGTGGTCACCTATGTCTGAGGGAGGAGAGCAAGTAAACCAAAGGGCCTAAACAGGATAGCCACAATCGGCTGTGGTCACCTATGTCTGAGGGAGGAGAGCAAGTAAACCAAAGGGCCTAAACATGGTAGCCACAATCGGTTGTGGTCACCTATGTCTGAGGGAGGAGAGCAAGTACACCAAAGGGCCTAAGCATGGTAGCCACAATCGGCTGTGGTCACCTATGTCTGAGGGACAACAACCCTAGTAACCTTTGGCATTAACAGATACCATGTCTATTTCTTCTCCTCTCAGGTACCATTTTAAGTCAACATGTTTGACTTGGTTGATCTTTTGTGTTTAACGCCACTTTCAGCTATATATTGGCGACCATTTATTTTAAGTGGTGGAAGAAGCAAAGTACACGGAGAGAACCACCGACCATGGGCAAGCAACTGATAAACTTTATCACTGGCGGCTGCGAGTCGAGTGCACCCTTTTGTAATTTACAAAGCCGGTCGCGAACCCACGCCATATTGGTGATAGGCTTGCATGAGTTGTTAGGTAATCCAACTATCTAACTCATTGAGCCACCCGAGTCCTAAGTCAATATGTATAATGAAAGTGTTTCTAAATGTTTCTCTATAAGAGATTTATATAATCTTATTAGATGTAATTATTTTATATTCCTATAGAGAAGATTGATATAAGTCTATGTAGCAGTGTGTCCTCTCTCAGTTTGTGGCAAATAATTTAAAGCAGTGAAATTCATCTGTCTAATGGGTTCTTTATTTCCTGAATATTCGCAATAATATTATACATTTATTGCATGCTGGTGAAGAAAATATGAAAATTTATTCACCCAAGAGTAGTATATTCTCTGAGGGCAACGCCCGAGGGGAATATGATACTCGTGGGTGAATAAATTTTCATATTTCCCGAACCCGCATGCTATAAATGTTCTATTATACCGAATGAAACCAAGAAAACACATACATGTAAAATACTGCTGGCAAACATATTTTAAGTCCATTGGAACGTTGTCTCAGATATTTTAAAACCACATTGTAACGGTTGCCTGCAAATGATGCGTTCCAAGTGCCTCTGACGTTTTCCTGTCAAAGAAAGATAAGTCTGGCGGGAAAACCCGCAAGGCTTCCGAAGTGGTGGAATATGCTATTTATTTCACGGAATATGATTTTTGTCCTATGTGATCACGTGTTCTGATTTTTACCCATTGTCAAATCAAATTAATCTATTTATGGTAATTAATATATGAGGTATAATCAAAATAATTTATACTTATGATTACGATGATATGATAATAAGATGAGAAGATATGACGATATTTCCTCGAACCCTATAATAACAAAAGAATGTCCTTAATTAGACATATTATCATACCTCATATAATTAATTACAATAAATAAGTTAATTTGATTGGACAATGGGTAAAAATCAGAACACGTGATCACATAGGACAAAAATCATATTCCGTGAAATAAATAGCATATTCCACCACTTCGGAAGCCTTGCGGGTTTTCCCGCCAGACTTATCTTTCTTTGACAGGAAAACGTCAGAGGCACTTGGAACGCATCATTTGCAGGCAACCGTTACAATGTGGTTTTAAAATATCTGAGACAACGTTCC
>MJUT01060487.1:475033-490909 GCA_002080005.1 Gigantidas platifrons | reverse complement strand
GTCCTTGTTTGGTCAATTAGACTTCCTACCCACACATAATGTTTCACAAATCTTAAATCTTTTCAACCAAAATCTTTTGCTTATCACAACAGGTCATAAACTGATCGTTCGGTCTCATTTCAAATGATTTTCGAGTACATATATGATCTATGATAGCTTTTCCCAGTTTTTGGTGATTTTTGGCATATTTTAAAATTGTTCACCCAAAATCACATTTCTTTATTTTTTTTGTATTCAATATTGTTTTATGTCATAAATATGTGGAAATCTTTGCATTATTTTAAATTTAGAGTTATTTTTCACACACAAAAACCAACATATGTGATTTTCTCAGTTTTTAACGAATTTGGGCTAATTTTGCAATTTTTACCCCAAATCAACATTTACCAAATCAACATTTAGCCATAAAATTTTAAAATGATTCAAATAAAGTTATTTTACTTTATTGGTATGACTTTTGAGCTTCTGCTACTATTTTTCCTTTGTTGTTTGCTTTTGTAGTCAGGTCACAGTATTTTTTCGCAACTTTTCACTAAAATTTGATGTTTTTACCCAAAAAATCTGATGTTTATACTCGTGAAAAAAGTGTAAAATATTTCCTTTTTAATTGAACACCTGAAAAGGTGTTGCTAAACTTTTGATTTGGGATGTTTTGTTCAAGAACTAACATTTTATGAGCAATTTCCAGTTTTTCATGATTTTTAACAAATTTTGCTCTTTTTTACCCAAAAAATACATTTTCCCCAATTGATATTGTGGTAGACTTTTAGTATGATGCAAAGAAAGCCTTTCAGGACTGGAAAATTTCCAAAATAATTCTGTTGCAATTTTTTTGAGGTTTGCCATATTTTTCATCTATTTTGACTAGTCTAGAAGCATGTAAAAAATACATGATCTTGTAGTATGAAATTTCAATAAAAATTAATATTAATTTGTGTTTCTTCCTTGTAGTCAATATTTATCGCGCAGGAATATTTGATGGAAGTTGCTGAATTGATTATCTTGTTGTACATAAGTAATGGTCTTTTGAATATAACATGGGACAACTACATTTATTATTTTGTGCTGAAATGATATCGGAAATCACAAGACTTAATTTAACACTTGAAGCATTGATTGATTGATTGCCTCCCGATGAGCAAAATTGCAGCTAAATTATTATGTTTTGATTGTAATAGAAAGTAGAAAATGATGCTTAAGGTTTGATTTTTTTTTCAGGGCCACGACATATGAACATGTATGACAAATTTGTTCTTTGGCACACTGAAAACGAATGCATTGAGTAAATGAAATAATTACTTGGGCCTGTAAAACTAGCTTAGCCCCGCCACTTTTATTGAAACTCACATACCAAGCATAGAAAGTGAGTTGTCGTGTATTAGGGGTATCTGTTTTTTAACTGTCTAGGATTTTCCTATTGTAATTTGGAACTGTGTGGTATTTTAGATATATAGTTGTGTAACAGGAATGTTCTGGAAATGTGGAATCTTCGTTAACATCAGCTATTTAATACATTGTAGCGTTTGTCGAATAATTCTATTAGTATTTCCTTTGTCAATACACATTCGTCGTGGCAATTGTCCAGCTTTTAGCTGAGAACGGTAGATTCTTTGATAATGCAAATCTTTGGATTAAACCAAAGATTATGAAATTGGTATGTGTTGCTTCTCCGCTAAGCAGGCAGCATTAAGAAACAAATGGCAAAGACTGGTTGGCTCCGAATGAAAATAATGTGTCCGAGTGGAGCGACATGTCTACCCGCGGACTGTTGTTTCAGTGAGCTAGCACTAAGAAAAGGCGTGTTGGTCTAGAACAAAGCGGAACTCATCATCATCTCATTGAAAATTACCTTGTTCCCGCGTTAAGCAACAATCACTCACTCACTCTTTGGATAAACGTATTAGCATTTCCGTCTTTATTACTTTTAAGTGGAGTTTGAAATCACCAAAGAGATATCAGACGCCGTAAGACAATACAATGGCCAAAAAAAGTGGACAAAAGGACAAACAATGATCTGCAAAACTATACACCGTACATTACCGTAAATATTATTTAACACGAACGTCACTAAAAACCGGGGATGCTTTGGAGGAGTAGGGTGTCCCTGTTTCATTAGTGGCACTTGTTGTAAAACTATTGTTACAAACTCGATGATAACTCATGATTGAAGAAATGACTGGATTGTGATTACGACTAACAGAACGTATCCGTGGTCATTTGTGACACTGATATTCCTTAACAGGTAAGCAAGTCATAGTGGTGACCGTAACACTTGCGAAATGATTATTTAAAATACATTGTCAGTAGATGTGGACCTTTTGTGGTCAATAGTTTTTCCCCAAAACAAATACATGTGTTCCATGTTGTCCTCGATGGTTTTATTTCATGACAGCACTATGTATTTAATTGTTTTACTTGTGTTCGTCATCTGTGATGGGATGTGATACAAATTACGTCTTTCAGTCCAAAACTTTCGCTTTCATTTTCATTGTAAAACGCTTCAAGAGCATAGAATAAAAACGTAGATATCAAATTTAGTGCGCATGACGCTTTTCTGATATAACCTTCATCAACAAAATATTGTAAAAACAAAGAACTTAAAAGTCTTTGGGAGCAAGTAAACGGAAGGACCTAAACATTACATTTTTATAAACTTTTAATTTCAATGACAAGATCTATCTAATACTAGTAAGCAATGTTAGTGCCGAAACACTGACTACTGGGGGTGATACCCTAGGCAGGGGCGGATCCAGGATTTCAAGTTATGGGGGTGCGCACTTAAAATAATCGCTCGGAGCGAAGCGAGGCGCGAAAATGTTTGGGGTATTTCGTGTGAAAAATCACGATTTTACGCAAAAACATATTTTTCCAATTTTAGGGGGCGGCGCCCCCCCCCCCCCTGGATCCGCCCCTGCTAGGGGACTAATAGTCCACAAGCAGAGGTATAGACCAAGTGATAGTAATATAAACGCAGATGTCGAATTTAGTGCACACGACACGTTTCTGGAATAATCTTCATCAGGTATGCGAAAAATCAAAAGATTGGAAAGACAACTAACATAAAATCTTTGGGAGCAAGTAATCGGAAGGACCTAAACATGGTAGCCAAATCGGATACGTCACCCATGCCTGAGGTAGGAGAATCTTTGGGTTTTTTGCAATTACATTACTTAGGAACTTTTAATTTCAACAATATATATGTATCCAATAAGCCATGTCATTGCCGAAACACTGACTACTGGGGTGATACCCTTGGGGAATAATATTCCAACAGCTGAGGCATAGACCAAGTACGACGCATTTCTGAAAAAACCTCCTGTCGGTATGCTCATAATCAGTAGATTGGAAAGGCAAATAATTTAAAAGTCTTTAGGAACAAGTAAATCGAAGGGCCTAAAAAAGGTATCCAAATTCGGCTAAGATCATCTATGCCTGAGGGAGAAGAATATTAGTTTAATAAATACATTTTTAGGAACTGTTTATTGTAGAATTGTAGTACATATTTCAACATTAAATTGGTTCCTATCCTAGCAGGGGCCTTCGTGATCGTGATCGTATGGTAGTTGGATATACAACTACCTATGCAATCAGTGCCTATCACCACTAAATTTGTGAGTTCGAATCCCGCTCATGCCGAGGTGTACTCTATACAACATTATGTGATAAAATTTATCAGTGACTTGCGACAGGTTGGTGGTTTTCTCCGGGTGCTCCGGTTTCCTCCATCAATAAAACTGACTACAATGATGTAACTGAAATATTGTTCAAAGTTGTGTTAAACACCATAAACCACTCAACTACACCTACCTATCCTAGCAGACATTTCATAGCTCCTACTTAATGAACTCGCTATACGGGATACAACAAAATCCCGAAATATCTGTGATCTGTTCTGACTTTTAAATACTGAAATCCTGAAATGCTAAGTAATCGAAAAGGTTATCGATAATTGCTTGTGAAATATTTAAATATCTCAAGTGGTAAAATTGTGCTAAGGTCAAGTGACTATTATTGCCAGCATTTAATGTAAAAAATAATGCAGAAAAACCTGTCTAAGCCAAACCTCTTTTGGACCGACTTTTATATTCTGAATAGACGGGTGTTTTGTTTATACAGGTTAATTTAACACATATTTCTTAATTAGAGATTTTTATCAAGTTGAGTTTATACAGGATTCTGGTTTATTCGGAGTTCGGTTTAGGCGAGTTTCACTGTATTATCAGATCATTTATATCTGTATATGGAGAATATTTCCTTTCTCGCATGAATAACAATAAGAGCTTAATAGAATCTAGCACCAGTACAAGACATTCGAATTTCAGCTACACACAAGGGAAAAATATCAATCGTCTAGACCGAGGCATGTCGAGATCTCGATGATAAACAATTTACCCGAAGGTGGCTTAGATTTCCAGATCTTGTACTTTTCAACTATGATTGATTATATTTCTCGTATCTTGCAGCTGTGTTAAGGATCAGTTATGGAAAATGGCGACATTGAAATTTTCCGAATGACTGATATTTTCTGACGATTTTTCCTTCATTTCTTTCTCTCACTACTCTAAAGGATCAGTTATGGAAAATGGCGACATTGAAATTTTCCGAATGACTGATATTTTCTGACGATTTTTCCTTCATTTCTTTCTCTCACTACTCTAACAGTATCTGCGATTCGAAATTCTTTTTTTATTCATTCTACAAAAGACTGCATAAATGACAATTATGTACTTTTAGCAGACAATTCAAATATAGCAGTTACTCTCCTTGGAAAAAAAGAATGAACAGAATGTTTCAAGCCAATTTAAATGAGCTGTTTGTTGGTGTTTTTTCTTTCTTTCTTTTTTACTGTTTTTTTACTGGGGGTGTGGAGGGGGGGTAATAATATCGCCAAATAAAAGATACAACAAACATATAATTCTAATAATATTAAGAATGTTTAAACAATGATAGTCTCAACAATTCCTGTTATTAAGTGAATGATCTGTAGAGAATTCAACAAGTTATAATTACATTACTTCCGTTTTTCATTAAAATGTTACAATATGATTGATTATGAAGTGATCACATGATTATAAAAGAGATGTTTCACATCCCAATTAAACTCAAACCCGAATTTGCACGTGCCTCCATGACGACGTCAGAAGTAAACAATCAATGGCGTAGTAATTTCCAACAGCAAATAATCTAACACAAATAAAATTCACAACGAAAAATTCAACTACATTAAATTTTGGTGTGATTTAAATATAATTATAAGAATTGAATGCATTTTTTTGTAGTTTTATAGGCGTGTTAAAGCGTGGACCGAGGTACATTTTTTGTATGAAGCGCTAGCGGATTTCAATTCTTAAATGGTAAATATGAAGAGAAGCTTGGAGGGTTAAAACAGTAATTTTGCGGGAAACTGTTCGAGTGGTTTGCCATGCACAATAAAAAAGGATGATAGGGTATCAGACGAGATAAAAATAGGAAACACGTGATCTCATGTGAAAATCATGTATGTCACATCATGTGACCTTTGTTGGTATCACAATGCGGAAAACGTTGCAAAAGCCAGCCATTTCTCATGAGACTTTTAAAATCCGTTCAATATTGAATTACCCTTAGCGAGCACCTCAATTTTGGTTCGATTGATAAACAAGAATTTCTGGTGCTGGGGAAAATAACATTGCCATTAAGTGTTATTAGGTCGGTTTCTAATGATAACCCCCAGTATCAAATGACGTATTCATAAGTTTGAGAAATTGTTCTCCACAACAGTAGGCGTTGTTATTGTCTGATAGGGGATTCTAGTTATGGTGCTTAACGCCACTTATATCTTAGTGGTAAGTTTTGTTGGTGGAGGAAACCGGAAACCGATCTGTCGTAAGTCATTGAAAATTATTGTCCGATAAGCAAGATCATAGTTGTCTTTAAATACTATTATATATATATCCAAGCCATCTGCCTTCAAATGTAATAAAGAATTTGGATTTGAATTTGATTCCAGTAATACACATAATAAGGTTGTGTTTCTCAAGTTTAGGAAATAACCAGTGGTTTGAAAACAAAGTTTCAATGTTCCATTTAATCAACTAGATTCTCTTGAGAAGTTAAAAATTATTATTAATCCTGATAAAGAAATTTTGCCCACTAATTATAACTTTATAAAGCAATCATTAGAAGCGCGAATATGAGGTTCACGTAGGTCAAAACATATAAAACATAATATTGTTTTTATCAAACAGTGGTAGTTGTATTTGTTTATATATATCCATTTACTGTTTAATGTTAGGTTATGTTTGTATTGCTATACCCAAAAAAAAGGATTATTTGCAATAAAGATTATTATTAAAGTACAAGATTTTCTTCTGTTCAATTTAATCAACACTTCTCATAAAGGGCCATACATATTTTTAGTTACAACAGTCGATACAACAACTATGGATGACACGACAACAGATCTTACTACAACAGTAGCTGAAACCACTTCATTCGGAACCACACCGATTATTGTAGAGACAACTACGTCTGAAAATGTAGAGATAACTACGTCTGAAGGTATAGACACAACAACGGCCACACATGTTGACACAACTTCTGTCAATACAAAGACAACAACCGGTTCAACTGAAAAGGTCACACAATATTATATAAGTTCAAATGTGGATGTAACCGTGAATAATACCGTACCCGGATGTAAGAACTGTAGTTGCCTGTTTGTAAAAATAAACCTCACAGATGAGCAAATAGTACAACTAACCAGTGCACTGGTAACCGAATTGACAGTCGACAAAAAGCAAACAGAATTAGGTATGTCTTTATATATACAGTCCGACAAAAGTTAAGCACCATCCGAATTGTTTCAATAATATCTTTTCTAATAATGAATTTATTTCAAATCAGTTTGCTGTTTTCGTTACCTGTAAACACATACTTACTTACCTGTGAAACAGGTTATTGATCGATTTTTATTTATGTGTATATGATAGGGTGTGTAAAGTGCCACGTGTACTTTTCAACATTTGTGTTTGCGAACGAAAGCTGATTTTTTTGTGCAGAGTTTTAAGTTTCATTTTCTATTGGATTGGTATAGTGCGGCGAAGATTAACCATACCAGAAAAGTGGCAAGCTGTTGGCATGCATAACGGTGGTTTTAGCCATAGAAGGGTGGCAGACCACCTCAGGCTTAACCATTCCATCATTGTACGACTGATGCAGCGTTTTCGTCAAACGGGGAATGTTACTGACCCTCCACGTGCAAGTAGACCTCGCAAAACGACGCCGAGAGAGGACCGGCTCATATCCAGATTGGCGAGGCAACGGCCGTTCAGTACAGCTGGTGCACTTCGTGGTAATTTAGCGTTTGGAGGCCACATTAGCACACGCACTGTAATCAGACGCCTCCACCATCAGGGAATGCGAGCGCGACGACCCATAAAACGTCCACAGTTGACATTACATCATCGCCATGCTCGATTTGACTGGTCACATGATCATTTGGGGTGGACTATTCGCACATGGAGACGGGTCCACTGGTCTGATGAAAGTCGTTTTTGTTACGCACTACCGACGGTCGTGCAAGGGTTTGGCGCCAACGAAACACTTCATTTCAGGACAACCACATTTTGGGCACAACTGCTTTTGGGGATAGGGGTGTAACTGTCTGGTGTTGTTTTTCCTTTGACTGTAAGTTGGACTTGTACGTTCTTGATGGTAATCTGACAGGCCAAAAATACGTGACAATGTGCTCGCTTCACGCGTAGTCCCCCATTTCGACAATCATGCGTTGGCTGACAGGCCAATATTCATGGATGACAACGCTAGGCCACATAGAGCCCGCATTGTACAACATGTTTTACAGCAGGTGGCTGTTCAGACAATTCCATGGCCTGTGATGTCGCCAGACATGAACCCTATAGAGCATGCATGGGCCGAAAAATTAACCAACACATTCCAAAATGTAAAAATATTGACGAATTAAGCACTGCTATCTTACAGGAGTGGCAATAGTTCCCCCAAGAACGGCTTAGACGTCTTGTGCGAAGCATGACGAGGCGTGTTACAGAACTTCACAATACACGCGGAGGATATACTCGTTATTGATTTTTATGCCTTACACATACGCACAATAGATGCATTTAAAAGTTCTTAAAATCTGAAGACTCTGCATTTTAATGCAATGTTAACAACTTCCATCAAAGACAAACTGGTTTTACGTTTTTCCAGCGCCTGTTTTGAACCCCATTTTATAGCCACCTCATAGTCACGTCTTTCAGAATGATAAATACTTCGTAGATTGGTCATTTTAGAGCCCTTGGTGCAGTCTTTTAAGAAGTGTAAGAAAAATGGTGCTATCTATTTTATTGTTTTAACAGTATTGATGTAAAAATATATATCGATAAAAATATAGGGTGGTGCTTAACTTTTGTCGGAGTGTATATATATATATATTGTTAGATCATACCTCTTGATTATGTATTATATAAATACCAAAGGAGTAGAGTAAGAAGAGTTTGAAGATACCAAAGGGGCAATCAGAATCTGTATATCGAAGAGGAGCACAGACAACACAATGGCCAAAAGAAAAAGTACAAAAGGACAAACAACGATCTACAACACATACATATAAAACTAAAGATCGAGTAAACTACTGTTTTCATGACAGCAGACTTTTTTCAGTAAAATATTAATGTTGATTTTCATTGTTTGGAAATAAACGTTTAAGTAAACTACAAGAGAAATCGACTATTGACAATCCATAGACACAAGAGACGTTGGAGGCATCAAACTAAGACAAATAAACACAACACAACAAAATAACAAGATTACCTACATGGTACCGGAGTTAAAGCCATGTGCTTTAAAGCGGAAGCAGTTCCGATCGTATGTTAATTCCAATATATTCTACGTATACAATAATTGAGTTTGTGAGTTCGACTTCCGCTCGAGTTAAGTTTAAATTGTATTCGATACAATCGCATGTGAGAAAGTTTGTCAGTACTAATAAAACACTTTAATTTTCAAAAGTATGTTTTTTATGAGTATGCAAAATATTTATTTGTCTTACAAAATCACCCAGTTAAAATGATTTGCAGAGACGTTTACATTAAATATAATAAATATATATAACATTAAAGTTGTCAAACACTTTAAGCGTAAGCCCTGTGTCACTGCCTTTATCATCACATTCCAATAAAACAAGCAGTTGCATAAATGTTACGTAAGTATATTTGTTTGTTATCCTTAACGTTGTGAGTTCGAATCCCACTCAAGCGATACAACATTATGTGATAAAGCAAGTCAGTGACTTGCGAGAAGTCGATGGTTTTCTTCCAGGTACTCAGGTGTCCTCCACCAATAAAACTGACCACCACGATATAGCTGAAATATTGTTGAAAGTGGCATTAAGCACCATAAACCAAAAACTCAAAAACAAATAACAATGACCCAAATGTCTGTATTATTATTTAAATATGTCACTTTCCTTTTCCATAGATAAAGTGTGTGTGCTCAGTAATTACTAAAAAGTGAATATAATTGGCAATATATTCTATTCTAGCAAAGAGCAAGAGAATAAGTGCCGTGGAC
The DNA here is from genome assembly GCA_002080005.1 of Gigantidas platifrons. Classification (NCBI taxonomy): domain Eukaryota; kingdom Metazoa; phylum Mollusca; class Bivalvia; order Mytilida; family Modiolidae; genus Gigantidas; species Gigantidas platifrons. The sequence continues at coordinate 481,339 of MJUT01060487.1, read as the reverse complement.
AACAGAACATCAGCTAAGTCTATTGGTGCCGGTGGGATTGTTACGCTGTGTATACCATTGTGTCTCATTATTCTCTCTGACGTACTTACGTTAATTAGCTATTGTGGAAAATGATAAACTATTGGATTCACTTATGACTCTTTTGTAAGCATATAATTGATATGGCTATGGAAAACCATGTCTAGAAAACAAATGCGTATTTTCTAATTCAAATAAATATATTCATTTGAAGTTATATTCATTTATTAGATTTGGGAATATGTGCTTACCCGGGGAAAGTATTCTACAAAGACGTTAGCGCATGCATTTAATTGAATATTTACATTTTCATTTATTTTGAAAATTTTCCAAATTTTTGAAATTGTTAATTCATCATTTAAGATTGAATATTCTAATCAAATAACTACTTTTTTTATATTTTATGCTTCATTTCTAGTTCCTGGTGGGTTTTTTTTTATCCTATGCTATGCTATTTCTTACTCTTATCATTTGTTTCCTGGTGCTTTGTAAGTTCATTTTCTGCATGCCGCTTGTGCAAAGAAATCAGTTGTTTTAAATATATTGTAAGACTTATTATAGACATCCGGAATACGTTAATTGTGTGGTCAAATCAGGAAATGGAAAGCGATAGACACACCAAAAGTTGTATGCCAGGTTTCTAGCGTGGAAACTGGTATTTTCGTGCGAAATATATGATATTTCTCACAAAACCCAGGTTTCCAATCGGAATTACAAATTAATTTGCAATCGTAGATTAATTTACGACAACCGTAGTGTTTAATTTCGTGTAAATCGAAAACTAAAATATTCCTGTGCAATTACAAATGTAAGTCTATCAGAAAGCAGAAAAACTGTTCGGAAATAAAAACTGTAAATAACAATTTAAGGTATGTCAATGAACAATATAGCACGCGCTTAAAATTATTTCGTAGCCAATCATAAACGACAAATATCATATTTGAAATTAAAAACGCAGATCACTACTTAAAGGAAAACACGTTTACATTTTATTTTGTTGTTTGCAGAGATAAACAGGTAGTCACAAGTTTATTGTTATTAATGAATTGTATATTAAAAAGTATTGACACAAATAAAAAGTAATGAAGGTGTTTTGAATCATATCAAATAAAATGAATTTTCATTAAATTATAAGTTCAATAATGTTTGTTTTGAACTAGGAAGTGTTATATATATCTAAGCATAAATTGATCCTGCATATGTGCATCAAACTAAAGTGATACTAAACTACTGATATGTGCAAAAGTTTCAAAGATACATTTTGGGGAGATTTATAAACAATATGCTTTGCATAACCCTTAATACATAGAATTCTTTTTGAAAACCTATTATTATCATTATTGATGATGCATTTCATGATTTTCGAATTTGTAACCAATATATCTTTTAAAGTCCAAATTCATTCATATCTTTGTATATATCTATTGTTACTATATCATTGTATGTTGACATTTGTATGCTGACATTTGTATGTTGACATTTGTATGCTGACATTGTATGTTGACATTTGTATGTTGACATTTGTATCAATTCTGCCTCTTTGTGCGTTTTTGATAAGGAACTCTGTAACTGTTCGGACAGTGTGATGTTTGATTTTCATTTTACTACTTGAGGACGAAAGTCCAGACAGCTATGACTAACCCACCGGTTAAACCAACGCCATGAATAGATCCATGAAAGCCATAAAATTTGAGATGGATATCGGGTACGAACCAACGTGAATGATGTTATGTCAGAAGTAAACGGCCTTAATTACTCTGACAGCCAGTCCTCTTTCTAAAATTTATCTATAGTAAAAGTAGGAAGATACCAAAGAAGTAAGCAAAAATCGTAAATTCGAAGACACACAGACAACACAATGATCAAAAGAAATTAACGAAAAGACAAACAGTTATTTATAGAGCAATTCACAAAAAACTAATAATTGAAAACACACACCCACTAACATTCTTGGATGAGCTCTGCTACTCCGGAAGGGCTACCAATTTATGCTTTACACGTGGTACTCGTCATGTTATTTGCTGAAGACACGAACATCATCTGGTAAGTTCATAACCTTCGTCTATTAGTATGCGTAAATGAATTTTGATAAAATAACATAAATGAAACATAAACATTCCAGAAAACAAATGTGAGTAAAGACGAACAAAACATCATTTATAACAAGACATCATGCCATGGCGTAAAGATATAAGAGATACGATACAGGGGATAACAATAACAACAATAGCGTTTGTGGTTACATTTCTATCGATGGATTTAAAAACAAAGAACTGATGATTAACGATTTCCTCTTGGTTTTGTACATGTTCGTTCCTGGTTTGTAACAGTGTTACACCTCCTTTGAATACATTATATTGTACATCGATAGTAGATGACAGAGCTACGATTTTATTAAGGAAGAAAGATGGCTAATCTCAGTTATTGCTTCATCGTCGTTGTCTGTCTTGAACTGTAACGTATGACCTCGAACAGATACATTTCACGCTGGACAATGAGTAGTCACTTTACTCGATACTCTGTGGTCACCCCACTTGATGTGGTTTCTTAACTATGTACTCCTTGGTCGTCACATTGAGTACTCAGTACACTTCGCTTGGTACTCTAGTCATGTTAAATAGTACCCTGTGTAATCATCACTGCGGCTTCTTCGTACCAGACTGTTGTATCCTCACTGCACTAGTTGGGTACTTAAACTGTTTGGCCATCTCATCGAGCGCGATTCGTAATCTGTGGCCACCTTACTGTGATAGTCATCGGATACCATGGTCACCTCACTACGCTAGTTGAAGTTGAGTACTAGTACTATTGGTCATCGCAATGGGCTTGCTTGGTTCTCTGTAGTCACCTCACTGTGATAGTCGTCGAGTACTTTGGTCACCTAACTACGATATCTGGGTACTACACTGAGGTATCCTCAATGGACTACCTTGATACTATGTTGTTACCTCACTGCACTAGTCGAGGGGTACATTGGTTACCTCAATGTGATTATCGTGGGGTATTCTGGTCACCTGACTTTGCTAGCAGGATAGTCTGATTAACTCACTCTGCAAGTCATAGGGTATTCTGGTCACATCACTCGTGTAGCTGGGTACTATATCATCGCTTCAGCGGACACAGTGCGGTGGCCTCACTGGGCATTCTCTGGTCGTCTGTTGACCGAACTTTAAAATTGTATTCTAAATGAACAAAACAGCTGTATGCATATTAATGAATATGTTAAATAAACGTTAGAGAATACCGAAGGAAATAAAACAAGTGCGCTCCTACAAACAAATGGAGATAATGACGAATCAAACTTCGTTTTTTATGCGGAAATCGAACGGTACATCATCACAACACGGAACTCAGAACGTAAAGACACATAATAGAACAACACAATAAACTGTAAAAAATAAATGTGGAATACGGACCCCACCAAATCCAGAGGTGAATTCAGGTGCTCGCAAAAGGTAACCGTAGACCGTATATAAGTGCAACGTAGCCTTGTTCGAGGAACTTTCGCGTCAGCAGCTGGGATCTGTCCAGAAAATCACTGTACTGGGCACAAAATCTAAAATAACGTATGAGCTGGGAAATGTAAACTCAATGCGCTTGTGATGCTTGAATATTGCTACTGATGTAGGGGAAATTGACTATTTGAATGTTGAAGTAATCGCGTTTGTCGTAGAGTTTTGCTTTAAACTTCCTTCGTTGTCGATTTCAAGGAGAAGGTCAAGGTAAGTCTCAGACTTTTGAGTATCAGTAGTATCCTTAACAACTTTAAGCTCATTTGAATAGATGAGATGTAGATAATCACCAAAACTTGTCTATCTTTATTCTATGAAACCTTTGAAGGAAGTCTGCATCATAGGAATCTAGAAGCAAATTGGCTATTAACGGATCACGGATCACAATTCGTACCCAACCATCAAACAGGACAAATATGCTGTCGAATAAAATCCCTAATATTTGAATGATCTCGTCCTGTTGATATTTATTATTCTATTTTGAATGGTTTTTGACAAAGTAAGATTTGTCTCTACCAATAAAAGATAGATTTTCCCTAACGGTACTTGCACATGCATGTATACAAGATAGAGCATATATTTAGATAAAAAGTCCCCCTTGTTTCATTTGGGGTTGTACCCCCTATATATCGGATATAGATATTAAAACAAAGCTAGTTAATAGCTTATGAATGATGTTGTAATGAAATGAAAGCTACTCTAAACGTACTAATTTTCTCTTATTTCGAGGAGGACGTCAGACAGCGAAAAAAGTGTAACACACGATTACTTATGTCAGTCTATGATAGTAGTAACTTCAACCCAACATGTTCACTTTTCGTATTCTTTACATGATCAATGTGGAGTATTTCTATCAAGTGTGTATCATTTTGTGAACTTTTCATTTTCTAGAAAACGTATACTATATATACAGTCCGATAAAAGTTAAGCACCACCGGACTTGTTTCAATAATATCTTTTCTAATAATGAACTTATTTCAAATCGGTTTGCTGTTTTCGTTACCTGTACACCCATACTTACTTACCTGTGAAACAGGTTATTGATCGATTTTTATTTATGTTTATATGAGAGGGTGTGCAAAGTGCAACGTGTACTTTTCAACATTTGTGTTTGCTAAAGGAAGCTGATTTTTTTTGTGTAGAGTTTTAGATTTCATTTTCTATTGGTTTGGTATGGTGCGGCGAAAATTAACCATACCAGAAAGGTGGCAAGCTGTTTGCATGCATAACGGTGGTTTTAGCCATAGAAGGGTGACAGACCACTCCAGGGTTAACCACTCCATCATTGTACGACTGATGCAGCGTTTTCGTCGGGAATGTTACTGACCGTCCACGTGCAGGTAGACCTCGCAAAACGACGCCGAGAGAGGACCGGCTCATATCCAGACGGGCGCGGCAACGACCGTTCACTACAGTTGTTGCACTACGTGGTAATTTAGCGTTTGAAGGCCACATAAGCACACGCACTGTAATCAAACGCCTCCATCATCAGGAAATGCGAGCGCGACAACCCATAAAACGTTCACAGTTGACATTAGGTCATCGCCATGCTCGATTTGACTGGTCACATGATCACTTGGGGCGAACTATTCGCACATGGAGACGGGTCCATTGGTCTGATAAAAGTCGTTTTTGTTACGCCCTACCGAAGGTCGTGCAAGGGTTTGGCGCCAACGAAACACTTCATTTCAGGACAACCACATTTTGGGCACAACTGCTTTTGGGGGTGGGGGTGTAACTGTCTGGGGTTGTTTTTCCTTTGACTGTCAGTTGGACTTGTACGTTCTTGATGGTAATCTGACAGGCCAAAAATACCGTGACAATGTGCTCGCTCCACGCGTAGTCCCCCATTTCGACAATCATGCGTTGGCCGACAGGCCAATGTTCGTGGACGACAACTCTAGGCCACATAGAACCCGAATTGTACAACATGTTTTACAGCAAGTGGCTGTTCAGACAATTATATGGCCTGCGATGTCGCCAGACATGAACCCTATAGAGCATGTATGGGACATTATTGGCCGAAAAATTAACCAACGCCATCCAAAATGTAAAAATATTGACGAATTAAGAACTGCTATCTTACAGGAGTGGCAATAGTTCCCCCAAGAACGGCTTAGGCGTCTTGTGCGAGGCATGACGAGGCGTGTTACAGAATTTCACAATAGGCGCGGTGGATATACTCGTTATTGATTTGTATGCATTATACATACGCACAATAGATGCTTTTAAAAGTTCGTAAGATCTGAAGACTCTGCATTTTAATGCAATGTTAAAAACTTCCATCAAAGACAAACTGGTTTTACGTTTTTCAAGCGCCTGTTTTGAACCCCATTTTTGCCACGTCATAGTCACGTCTTTCAGAATGATAAATACTTAGTAGATTGGTAATCTTAGAGCCCTTGGTGTAGTCTTTTAAGAAATGTAAGAAAAATGGTGATATCTATTTTATTGTTTTAACAGTATTGATGTAAAAAAATATATGGATAAAAATATAGGGTGGTGCTTAACTTTTGTAGGAGTGCATATTTACTTATTGGTATTTTTATGTAAATTTGAAATATCTTTCAGTATTTCGTTTTCATTGTGCATCCGATTGTCTCCCGTGTAACCATACACTTCAATTCTATTTATAGTTTTCAGGCCAACTGATCATGTCAAACTGTTTATGATCATGACCTTCTATTATGATTAAGACATATATCAATCTAACTAAAATTCGATCTTTCTTTGCTCCGATTATGCGCAACAACAAAACCGGGGAGCAATTAAAGAT
>MJUT01060487.1:451914-469528 GCA_002080005.1 Gigantidas platifrons | reverse complement strand
CTTTAGTAGATGAAGGCTGGTACAGCTTGGACAATGTTTTAACTGTTATTCCAGAACCAGTTAAAAATGGTCGCCACTACGCTATTGACGAAAACATTTGGGGTAAAATTATTGAGTATCTGAATGATAACAAAAAGGGCTAAAAGCAAACATTTGATGAAGCTTCAAACTCACGTTAAGACAATATGACATGTTTAAATTTTGAGAAGTTGTAGTTATCAAATTTAGTTTAAGCGTTATTTTTTTTTTTAGATTCCTTGTTAGATTTAAAGTTCATTCTATTATTTCCATTTACAAATGCAGGTAGCATTAGGTTTTTAGCTCACCTGGTCCAAAGGACCAGTTGAGCTATTGTCATCACTTTGCGTCCGTCGTCGGCGTCGTCGTCTATGACTAGACCTGGATACGGGGTCTCGTCATATACAACAGCAACATATTGTCCTAGTAAATCACTTGGCGGACAAGAAATTTCGAAGGTATCATCTTTTCCAAAGTCATTTTCATCTTCACAGATAGTCTCTTTATCATTTGTCTGTTTCGTGTCCTTGTTTTCAACGGTTTCATCTTTTTCATTTTCATCATCTTCACACATAGTCTCTTTATTATTTGTTTGTTTCGTGTCCTTGTTTTCAATGGTTTCATCTTTTTCATCATCTTCACACATAGTCTCTTCATCATTTGTTTCTTTCGTGTCTTTGATTTTATGTCAATGTATTATAAATTATGATAATATTATAGTAATGGGTGACGTAAATTTTGATATGTTAAACGATAAAAAATGTCAAACTTTAAAAGATTTATGTGATGTCCTTGATTTTTCACAATTAGTTTTAAAACCAACATGTTTCATGAAAAATTGTATCCCATCATTGGTGGATGTGGTTTTAACAAATCAGAAAAATAAATGTTTTAATATACAAAATTTTCCTACAGGTATTAGTGATTGTCATAACATAATCGCAATCACAATAAAAGGGGACGTCCCAGTCCAGAAAAGACAAATAATAACTTACAGAAGTTATAAAAATGTTGATACTGATAGCTTTAATTGTGATCTTGAGAACATTTCATTCCCAGATATTGAGAATTTATCAACATCTAGTGAAGTACACAATGTATATAATGAATATCAAAATGCCTTTAAAAGTGTACTTGATAAACACGCTCCAGTAAAAAATAGACAATCCCGTAAAAATCCACTTCCGTGTATGAACAGTGAATTAAGAGGAGCCATATACAGAAAACATATGTTTTATTCCCAATATACAAAAAATCGCAACACAAAAACCTGGGATAAATTTAGAAAGCAGCGAAATTTGGTAACAAAATTAAAAAAGAATTCAATGAAAACTTATTTTCTTGAACGCTGTACGGGTGGGGCTAAAAATGTCAACTTCTGGAAAACTGTTAAACCATTTTTCTCTAAAAAATGTAACTCTGGGGATCAGAAAATAATTCTGTGTGAAGACAATAAAATTTTAAATGATACATGTGAAGTTTCTGAAAAGTTTAATACTTTCTTCTCTACAGTTGCTGATAAAATTGGGGAAAACATTGTATATGACCCTGCTACTCACCCTAGTATAGTGGAAATTAAAAATCATGTGGATGTGGAGAAAAATTTTGAATTCCAGCATATAACATCTGATAAAATTGAAAAAATTATAGATAAAATAAATATAAAAAAAGCCTCTGGGTTTGATAACATTCCAGCCAAAGTTATCAAACAGTGTAAACCAATAGTATCCAACCAGTTAACATCATTGATAAACTTGTCTATTGACACTGGTGTATTTCCTGATTCTCTTAAAAAAGCTCAGGTAACACCATTACACAAGAAAAATGACCCATTGAGTAAAACAAATTATAGACCTGTGAGTGTCCTTCCTGTTTTTTCTAAAATTTTTGAAAAGGTATTTGAAACACAATTATCTGATTTTTTCGACTCAATATTTAACCCTTTTTTGTGTGCATTCCGACGTGGACATGGTTGCCAGACCACGTTGCTCAGACTTCTAGAAGATTGGCGTGAAGCCTTAGACAAAAATTATTATATAGCAGCAGTTCTGATGGACCTTTCAAAGGCTTTTGATTGCCTACCACATGCCATACTGCTAGACAAATTGTCAGCTTATGGAGTTTCAGATCATTCGGTCTCGTTACTAAAATCATACTTATCAAACAGAAAACAACAAATAAAGGTCAATAGTGTTCTGAGCAACTGGGCTGACATCCATAAAGGGGTTCCGCAAGGATCTATACTTGGACCCCTCTTATTCAATGTCTTCTTAAACGATATATTTTTATTCATTAAAGACAGTTCTCTGTATAATTATGCAGACGATAATACCCTTTCCTTTGGCAGTCCCAATTTTGATCTACTTATTTCTACTCTAGAGTCTGACTCAAATCAGCTCATTGAATGGTTCAAAATTAACAAAATGCAGGCTAATCCTGATAAATTTCAAGTTTTGGCAGTGGGGAAGAAAACCTATGAAAAACGTCCAACTATAAATATACAAAATTTTGAACTAACATGTGAAGACAGTGTTAAATTACTTGGCATTGAGATCGATTATCAACTAAATTTTGACACACATATAAGTACAATTTGCAGGAAGGCATCCCAACAGCTGAACATTCTCAAACGTTTAGGCCCCTATTTGAACAGATTAAACAAACTTACAATTTTCCATACTTTTATTCTTAGTAATTTTAACTTTTGCCCTTTGGCCTGGCATTTTTGTACCGAGAAAAATTCCAAAAAGTTAGAAAAAGTGCAAGAAAGAGCACTTTGTTTTGTGTATGAGGATTACAATAGCTCATATGATAATTTATTGAAAAAAGCAAAGGTGCCTTCCTTGCAGATTCGTAGAATGAGAACTATGGCCCTGGAAACATTTAAGATTATGAATAAACTGTCGCCATCATGTCTCCATAATCTTGTGCATTTACGAAATTCGAAATATTATTTTAGATACAACAATATCCTGGACATTCCACAGGTCAGAACATCAAGGTATGGCAAAAAAACATTTAAATTTGCTGCTGCTACATTGTGGAACAGCCTCCCAGACCATTTCAGGACTGAAAACAGTTTTTCTCAATTTAAGAGCTTAATGCAGTCCTGGAATGGTACTAAATGTTGCTGTTCTGCATGTAGATGATAATATTCTGCTACTGGTTTGCTCTTTTTATTTGCATATAGCTTTTAAATATATATTATTAATTGTTGCTGTTCTGCATGTAGATGATAATATTCTGCTACTGGTTTGCTCTTTTTATTTGCATATAGCTTTTAGATATATATTGCTTTGTTTTAGGGCTTGTCAATTTTTTATCCAAACATGCTTAATTTCCTGCTTTATTATGTCATGCTGCATGTAGATGCCGGTGGCGACCCAGCGAGGCATTGTCACCTGGGCCCCGGCCGGCATCTACATTGTATATACAGTATTTGATTTTATTTGCTTCGCATATTTTATCATTGATGTGTATATTTTTATGCTGTATGCTGTTTTCTTGTTTTAATATTGATGTATTCTGTTTTTATATTCGGTAAAAAGCTCTGTAGAGCTTATGTTATTATGTTATATACATGCCGAATCAAAATAAAGTTTTCTTATCTTATCTTATCTTATGTCAGTGATGTTATGGTTTAATGCATAATTGTTTCAATATAACAATATGTATTAAAATACACATTTTATTTGTTTTCTAGACCTATAAGTTTTTCTTTAGGAATGTTTTAAGCATTTTGCATACAGTAAGGTTTTCCACAAACGAAAATACTTAGTTTTTTTTCAGACTGTCAGTGATGTTGCTAAACTTGTCAGTGATGTTATTATTTCTTAAAAATGTCGAATAATCTCATTCTGTTTTCATAGCAATTAATTTTGTTCTTCTATTTAATTTCAAACACTTCATTTTATCACAAAATTAAAGAATTTTTAATATATTCAAATATGTAGTTTATTTAAGCTTAAATCAAAAGAATTTTAAATCATGATTATGTCAGTAATGTTACCAAAAGGATCAGTGCTGTTACATAATATTAGGTAACATCATTGACAGTAACATCACTGACAAATTTGTTGTAAAATTGTTTTAACTTTGCAATAACTGCTCCCTCACTAACAGGAAGGTCACTTCTGTAACATGTGCATCCTGCATGTTTTGCAAATTATTAAGATTTTAAGCAAATATCTTTCTTCATGCATGAAAAATATGTAACATCAATGACTAGGAAAAAATGCTTCCATAGGATTTACTCACCTTTTTCATCATTTGTCACCAAATCTTGATATTTTTCACTCTGTTGTTTTTGCGTCTGCAACCAACAGGAAGTACCTAGGGAGACTCTATTTTCACCTACCTTATATCAGGAAAGACAACACTTATAGAACAGCAAAAGTAAAAAAGTAACATCACTGACTTGAATTTAGGAACGGGCCAAGTCATTGTCATAACTTTTCGGGGGGCATTATTTTTGTAAAATATGCATTCTTATTCTGTTGCACAACGTGTATTGCACAGTACCTGAGAAAGAAATACTCTGAAAACTAATGTTTTTATATTAAAAAACAAATCGAAAGTTTCGATTTCTGATTTGGAACATCAACTTTTTGATGGTCATGTGACCTATAATCATGATTTTACGGCAATATACAAGATTTATCAATATATGTGCTATACATTCTTAAAGAAGACACTTGATTGACAAAGATATCAAAACAGTTTGAATGACATATCTGCATTATTAAGAAAAAAACTGATGGAAACATAAGGAACACAAAAGCCTCCATTTTTTGATAATGACCCACATATGTATATATTGTATAGCGCATTGTTCTCTATTGTATTCCTTATCACTGTAATGTAAATAATCTTATTGGTAGTGTGAATCGTACGATCTGTTGGGTTCCGTTTCAGTGCCTTTAACATCCGTATTTAAACATGAAAAATGTAAAAATATGTGTTATTTGAATCTCGAAATATGGCAAATTTGTGTTATCTTTCCTTATTTGTGACGCTTTTCGTTGTGTTTTTAAGACATGCTTTATGCTTGGAATCCAAATTGTGTAATGTATCATATATAATGGATGACGATATTATATGTGACTGTTCTGCCCGTGGACTTAACCGTATTCCACGTGACTGTCCAGGTAACACAACACAGCTGATCATGACCGGAAACAACTTGTATTTGTTGGATAATGATGCATTTATTCATTTTCCTAAATTACAATATCTTAACGTGGAAAACTGTAACATTTCAAAAACAGGACAAACACCGTTTACCAATTTAGATTCATTAAGAGAGTTGAACATCAACAACAACCCATTGTCAGCATTTCAGTGGAACATTTTGAAACCATTAGTTACTTTGCAGACTCTCTGGATATCCCACGACTTATTAGCTACTTATCCTGTACAATCGTGGATAGATCTTTCAAAAATAACACATGTTTTCACAAATGGAGGTCCCGCTGAAATGTTTGGAAGTGTGTTCACTGCCATGGAAAGTTTAATTTATCTTTATCATGGAAAAGAATCGTGCGATATTAAGATTTTACACAATTTTACGTTTGAAGCGTTTTCAAACATTTCAATAAAAACTGTAATATTTGCATATACCTGTCACATTTATTTTGTGGAATTAGACGCTTTTCTGCCATTACAGTCTGTATCAAAACTTTCAATTTCACAACAAGGGAAGATGCGCATGTCAAATCTGCTTCCAGCATTTCACGTATTCAAAGATCACAAGATGGAAGAAATCAACTTATCAGACGATTTTCGTTCCCGCGGCGAGTTTATCATAACATCCAAGTTGTTTTCTTACATTGGAGATATATGTGTCAAATCCATCATACTTTCAGATAATGCACTAAGGCTTGTCGAAGGAGACGCTATACTGAACATGAAATATAAACAGTGTTTGGAAAACTTTGATTTGAGTTACAATAAATTTGATTTTCACGGGTGGCTCGTCTTAACGTTTTTAGAACTATTTAATAATCTGAAGAGCATTAACTTCTCTGGAAAGGTTGTCATGTCGAAAGAATTTACAATGATTGGTAAAAGCTATGCAATAAATTTTCCGAATTCTTTGGAATATGCTGATATGTCATATATTGGTTGCCTACGTGATTCGATAACTAGCATTAATATAACTGCAAACAATTTACAATTCCTTGATTTAGCAGGGACATATTTCTTTGACTGTAATTATAAATGGTATGGACTACATAAAGTTAAAGTGCTAAATTTCTCCGATTCTCAATGCTCATCGATAGACAACGGTTTTTTAGACACATTCAACAATGTCGAACGTTTAGTAATGAAAAATGCATCACTTGGCATTGGTTTAATTGGCTTAGACAAACAAGGAGCCTTCTTGCGAGGTTTAAAATCATTACAATATATTGAATTGTCCAACAATAAATTTACCGAACCATTCACTAATGAAATGTTTAGTGATCAGTTTGACTCTTTAATATCGTTGGTGATAGATACAAATTCGTTCACCCATATTCCGGTAATACTCTCAAAATTTCAGAACCTTCAGCGAATGGATCTGAGAAACAACAAAATACATATCTTGACACAAGTTGAAATAGAAGATATTGAAAATCTAAATAAAAAAATGCATTCGAAGAAGCTACATTTATTGCTGAACGGAAATCCAATTCTATGTAATTGTGATTCTCTTCATTTTATTGAATGGATATTTTCAACAACTGTACTCTTTGATCGTGAAGGGAATTATTCCTGTCTATATATCGATGGAAGCCCTAAAACAACTCGTCAAGTCTTTGAACAAATAGAAGATATGAAAATAAAATGTGTGTCTCAAGTATGGCTTATTTTAAGTATAACTTTCTCATCGGTTCTTATACTGGTTGTTATTTTAAGTAGTGTTTGTTATAGGTATAGAATTTCCTTACAATATTGCTGTCTGGTTACTAGAGGATTATATCGCCGTTACCGGAAGTTAGACGGTGATTCAAAGGAGTACCAATATGATGCCTTTGTAGCCTATAGTGCTGACGATTATGATTGGGTGTATGGACCACTTCAGACTTATCTGGAAACAAATCAAGGCTTTAAACTTGGACTACACGTGAGGGATTTTGATGCTGGAAAATATATTGCTGACAATATAATTGACGCTTTTAATACGAGTAAAAAGATAATTTTTGTGATTTCAAGTTCATTTCTGGCAAGTGACTGGTGTCAGTATGAATTAGATATGGCAAGAATGCACATGCTTCAACAGAATAGAGAAATGTTAATAGTCATATTATTGGAGGATATGAGTATCAGTAGAATGCCTGCACGTCTGCAACATATATGGGAGAGCATCACGTGCCTTGAAGCAGACGATATTGTCCGTGGATGTTCAAATCCTGATAGCAGTCATACGTTTTGGAAAAGATTAAACCAAGCCATGAATGTATGAAGATAGTTCTAATTGTGATAAATCGATATTGTTACCAAGGGATACATGCTATAGTGCATTGACTTAAATACTAGATTTTAAAACACTTTGTATACATTATAAAACCCATCATCACTCATTACTACTGACGATAACACTGGAATCTACAAGTACAGTACTTATTTGTAACTGTCTATTTAATTAATATAATTATGTTGTTCACAATATTTTCTGTCGTTCGGTCCTTTAGTAGTTTTTGACTTGTCGATGAGATCGGAGGTTTATATATATATATATTATAAATACTTTCTAATAAAAGTTTGGTAATTTCTTCAAGGTAAATGTGAACTTTTGGAGGAGGCACATAGCCTCACCATCTGGAATACTATCACAGACATCAATCTTAAGAAACAGGAACTGCTTTTTTTCGTGGCGAATACTCGGCTTCACCCCCCGTTTTTAGTGGATCCGTGTTGCTCATCTTTTTCATAGTTTCCTGTGTTGTATTTTTTGTTTTATTTGTCTTCATTTTGTGTCTTGTGTATCCGATGTTGCCAGTAGCTCTGGATTGTCCCTGCTTGATTACCACTTCGTTTTCTCTAGCGGTTATTATATATTATAACATGACGTTCTTCTTTCGCTTTGTAGACAAACGAGCGATTTATCTATGGTACAGTATAATCTCATTCGCACATGCGCCGGTGAATGTGACTGACTTTTCCATTGACAGCATAAATTGAGTGCGACATTTTTCGCAAAAGTAAATATAAATTACCGTCTTCCAATCAAAGTATACTACCGTATTTGTATTCTTAAACATATCAGAATCGAAATAGATAATGGAAGCCACAATGTGTTTTGAGCTTTAACATAGATTGGCGGATATTAGTAAATTTTATGCCTCACCTCTGGCTTGGGATAAAATACTAATATCCGCCAATCCATGTTAAAACTCAAAAAACATTCTGGCTTCCAGGATTTATTTCTTAAATATATACATGACAATGTAGTTAAGATTGAAGAAACAGGTTTGGTTTAGTTTATATTACTCCTTATCTATAAGAATATAAAGTTACATTAACAGCGTGGTATCAATCTCTAAGTGGAGAAACATTGAGAACAAACTAATGATATGTTGATATTAACTATAGAAGAAGGTGTCAGAAGAACAAGAAATAAAGTGATGTGATGTGATGTGGTGTTTGGTGTAAAAATGTTTTATGCAAAGAAAATATATTTTTGAAAAATAAGGGAGCTACATGTACATACTGTTGATGTTAGGAGGTGAAAAGTTTACTGATAACTAACTTCTGACGTTTTTGTACATTTAAAAATAAGATGCCATTTTCATCATCCTAGAGTGTCAAATTCGCATGAATAATAATTGTTTTGACAAGATAAATGAAACTATTAGTGTCATAAGATTACGGACCAAATAATCTCAGAAACACAAATGTGATCTGTTATGACATAACATTGTCTTTAAGAAAACACAACAAATATCAACAGTAATGATAAGTGCAACAGGAGTAAGCAAGTAAGCAAGTAAGCAATGATAATTTAGGGGTCATCCATAATTGTCAACCATTTTCTAAAGTGTGCAAAAAGCACACTTTTCCAGACCCCCCACCCCCATCAAAAAGTGTAAATCAACCATTTTCCAAACAGAGTTGTTTGTCGAGCCATGCTTCAAAAAATAATCGGAGTTAGAATTAAGCATCACATCGGTGTTTGATTTTGCTTTATATTCAAGCGCACAGAAGATATACACTCAAAACAACAATAAAATAAAACCGAAATCCGTGGACACGAAAAAATTCCGGAAAGTAAAAAAAAAGCGTACGCTAAAATTGTCGATTGTTTCACCCCCTCCCCCCTAGCATGCGCTTTGCACACTTTGGAAAATGGTTGACAAATATTGATGACCCTTTAATGGATAATTTGTGACACAATCACAAGGCCAGTTTTTACACTAAAAATTTCCATTTTAAGTATTGACCTTAACAGTTCATAATGCACGAAAATATTGTTATTTCACTTGGAAAACGTCAATGTTGAGTCACTTAACAACATCCATGGTTCAAAGTTCAGCATCGAGTGAAACCGCCACGTGTTTGAAAGACGGTCTCAAATCTCAGTCTCATCCCTCCAGTTAGTCGTCGGATGCTCTGTCGGATTCAAATCCGGGTTCGTGGCTGTCCATGGAAGAGAAATCACAGTTTCACGTTGAAGGTCGGCGATTCCTGCCCTTGAAGAGTGCGGCCTGGTGTTCTTATCCATAAACATGAGTTTCAGAAAGGAAAACCTATCCAATCCGAGCGTTCGTGGAGTGTCTGGAATATATAGGCGTTCGTTGTATACCGGCTAAATTTACGTAGATTTCCTAAATTGGGATTTCATTCGTAATTCGGTTTATGCATAATTCCATGTTATCCAGGGTTCGCTTTAGACGGGTTTCAGTGTACAATCTAAAAATGATCTCACTTGCAGTTACTTCACTTTTATAATACCAGCCATAACATATACATGTAGTGTTATACAATTTGACAATAATGCAATATAGTACAATAACGCTCAATTTTCCCCAAACGTAGGTGCGATAACTACACTAGCGTTCGTCCATATTGGATTTCTTCATTATCCCTCTTGGTTAACTTGCTCCAAAATTACTTTGCAATATTTGTTGGCTTCCAATTTGATCGTACCGGACTAGAGATTAGATTTATTACAGAAAGGCTTCTTGCGATATCCAACTATTTTTTTTATATGATCTTTAAAAAGTTCTATTTTGCAGCTTTATGATGCAGCAGGATATGAAACTCTCCGTGTCTATCGTGACAAACACAGATGAATAAGATCCCATGAATCCTTCAAAACGATGGTCTTGATTATTTATTTTAATTTAAGAACTAACATTCTAATATGACGCCGTGTTAGCGTCAGTTTGTATAATACTCAACAACAACACTTTTAGCGCAAACGCGGTAATGTTGTCAATTCGGCTATTCCATGTACCCTCCCGCGAAATAGTGTACGTTATACATTTACCGTAGAAAATTAAAATTCCGCGAAATGTTGTTGACAATTTTGGCACGTAAACAGCATGACGTCATATGAAGACTTCCAGTTTAGAACATCTATATATATAGAGATCCTGACGTTTTTTGGCTTCGTTTACGCCTCCTTGTCGAAGTGGGATTTGTAGTATTTTCCCTTTCTTTTGAATTGATGTTCATGAATGACAACATTCAGTAATCTCAAATGACAGAAATCGTATCTAGAAATGACAGAATTCGTATCTTTGTGTTCGGGAGGGTAACGGAACAGCCAAATACATTGCTGTGTGTATAGGCGGCGTTTTGCAAGTAAATTACCGTATCTGTCCTATTAGAATCGAAATAATCCATGGCAGCCATTGTGTTATATTCATTTAACCATGGGCTGGGCCTTTATAATCGTTAATTTAACCCCTGGCTATCGCTTGGGATTAAATTCGATCATAAAGGCCCAGCCCATGGTTAAATGAATATAACACAATGGCTGCCATGGATTATTTCTTAAGTAACACATGACAACGTCTGTCACTAAGATCAACTATAGCATGTATTATGTTCATAATTGGAACGTTATATAACAACACTGTTCGCCCACGGGTATATGTAAGAGTTTTTAAGCACTTGTGGAAAACGATTCATGTGGATTCTTCTTATCCTGTAATTTCGAGAAAAAACTGTCAGATTAATGCGGAAAAAAAGAAAAAAATTGACATTCAAGCCATTCCAAACATATTTTGAGAAGGAACGTCATATGACATTAGAAATTCAGGTACTGTCTTGGAATGTGGCTGGGTTCAGCCGGTTAATTGGATTCCAATAATTGTCGCTGTTTTTGGTATTTAGGTTTATCTATTTTTGTCATGCTTTTAAAGTTCAGACTTATTTGTGACATGACGGCATCATTTTACTGAAAGGGGAGGTTTTGTCCCATGAAATTAGTCCAACTCAGCTACTTTTTAATGACGTGTCTGCATCAATCCAGGAATGTGAACGGTCGTGTATTTGTATATTAATGGTACCGAAATTGCCTCTTTCACCTATTTCCTTCTTGGATTTTGGAACTGTTCCGACGATGTGATGATTTTTGTTTCTCATTTTTGTTTGTATAACCGGAATTTTAACAAACTGCCTCTATGCTACACCAGGAGATCTAACAATGAGCTGTTGTAGGACCTCGTACTACTGAATCCCAATTTACCATTACCAATACGACTCTGGAATATAACGTAGACTCTTTGTAATTTCTGGAAAAACCTTCATTGGGTAAGCCTAACGTCAAAATGATTGGATTGCCAAAAAAATAAAAAGTCTGTGGGAGCAAGAAAGCCAAACGGTGTTATACTGTCGCCAAATGCGCAAATGGCGCACGCCAGCGGAAACCCTGGTTATACATGATAGTCAAAACAGGCTAAAGTCACCTCTGCCTGAAGTAGGAGAACCTTAGTTTTAATAATAAATACCTTATTTAGGAACTGTACATTTCAATAACAAACCATGTCTCATAAACCGTGTCAGTGCAGAACAAACTACATCTGAGACTAATATTAGTGCACAAACAGAGGTATCGACCCAGTGATCGTAATGAAAAATGTAAATATCTAATTTAGTGTCCACGACGCGCTTCTGGAATAACATCTTCAATGAACTTTTGTCACATCCGTTTAAAGTAATGTTTCAAAACAGCTTTACTACATTAATATCTAAAGGGAATTGATATGGTATCACAGGTGTTATATTTCTATTTATCGCCTTCTTTATTTTTGTTTTATATAAATGATTTCCTTTTTTGTAATCTAATCCAAGATACCTATTTCTTTGCTGATCATGGTAATATGTCTTTCATTCGAAGCGATATCGATCTAGCAATAGATTATCAAATATCATTGTAGATATCCAAAATTGGTGTCTACAAAACCAAATGCATTTGAATGTTTCTAAAACTCATTGTATATGCATAATCACGAAAAAATTCATGATACTCTCCAAATTGCAATAGATGTTAATTATCTATTATCTCTTCGAAAAAAAAAGAATTAAGCATTTTTAATATTTGGAAACTAGAATTACATTTTATAATAAATACATTTTCCCACACTTTCTGCATATTTTAGGTGAATTGTAACAATTCAAAAACAGTCTTTTGAAACATTAAAAATTAATTTCACAGACCTCTTAAAATCACATCAAAAATACTTCATTGTAGAAATCGTATTAAAATTAAAAGAAGACTTTGATCATATATACGCACAGTACAGAAATATTTACATCTAATCTAAATGTAATTAAACTTGATGTAGGAAGAGGTTTAGGTTTAGGTTTATGGTCTTTCAGTTCTATCCTGGCAGTCAGTTTTATTGGTGGAGGAAACAAGAGGACCCGGAGAAAACCACCGACGTGTCGCAAGTCACTGCCAAACTTTACCACATAATATTGTACACCTCGCCCTGATCGAGATTCGAACTCACAACATCAGTGGTGATAGGCACTGATTGTATAGGTAGCTGTAAATCCAACTACCATGCAATTACGACCACGTCGATCCCCACGAAATCATATATGCTATAATAAAATATATGTAATTTTAAGGATAGTGACTCGAAAATGAATTACTTATTTCAGTTATTTCGAAACAGTAATGACGTCAGGATTCTAAATCAAGGAGAAAATCTCGTTCCTAATACTTTCGTAATGCTTGGGGTTTTTTTATTTACAGGATTAAATCCAGTTCAGATTCATACCCCAACTTGTTTTAAGGACCGGATGATTGTTAAAGGGGCATTATCTGCCAAATCGTAAATTTTTGTTACCAATACAAACTATCAGATATGATTGATGCCTTAATAAAACGTGTTTCTGTAACTTATAAATGTTATGAAATGTACGTGCATCGGGGAAAAAACGTGCAACTACTCATGTTTTGAGATCAATCAAGAAATGGACGCCATCTGATTATATTAATTATCGACATTGTTTACGAAGTTTGTCGAATCGTCTTTATATTAGTACAACAATGCACTTATTTCTTATTTTTTGTGAATCTGCTTTTAGTCGGTGTTAATTATGGATAAAGAACCATGCAAGTTGGCAGTTAACAAGCGACAAAATACAAATTATTCGTTTTTACCTGTCACTAGTATAAAGGTCAATTGCATACGGAAAAAGCGAGGTCAAATTATTTGCTTGCAAGCAAATAAGTAATCGATGGTAATTTTCGCTCTCAAAAGGCGGAAAGTGGTTCGATAAGCTGTTTAATGTGAAATATTTACCTTTATTTCATCATTTTAAAACTATTTACCAATTTCCAAAGCGTATTTTTTTTGTCGAAATCGTAGCTAATTCCCCTTAACATATTTATGAAAAATTGTATCAAAATGGAATGGAAAGTAGTAAAGTGTGATCATTTAATTGACATACATGTGTCATCTAGTATTTTGTTTGTTATCTTACATTTTTTTAATTTATTGTGTTTCTTCCAAATCTATATCAGGAAAGAAGTTCTCAGTCAGTAAAATCATTATTTGTATATTTTGTATGTTGTTTATCTGTGTGATTGTTGGTACGAAGCGACCTTTAAGTACTTGCATGACACCCATGTTTAATTTACAATTAAGAATTTAATAGCGCTCGTTTGTGCAATTAAATTTACTAGAAAGTTAATAGTCTATTAATGTTGGGGCCCGAGTGGCTCAATGAGTTAGGTCGCTGGATCTAACAACTCATCACCAATACGGCGTGGGTTCGCGCCGGCTTTGTAAATTACAAAAAGGTGCACTCGACTCGCAACCGTAAGTGATAAAGTTTACCGGTTGCTTGCCCATAGTCGGTGGTTCTCTCCGGTTACTCTGGCTTCCTCCACCACTAAAACTGGTCGCCATGATATAGCTGAAATATTGTTGAAAGTGGCGTTAAGCACCAAAAATCAAATCAAATCAAATCTATTAATGTTAATTGACGTGTGTGCAACAGAAATAATTGACTATTAATTTTAATACCGGTAGTATTCTTAATAGTCTTTTAGCCTTAATTGAGCTTTGTGCAACCCAGTCTAGCTGATGTTCCGCGTACATAAGCCCATTTAAGTACTCCAGTATTGTTATATAAATAAAATTGTCTATTGTATACATTTAAGCCATTTACTCACACATTATCATGAAAATGTCCCTGATGATCTATGTCCCTGATGTTACCCAAACTCCCTTGCCGTTCCAGCTCCAGTCCGCACACTACTCTCATTTGTATCCAATCGCAACTACTCGGCCATTCTCGCTACCCTGCAAATAACCTCGCACGTAGTAGGCGGATAAATAGAACTACTTTTCACATGTCAGTTACATGAAAGTTTGATAAAGTTATATTTTAAACAATTTTCTATATTTCAATTATTTTCATGATAAAGGTTAAAGTTTTAATTAGTTTTGCATGATTAGATGTTACTTAGTATGTCTTCCATATTGGATTTTCGTGGACTATATTTTTGTGTAGCTTAACTTCCGGCAAACAATTTAAGAAGAATTTCTACTATCTACGTACGAGGTTATTTGCAAGGTAGCGAGAATGTCCGAGTAGTTACGATTTATTTGTATCCAGAGAGAGAACCATGTTCGGAAACGGATACGAAACTTGTCCGGAGTTTGGATGTTACCATGTAGTTACCATTATTATATTAAATTCAGAGCGCATTAATTATACTTGGTGTAACGGCATTGTATTTGGATATTCACAATAGCGGAGTTTCGGGTTATAGTCGACGTGCCTCTCCTGTGCGGAGGAGAAATAAGCATACAGACGTCCCAGTTACTTATCATATAAAATAACACGAAAAATGACCCTTAAAGTTGATAAGTCTCTGGTATTCTTAATTTATGTCCATGATGCTACCGTCCAAAAAGTGTTTGCAGCAATTTAAGGTTATTTATATTTTCTAAAAGAAAAGTCTTGCTGTTGTAAACTATATTCCAACATTCAAGATTCTTTATTTCTCACCATAGTTTAAATAGTGGTACAGAGAATTTGCCAATTTAACATAAATAGATATTAAATACACATGACAAGACAAGATGGTCTACAAAATTGAATAATAATAGCAGAAATAAAATAACATAATATTTTATTATATGACTTCAGATAATGTCTTTTTCTGATTGGCTGACATCCCTAGTAACGATATTTATAAAGCATTACAATCACCTCGTGGCTTTGTTTACCTTGTTGGAATGTTATAATCACCTGGTGTGACGTCACGCCATGTGAATATAACATTCCAACAAGGTAGACAAAAGAAAATGTCGTGATCAAAGCTTATTTTTAAGGGTGAAAGAAACATATGAAATGTGTCATATAATAAAACAATTAATGACTTTCAATTCGATGGATACCAGGATTTATTAACCCAAGAATAATATATTTACCTCGGCCCTAAGGAGCCTCGGTAAATATAATATTCTTGGGTTAATAAATCCTTGTATCCACCTCATTAAAAGTCATTAATTGTATAATACCGTATAAAATGTGAAATATAATCGCTAGACATGGGAGCGTGTAGTATAATTATCACTTTCAAGGTGTGGAAAATAATTTATAAATCATGTGGCACAATAAAAAAAAATCACATGATCTGGTAGATTGATGACTGTTGGTGTCAAATTCGAGTTAAATGTAAAAACGATATCACAGAGTATCCATGCTCAAGCTAGCAACCAATAGCTAGAGACCACTAAGCTAGCGATCAATAAGGCTAATAAAATTATATAGTGTCTGCGATCTACTGCACTTGCGGCGAGCAAACTATCATAACCATTGCACCACCGATCATGCGGTTTGACATTAAAACTGTACTGCTGGGTCAGTGTATGACTGTTAACTAACTGAAAACTAGCTAAGATCAGCTAAGGAGGTCAATTTTGTTCGTTTTTGACTGTAACCAACTGAAAAGTAGCTAAGATCAGCTAAGGAGGTCAATTTTGTTCGTTTTTGACTGTAACCAACTGAAAAGTAGCTAAGATCAGCTAAGGGGGTCAATTTTGTTGGTTGTTGACTGTAACTAACTGAAAACTAGCTAAGATCAGCGAAGGAGGTCAAATTTGTTGGTTGCTGACTGTAACTAACTGAAAACTAGATAAGATCAGCTAAGGAGATCAATTTTGTAGGCTGTTCACTGTAACTAACTGAAAACTAGCTAAGATCAGCTAAGGAGATCAATTTTGTTGGTTGCTGACTGTAACTAACTGAAAACTAGCTTAGATCAGGTAACGAGGTCAATTGTGTTGGCTGATGACTGTAACTAACTGAAAACTAGCTAAGATCAGCTAAGGATGTCAAATTTGTAGGTTGTTGGCTGTGTGTTTAATTTCAATTAGTCCTAAAAATCGTATAAAACACTTTT
This sequence comes from Gigantidas platifrons, assembly GCA_002080005.1. Classification (NCBI taxonomy): domain Eukaryota; kingdom Metazoa; phylum Mollusca; class Bivalvia; order Mytilida; family Modiolidae; genus Gigantidas; species Gigantidas platifrons. The sequence continues at coordinate 452,646 of MJUT01060487.1, read as the reverse complement.
TCTATCTTTGTAACAAATATGGATATATATATATATATATATATATATATATTCGGATCCAGTGCAATAAAATGGACGAAATATACAACATTCTCGGAACAGTCTCAAAATCCACTCAAAAAATCGTACAGACTGTGGCAAAAACGATACCTCTAATACACATATACAGGACAGCCTACTTACCTGGCTAGATCTCTAATACACATATACAGGACAGCCTACTTACCTGGCTAGGCCTCTAATACACATATACAGGACAGCCTACTTACCTGGCTAGACCTCTAATACACATATACAGGACAGCCTACTTACCTGGCTAGACCTCTAATACACATATACAGGACAGCCTACTTACCTGGCTAGACCTCTAATACACATATACAGGACAGCCTACTTACCTGGCTAGGCCTCTAATACACATATACAGGACAGCCTACTTACCTGGCTAGGCCTCTAATACACATATACAGGACAGCCTACTTACCTGGCTAGGCACAGCCTACTTACCTGGCTAGACCTCTAATACACATATACAGGACAGCCTACTTCCCTGGCTAGGCCTCTAATACACATATACAGGACAGTCTACTTACCTGGCTAGGCACGGGCACTTCAATGCAAATTGTCCGGGTTAAGCTAGTTTTATGGGCCCAAATATCCCATGTTAGTGAAATGATGATACCATACTTGTCTTTTTCACATGTCAGAAAAATGCCAACCCTTACATATAAC
>MJUT01060487.1:400187-418619 GCA_002080005.1 Gigantidas platifrons | reverse complement strand
AAAAAAAAACAAGTAATAGTGAAGTGACAACAGTATTCTGCACGTGTACCACACTTTGCTAAAAATTTTAATACATTTAAAGTTACATTTCTTAATAAACATGCATTAAGTTAAAATACGACCTGAAAATCAAATACCTTGTCCTCAAATACGCAACAATTGATGGATTATTGTGTATTGAATACACTAAATTTATTAAGGGCCAGACTAGTGTAATATAAATAATAATAATAATAATAAATAAATAAATACATATAGATACACGATAATATAATACTATAGATCATCATATTCAATGAGCTAGTGACGACTACAGTATTACGTAATCTCACTACTCAGCGGGCGGCTTATATGACCGTGGGATTTAACTGGTAAAATGCAAAAATAACAGGAGAATGATAATTTAACAAGAGAATGAGAATTTAAATCGACAATGCAAAAATAACATGACAAAGACGAATTTAAAAGGAAAAACGCAAATATAAAAAGATTTAGCTAATATAAAAAAAATGTGCAAATTTAAAACAAGTTTAGTTTATTAGCATTGGATTTTCGGTATATATCATAGGTGGACCTTAGAAGAAAAAAACGCGCCAGTTGTTATTAGGTCTAACTGCATCATGAATGTCAATAACAAATTCGGAACTGCTACAGTTGATATTGTCGACATTATTCCGGACAGAACACTGAGGAGCAAAAGCGATCTTTCGCGCCTTAAAAACTTTATTCTGAAAGACAATATTGTTGTTCTAACTACCGGATGTTTTGATTTATTGCATGTTGGTCACGTGGAATCTCTGAACAAAGCGAAAGAAATGCGAGATTATCTTATAGTGGCTTTAAATTCTGATATATCAGTACGACAGAACAAAGGAACTAACAGACCAATCATACCTCTGGAACATCGGGCTCGGATGCTTCTTGCTTTAACAAGCGTTGATTTTGTAGCTATTTTTATTGAGACGGTTCCACATTGGATTGTAGAAATTTTAGATCCTGATATATTTGTTAAAGGATCGGAATATACAGAGGATCAAATTAGAAAAGACTATCCTTCTCTTAAAAAGGTGTGCTTGATACCACATGTTACAGTCTCCAGCACGACAAGCATCATAGACAGAATAAAACATATGTGAATATTTATTTGTACTGGGAATAAAATTCTTTTTCACTTAGGGACCGTCGTTGTCGTGTTCGTATGGTAGTTGGATCTATAGCTACTTCTGCAACCAGTGTATATCACCACTAACGTTGTGAGTTCGAATCCAGCTCATTTCGAAGTGTACTCGATACAACATTATGTGATAAAGATTGTCAATGACTTGTGGCAGGTCGGTGGCTATTCTGGTTTCCTCCACCAATAAAACTGACCGCCACGATATAGCTGAAATATTGTTGAAAGTGGCGTTAAACACAACCATTCACCCCCTGTTTTCATGTAGCATCACAGGGCGAGTGAGTGAGTGAGTGCTGCTTAACGTCAATTGGACAATTTTTTTTTTCAACTATCCTGTCGAGACAAGATCCATTTCGATTAGATGGCAAGAACAAGTTACATTTTGATTAAATGATGTTTGTGTCCTCTTTGTACTACGCTCTCTACCGCCAAGGTAGCAATCGTAAGGAGTCGGATTTAACTATTGGTTTATTCTGGTTAACTCACGGGTAATGAGTTCATCGTAATCGAAGAGTGGTCAGCTGTGGGTTACCTACGATAACACACAAGTCTAAATATAGAATTTATATATAATAATAAACTTTTTATAGCAAATCACAAACAAGCAATGTAAAGATAAAATATAATAAAAACTAGCACATTTAAAAAAAAATTAAATTAGATTGTATTGATGTTTACAAATGAGTTCAAATTCTTTTTCACTTTCATTTCAAGCCATTTTCATTTCCTCATCCTCATATGATCATGGTGGTCATACTGAAAATAAAAACTTTAAAGTATCGTTAAGTATTCAAATATTAGTAATATAATTATTATCCGTTGACTGTTGTTTCGTTGAGCTAACAGGGGCCCGGGTGGCTCAATGGGTTAGGTCGTTGGATCTAACTCGTACAAGCCTATCACCAATACGGCGTGTGTTCGCGCCCGGCTTTGTAAATTATGAAAAAGGGTGCACTCGACTCGCAGCCGGAAGTGATAAAGTTTACCAGTTGCTTGCCCATGGTCGGTGGTTCTCTCCGGCTTCCTCCACCACTAAAACTGGTCGTCATGACATAGCTGAAATATTGTTGAAAGTGGCGTTAAAACACAAAAATCAAAATAAAAAATCGTTGAGTTAACACTATAAAATCCAATTAATCGTATTGCTCTAGTACAAAGCGGACATCAGTGTCATCTCATCGTAATATATCTGAAATATCGCTCTCAACAATCACCCACTCACTACTTACATTGGTGTGGGAATGGAAAAAAACCGAATACAATGACAATATGGATTGTGATGTTTAACGCCACTTTCAACAATATCATGAATGTCTAAAAATTGTTCAACACCACGTAAGTAAATTTAAAATGTAATAAAAAATATTTTGAAAAACAACGAATATTTCGACTATATATCTGCTCCTGACGCAAGCCTCGAAATAGCATCATTAGTACGAGACATACAATGTACACAGGCAAAACAATTTTGTCAGTTCATGGCGTTTTTCATACGATTTTCTTATTTCCATCATGTATTTTCATTAAAAATAAATAAATTAAGACTTCTAACACCAAACAATAGTTAAAGCATAACATTACTAACTTAAAATCGAAGTGATTCCACCAGGCTGGCTTCCTGTGTTGTCTTAATGATAAACATTCGTCCGAAAATTCAACCCAAAAGTGTAAGAATTATATTTTTAAACTGAAAAAATTGAGCTCTAACACGTAATGACTAGAGCCGCTTGGGAAATACAAATGTATTCATTAATCAAAGAATATTTATAATGAAATGTAACAAGTCAAAAGGTTGGAATAAACGGCCACAGTGCACTAAAATGACGTGATCTTGCTAGAGTTAACAGAATGCCGAAAAATGTAATATGGACAAATCTGCGCTCAACTGGTAACAGTTGAAGCTTAAAAATTCCACTTGGTTAAACGAGAGAAAAATGGGAAACGTTTTCCAAATACGTCGTCTCATATTCGCATCACCCCTTGGTTGCCAAAATTTCAAGGGAGTGAAGAAACCAATATTTAAGCAAATTTTAAGATTCAAAACTATTAACCTGGCAAGTTCAAACTGGTAACAGTTCAGAACCGACCCCCCATGGTCGACATGAGATGGTCTCTCCCCAACTTTCAGCGGTAACGCTGTACAGTATTTACCTAATATGATCCGACGTAGAATAAAGGAAAGAATCGTGACCCTCAAATCTTGCAAGATCCCGACAATCTAGCAGCTGTGACATAAGAAAATTTATTTGAAATACATGTAACAATAAAACATACTTTGACCATTGAAAAACATTAGACTGAATTGAAATGAAAGAATATAAAAAAAAAAAAAAACAATAAAAATTATACATTAGAAATACATGAATATGAAAAATCGTTAGTGTGATCAGAGAAGTCATTGATTACTAAGTATTAAAGTTCTTCCGGTTTTATACCCAAGTAAGCATTTCAAAAACATTAAAATTATTCTAAGAAGCGATGTTTTAACAAATAGTTCTAATTCAAGCCTTAAGTCGGTACATTACAGTCTATTGTACATCCATGATGGAACGAAAATCTGTGATGCGGAATAATGTTCATGATGGTTCGCTGTTATTCCAAATTGTGAATAGCTGATAAGCTCGAAGACTGGTCCATCGCACCTGGGTATGCCAAGCAGTTGAATGTTAGTTCAGTACTTAGATCACTGATCACTTCACGTTACAGCAAGCGAATGACTCCGATACGCCTGAAAAATAATAAAAACAACAGCAGACACAAGTTGGTAGGTTTTGGGGAGGGGGTGGGATTGAAAACTTTTTTGAAGCTGTTTGCCAAACTTTCTGAACAACGTGGGTAAACGGAAGTGACGAGTAAAACGTTTATATATATAGGGACGGATCAGACTCCGAGTAAAATTCCGGAAATCTCTTTTATTAAATTGGTTTATCGCTTAATCACGATAAACCCGATGAATCAAAGAATATTTATAATGAAATGTAACAAGTCAAAAGGTTGGAATAAACGGCCACAGTGCACTAAAATGACGTGATCTTGCAAGAGTTAACAGAATGCCGAAAAATGTAATATGGACAAATCTGCGCTCAACTGGTAACAGTTGAAGCTTAAAAATTCCACTTGGTTAAACGAGAGAAAAATGGGAAACGTTTTCCAAATACGTCGTCTCATATTCGCATCACCCCTTGGTTGCCAAAATTTCAAGGGAGTGAAGAAACCAATATTTAAGCAAATTTTAAGATTCAAAACTATTAACCTGGCAAGTTCAAACTGGTAACAGTTCAGAACCGACCCCCCATGGTCGACATGAGATGGTCTCGCCCCAACTTTCAGCGGTAACGCTGTACAGTATTTACCTAATATGATCCGACGTAGAATAAAGGAAAGAATCGTGACCCTCAAATCTTGCAAGATCCCGACAATCTAGCAGCTGTGACATAAGAAAATTTATTTGAAATACATGTAACAATAAAACATACTTTGACCATTGAAAAACATTAGACTGAATTGAAATGAAAGAATATAAAAAAAAAAAACAATAAAAATTATACATTAGAAATACATGAATATGAAAAATCGTTAGTGTGATCAGAGAAGTCATTGATTACTAAGTATTAAAGTTCTTCAGGTTTTATACCCAAGTAAGCATTTCAAAAACATTAAAATTAATCTAAGAAGCGATGTTTTAACAAATAGTTCTAATTCAAGCCTTAAGTCGGTACATTACAGTCTATTGTACATCCATGATGGAACGAAAATCTGTGATGCGGAATAATGTTCATGATGGTTCACTGTTATTCCAAATTGTGAATAGCTGATAAGCTCGAAGACTGGTCCATCGCACCTGGGTATGCCAAGCAGTTGAATGTTAGTTCAGTACTTAGATCACTGATCACTTCACGTTACAGCAAGCGAATGACTCCGATACGCCTGAAAAATAATAAAAACAACAGCAGACAAAAGTTGGTAGGTTTTGGGGAGGGGGTGGGATTGAAAACTTTTTTGAAGCTGTTTGCCAAACTTTCTGAACAACGTGGGTAAACGGAAGTGACGAGTAAAACGTTTATATATATAGGGACGGATCAGACTCCGAGTAAAATTCCGGAAATCTCTTTTATTAAATAGTGCACTAAAATGACGTGATCTTGCAAGAGTTAACAGAATGCCGAAAAATGTAATATGGACAAATCTGCGCTCAACTGGTAACAGTTGAAGCTTAAAAATTCCACTTGGTTAAACAAGAGAGAAAAATGGGAAACGTTTTCCAAATACGTCGTCTCATATTCGCATCACCCCTTGGTTGCCACAATTTCAAGGGAGTGAAGAAACCAATATTTAAGCAAATTTTAAGATTCAAAACTATTAACCTGGCAAGTTCAAACTGGTAACAGTTCAGAACCGACCCCCCATGGTCGACATGAGATGGTCTCGCCCCAACTTTCAGCGGTAACGCTGTACAGTATTTACCTAATATGATCCGACGTAGAATAAAGGAAAGAATCGTGACCCCCAAATCTTGCAAGATCCCGCCACTTTGTGCGTGTCTCAACGCGCTCACAAAATAATCCGCCCCACCCCCTTTTTGTAAAAAAACAACTTAAGCACTAGAAATCGAAAAACGAAGAATTATTTAAACCAATGCCTAATTTGCATTTATTGAGGAGGAAACAGCGTATGACTGTCAGAGACGAGAAAATACTCTATAGCTCCCTGGACATTGTTTAGATACACTGCGTTCCCAGTATCTGACAGATGAGTGCCGTCATGACGATATAGATTAATTTCCGTGGATCTGATATTAGGGTGACGAATTACACAGAACCCTTCTTTCAGTACTGCATTTTTTACAGCTAGATTGACACGTTTTCTAGAACGCTCAACGGCCCTGCCCTCCCGTGCATTATGCCAATATCTTCTCATTAAGATATCGCTCCAAACTATCTTAGTGTTAGGCAGAAGCAACTTAATTGAATCTAATAATATCTGTACTTATGTCATGAATTAAATCTGCGGTTTTTACTTCAGTCAGATCATTTGAACCACAATGAATAATCATATATGCAGGAGGGGGAAACGATCTATAGCACGTGCAACTGTGTCATTTAATTCCTTCCAGTGCATACCCCTTTTCCGAACCAGCGTATAGTAAACTGCTTACTCTGCAGCCCCAGGTTAGGACCCCCAATTCTAGAACTGGTATTTCTCAGTGCCCAATACACAATTGAAGATCCGAAAAACCAAATAGTTCTTGATCCTAATTAATAGAAAGGAAAATTACTGGACTTTAGACAATTAAAGACGAGTGTAACACGGATACAAATTTATAAACGAATGTAGCGTCGATAAGAATCTGAACTCCAACGACCACACTGCTTAATGTGATCGTCCTCAACTCCAAACCTGACCAAGTCAGTTGCCCTCCCTATTCTAAAAGAATGTGAGCGAATATGTAAAGGTATATCGCAAAATTGCAAGCACTTCTGAAGTACCGAACTGAATTGGTACTTCGATAAAGATGCTCCGTCAAAATGAACAAATAGTTTGTTTGAACCATTTAAACCAGAAAAACGTAACTTTAAAAAAGACTATAGAAGACGAACTGGGCACACATCACTGTCAGGTTGTTTAGAAACAAAAAGGGCTACAGACCTGTGTTTTTGGTCGGTCTTTGAGCTTAAAAGCCTTATATGTAAAGTATTGCAGTTTTCGCTAAAAGACACGTCATCTAAATTAAGTGCACGTCCGCTCTCGTCCGAGCGGCTATTAACAGCAATTTCGCTTACCCTTAACATGCCAAAATATGCTATTGAAAAGGCAGCCGAGAACATGAGAGATTCATAATTTGAACTACAGACCCGAGGTAACGCCAAAATAAGACGTTTGAGCAACTGTATAGATATTGGGGCCCTAATGTCCGTCCTTTGAGGATATTTCCTTCGCATGCCTTCAAGTAACTTTTTAATTATAAAAGATTGTGTATTGTCTTGTAGGTCATTTAATTTGTGATAATGACTCAGGCCAGAAATGTAAGTTGCTACAGTAGAGGCTGACATACCCTTATGAGACAAATAGGCAATAAATTGGGTTAAATTATCGAGCGGGGCAGGCCAAATTATGTCCAACCTGTATAACTTCCTAAAGTTATTGAATGAACCCACCGCTGTTCCATATGTTTTCAAAGAACCTGCGGCCATAGACATATTAATCAGGTTATCAATTTCTTTGTCTATAATGTCCATAGATGGGCTGGGATCGGACTGGGTTGTGTATCTGCTGTTGGGCAAAGGTCCCTGAACTTCTGAAATTTAAAACGACTTAACGCATCAGCTATACAATTTTGACTACCTGGAATATGTTCTGCTTTCATGTAAATATTGAATTTTAAGCATGCCAAAACAAGTTTTCTTACAAGAATCATAACTTTCTGAGAGGTTGACGACTTTTTGTTTATAATGGAAACCACTGCTTTGTTATCGATATGAAATAGGATCTTTTTATTCCTTAAAAGATCACCCCATATGTTTACTGCTATGACAACAGGAAATAATTCCAAAAATGTTATGTCCGATAGAACATCTGATTCACCCCAGGCAGTGGGCCACGCAGATTGAGCCCATTTTACACTAAAATATATCCCGAACCCTAATTGTTCACCCCCAGCGCTGTCAGTAAAAAGTTCAAGGTCAGAATTCGATGACCAATGTTGATCAAGGATCATTGTAACCCCGTTGTAATTGGAGAGGAAATGTAGCCAAGTTTCTAAATCATCTTTCATATCTTTTGTCAGTCTGATTCTGTGGAAAGGTTTATGCACCTTACACGTGGCGTCTATCAAACGGCGTAAAAAAGCACGGCCTGGGACAATAACGCGGCATGCCCAATTTAGGGACCCGATCACGGATTGGAGATCTTTTAAAATTATTTTTTNCTTTTGAAGACATGTAGTAACCAAATTTATCAATTCGGTAAGTTTTTCACTTGGAAGACGCATAACCATGTTTTCAGTGTCAAATTCTACTCCCAGAAAAGTGATAACTTTAGTAGGTAAAACAGTTTTGTCTTCTGCGAGAGGTACCCCCCATGATTTACATGTTTGTTTGAATTTGTGTAAAGTATCTTCGCAACTATTAAACTCGGCATCACCCCCTATCAAAAAGTCATCCAAGTAATGCAATATATTATCATTTTCTGATATCCCTTGGACGTACCAGTGTAGCGCTGTGGAAAAGGATTCGAATAAAGCACAACTTACAGATGCTCCCATCGGCAAACATTTGTCAAAGTAATAATGACCTCTAAATTTAAAACCCATTAAATCGAATTCGCTAGGTGCCAGTCTGAGAAGACGAAAATCCGATTTCACATCACATTTTTCCAAAAGAGAACTGCGGCCTAAATTATGTATCATTTTAACCGCATCATCAATACTAGAGTATTTAACTGAACAGCATTCTCTGTCGATAAAGTCATTTACAGATTGATCATGCGGAAAAGACAAATTATGAATTAATCTAAATTCTGAACCTGATTTTTTTGGGATAACAGAAATAGGAGATGTGCGGAGAGTTGGAAAAGGTGGGGCTACAAAGGGGCCAGCTATTCTACCTAAACTGATTTCTTTAAGGATTTTTTGCTCCGCTATAATTGCCTTTTCTCCTAAAATATCTCTAGTATGCATTATAAAAGGTATGCGCGGGCCGGAATAATTTAACTTGAAACCATATTCAAGCCCGTGCAAAAGTTTAAAAGCAGCCTCTTTGTCAGGATAATCGGCGAGGGCTATCTTAACTTTATCGACCACAATTGGAGACCTACCTAAAGTGTATAATTGCATATTTCCTGAAATTCAAACAAGTGAATAATTAGTTCATGCATAATAGAAAATCATAAAACCTACACAGACTTTAAAATTTACGCAAAACAAACTACGTGTTCAATCTACAATTTGCCATTGGGTGATTTCCATTGCATTTTGTACATCTGTGTGAATATTTGCAGTTTTTTCCAAATTTACACTGCAACCCCCTATTGAAAAGTCTACAAACTGAGTTATTTGTATCGCCACGCCTCTGAAAATTGCGTGTAAATCCTAGATTGACAGTGTGCGAAGTATGTGCAATGGGGGGAGAATTGCGTGATTGTCTTTCTACATTGCCAAAACCAATATTGCCCGAGGGAAGAGTTGACACGCACAACATCCACAACTCCATGTCGACAACCCCCCAAGAAGAGCTCGGAGACGTGGCTTTCCGAAGTCTATATTGCTCATCATAATTTACCCAGCCCAAGGAGTAACCCCTAGAGGCAGCCATACGAACTGTATGCATATACTTAAAAAACTCCAAACCCTTGTTAGGAAACTTTTCAAGCATTACACTGGCATAAATCATAAATGCAGACGTCCATACGTACTTCTATTTACGACGGTTAAAGAATTTCCTCTTAGAGTTATATCCAATCTGATTAAAATCAGATCTCTCACTTGCTCCCCCTTTTCTGATATGTCGCGGCGTGAGAGATCTGAAGAAATCCCATTACGGGTCACATGTGAATGACCCGATGTCATGAATATTAAATGATATGGTAATTACGGATTGTGAGCTTATTCGACCAATCAGATTACTCGTAGCAAACAACGCTTCAGTTTTGTCGAAAAGATGGCGGATGATAAATATGAGGATGTGCTGAAATCAATTTGCACTCAGTTTTCTGTTGAAACGTTGAAAAGAGAGCAGCAAGAAATGATCAAATCATTGTTAGAGAAAACGGACTGCATATCGGAGCCGTTTATTATTAGAATATTACGCTTTCATGATCTCGGAAGCTGAATTTTCATTGGACGAAAAAGGTCATGTCATTGGGTCATTCACATGTGACCCGTAATGGGATTTCTTCAGATCTCCCACGCCGCGACATATCAGAAAAGGGGGAGCAAGTGAGAGATTTGATTTTAATCAGATCGAGTTATATCCCCTTGTACGTTATTGTCGTTAGCAAGCTCTCGGGCTGATTTAAGCAACAGGTTTAAATCCATAAATTCACCTCTCTTTCATTTTGATAGGGATATGGGATGAAATCGGGTCGCAAATGCTAGTGATGGCCTCTGGAGAATTGCTAACAAGTGGGGAGGCATCAGAAGAACAAGACCCCTTTAACAAAGAATTAGAAAGTGATGGGATTGGAGGGTAATGATACGTACCATAATTGTTCTGGGCTACTGATCCATGGGCAGTAATATGACTGGGACCAGGATCTTCAACTCTTTCATGGTAGCTGCCTGATGCCGCCTGGAAGAGGGCTGTCGCGTCTTGTAAGTTTCGGCCTGTTGACGTTGAAGCGATGACTCGAGCTTGATTGTCCTGAGAATGAGATTGTCCTGATTGTGAAAGACTTAACGTGGCGGAGCTGGTTCTTGGCTGGGATGGAATCAATCCTGAAAGACCTGGTGTCGCCGAGTCTAAGCTAGCCTGTAATTGTCCGGAATTTGAAGGCTCTGGTTGCGGTTGTAGTAATCTTGAGGGACCTGGTATGGCTAAGTCACCTTCTGCTTGAAATTGTCCAGAACTTGAAGGACCTGGTACGACTGGACCGGTGGATTTTGATTTCCTCCTTTTTAGAAGTCCTAGGCGCTTTTGCTGCTGAAGCGTCCCTTGCAGGAGGTTTCCTGTTTCTTTTTGGTGGCCTCATTTTGCCCGATGTTTAAGATTTTTTCCGATTTGAAGACGATTGAAAATTGAAAACTTTTTTGAAGCTGTTTGCCAAACTTTCTGGACAACGTGGGTAAACGGAAGTGACGAGTAAAACGTTTATATATATAGGGACGGATCAGACTCCGAGTAAAATTCCGGAAATCTCTTTTATTAAATTGGTTTATCGCTTAATCACGATAAACCCGATTAAACTTCTCACAAAATCTACTCATTAAGGTAAACTCATCAATGTTGTGGTGCTGGTCCACAGCCATGCACCAAGATACCATCAAAGCCTCAAATAGCAATAAACTGAATATTTACTAATAGCTAAATAAACAAACGTTTGTGTCTGGTTATTCGATAAAAAAACAAAACAAATGGTAGCTCGTGCATTACTTAACACGATTCGTGTTTAAAAATTCATTGGATAATTCACATCCTGGCATAAATCTCTCTAATTCTATTTATTAAGATGTAATTCAAATCCCCATGGTTTTTCAAGGCTAAAATATTTATAAATAGATGCAATCGGTGACAATATTCATATTTTCAAATCAAACAATCTTTCTGACATTGTTTATTAGATTTGTTATTGAAATTTACAGTTCTTAAGTGATGTAATTATCATTATTATCAAATTTAAGCTATTCCTCCCTCAGGCATATGTGACCTTAGTCGATATTGGTAATCCTGTTTTGGCCCTTTAATTTTCTTGCTCCCAAAGCGGTTTTTTTTTTTTTAATCATTTGGCTTTCCATTCATTCGACTTTGACTAATGAAGGTTATTACTGAAACGCGTCGTGTGCACTAAATTTGATATCTACGTTTTTTTACTTCGACAAGTTGAAGTCGGTCAGTATTCCGTAAAAATATAACGATTTTATGATACAGAGGCACGCTTAATCTAAGTAAATATAACGACTATTAAAGTTGCGTTATGTTAAATACACAGGGTCCCGGGTGGCTCAATGAGTTAGGTCGCTGGATCTAACAACTCACACAAGCCTATCACCAATACGGCGTGGGTTCGCGCCCGGCTTTGTAAATTACAAAAAAGGGTGCACTCGACTCGCAGCCGCAAGTGATAAAGTTTACCAGTTGCTTGCCCATGGTCGGTGGTTCTCTCCGAGTACTCCGGCTTCCTCCACCACTAAAACTGGTCGCCATGATATAGCTGAAATATTGTTGAAAGTGGAGTTAAACACAAAAAATCAATCAATCAATTTATGTTAAATACAGCAGAACAAAAATAATATTCAGACATTTCTGTTCTCTCACCGATCCTTCTTCTATGTACACAAACACAACACAATTTGTAAATTCTCTATACCTACGCTTCTGTTGATAGCAAAGGCAAGATTGGTATCTTCACAATATATTCTATTATCATGAGGAAAGAAACGTTAGAGAAAATCGAAGGAGTAATCAAGAATAGACAAACTAGAATCACATGCAACATTTGAACAGAATAAACAGAATGAAGACAAACAAAACAAAAAGAAGAAAAAACAACAACACTGACACTAAAAAGGTATGATCAAATAAAACTTGTGCAGATGAAAAATATCTGCTTAGAAACCAGTAATAAAATGAAAAAATACCCACAACATGTAACATTGTCGGAACAGTTCTAAAATCCAATCGAAAAATCGTAGGAAGAGACAAAATCGATACCCCATACATATGACTGCTCACTTTTCTGGCTTGGTACAGTTGGTACGGAACATCTGTGTCACCGAATACCACGATATATATGTTCTACATGTCGTAAACACATATCGCCGGGTTTGTAATTAGATTAACAGGACCAGTTCTACTAGTGGAGAAGGAACTGCTTACCCATCCGGAGCACCTGAGTTCACCGCCGGAATTTGGTGCGGTTTGTATTACTCGATCTTTAGTTTTATGTGTAGGTTGTTTGTACCTTTTCTTTTGACTATTGTGTTGTCTGTCCTTCTTCGATTTGCAGATTCTGGTTGCCCCTCTGGTGTCTTCAAACTCTTTTTATTCAATATTATATTTTTCTGGCTTACTAACAATTTACGATGTAAGAAAATGTTCATTGTTTTCCACATAATTATCACAATTACTATAACAAGAACCCCTGTTGAAGCCCTCTTGTGTTAATGCGGATATGTGGTTCCCTGTTATTCCTGAGTTGCCCAATCATAGCAACATTGTATTTCAGGAAGTTGTACTTGCCTAACTTCTGAGTTTTTAGAGATGGGTGGCGGCAGATTCCTTCCATACTTGGTAGTCTTTATTTTCTTGTTTGATAGTTGTGTTTTAACGTAATTTGCATGTTTTTCTCGTTTCAGGGTTAATTGTATCTAGTACATGTAATAGAAAGAGTATTCTGTTTTAGCTTTGTGTGTCCGTTTTCCTATCCTCATTCATTGTAAATAAATGCTTGTCCACTTTCAAGACAATTTTAATAAGAAATTCCAATCGTCATTTTTGTTTTATTATTTTCATACATACATGTAAGACTCAACATTTAGATTAAATGTCCATTATCAATCAATCAATCGAGTGTTTATTGATTTTTCAGCGAACAAGCTGCGTCTGCGTATGCCACAATTCGCATACTAGATGATTTTTTTTAGAATGGTCATAATTGTTTGTTATTGTTCCTGACAACGCTAATCTATTAATCTAGTACATGGTTAAATTTCTCAAAATAACTAAACTAGCTCAACGTTTACAGGTAATTTATGTATATGGAATGTCACCGAATACCTGAACGGCGTGACGTTACATGTTTTATTATGTCTGGAAATAAAATGTAAAGAGGCAACAACCTTGTGGTAGGAAGAGCTTGAAGATACCAAAGGGAGGTAATCAGAATCCGTCAATCGAAGAACAGATAACACAATGGCCAAAAGGACAAACAACGATCTACAAAACATACTCATAATACTAAACACGAAACCCACTAAAAACCGGGAGTGAACTCAGTTGTTCCGGAAGTGTAAGTAGTTCCTGCTCCACTAGTAGCACCCGTCGTGTTAATCTAGTTACAAACCATTGGTCGGTAATCTCGGTGGTGTAATGGTTAGCGTGCGGTAGATCGTGGGTTCGAGTCCCGATCATGTCAAATCAAAAACTATAAAATTGGTATTTGTTGCTTCTCCGCTAAGCACGTAACATTAAGGAGTAAAAGCAAAGACTGATGGGTTCCAACTAAGTGTGTTGATCTAGTACAAAGAGGACCTCATCATTATCTCATTGGAAATTAACTGTTTGTTGTCGCCATGATATAGCCGAAAAATTGATGAGTTAGAGTTAAACAACAATCACTAACTAGTCTGTGCTTCTTCGATTTACGGATTCTGATGACCCCTTTGGTATCTTCAAACTCTTCTATCACTAACCTATGCTATGTGTCACTCTATCACAAGTCTGCTAAATTTGGATGAGAAACACAGTGAGTTACCGCGTTGCGTCAAACTAAAGTCCATCTAAATGATTGAATCTGGAGCATGTACTACCGTACTTAAATTCAACAATATCATTTATTTTAGTCATATTGAATATAGGGGGTTATTCGGGTGTCCACGTGGAATTAACATTGTCTTTTCAACCTTTGGTTAGCCTTGTAGAATCGATCAGAAATCCTCGGAATTATTCTTAATACTAGTAAGTAAAACGAGAACAAAAGCATTTAGCAGAAGACGTAAGACAACTGTCATATTAAAATCATAATGCAGAAAGTTGTTACAGAGGTAAGACAAATGAAACGAAGTAAACAACTCATGGTCCAGCTGTTAGAAACCAAGATGGCGAACATGTAATGTTAAATTTTCGTAGAAGGCATCCATTGTCGAGATTGTGGAGCGATACGACTACCCACGGACGGTTGTTTTAGTGAATTACCACTATAAAGATCCAATTTTAAAGGGATATTAAAGCTCATTTTGGTAATTTTTTGTATCTCATGAAAACTTGCAATTGGTTCAATAAATGATATTTATGAAACATTAACCCGGTTTTTATCAATGAACCTTTGTAAAAGTTACATAATTCGTTGATAATTCTGTCATATCTTGCGGTCTTTGCCAATAATTGAATTTTTGCTTCCTGGACAAAAATTCATTTTGACCCTTTGAAGTGATATTTTAACGATATTAGGGATTATATGGGCGTGCAAAGTATTTTTGAATTGTTTTTACAATTAAATTGAAAAAAAACAACCTTCGTCACGAGTTGAAACAAGTACTATCTTTAAAAAAAAGATGCACGACCTAGCACAAATATTATATTCTTCTATGAACAGTATTTCACTGAAATAACCTTCTTAAACATATTGGTTTGATAGGTCCTAGGACGGGATTACCAGACAAAATTTTTAAAGGGTATCGATTATTAATGGATTATTTTAGCAAAGCTTATATCTAATTGGCCCAGTAGTTTCAGAGGAAAACAAATAAGATTTCATCCCCTTTTCTATTTTTAGCAACAGTGGCCATGTTGGTTGGATTTCTAAATTGCCAGACACAATTTTAAAAGGGTGTCATTTAAGGACTATTTAAGCAAAGTTTAGTTCCAATTGGCCCAGTAGTATCAGAGATGAAGAGTTTTAAAATTGCATCCTCTTTTTTATTCTTAGTAACAGCGACCATGTTGGTTGGAGGTCGGGACTGCCGGACACAATTTTGGAAGGGGATCACCCACAGACCATTTCACCAAAGTTTGGTCTTAAGTGGCCAAGTGGTTTCAGAGAGAGGAGAATATTTTTTAGTAACCAATCAGCAAACTACTAAATTACTTGCTTATTACAAGTGCTTTAAATCCGACTTGCTTATTATAAAGTGCTTTAAATCCGACTTGCTTATTACAAGTCAGTTATTTTCCTAATCATTTGTATCTGGGCCACAGTTCCCTTATTATAGGGAAAATTATTGTGTAAATTATGTGAATTGATTTGATTTGATTTTTGGTGTTTAACGCCACTTTCAACAATATTTCAGCTAGATCATGGCGACCAGTTTTAGTGGTGGAGGAAGCCAGAGAGAACAACCGACCATGAGCAAGCAACTGGTAAACTTTTTCACTTGCGGCTGCGAGTCGAGTGCACCCTTTTTGTATTATATACAGCGACCTAACTCATTGAGCCACCCGGTCCCCTATATGAATTGGGAAAAGATGGGAAGAACAATACATTTAATAGTTTGAAGGTCCAGTAATAGAATAGCGATCATACTGTACCAAGGTTAATTCCAACAGTAACAAATCTTGTGATGAGGAAGAATGACCACAAAACAGTTCACAAAACTTACATAAATACCCTTGGTGTAACACACTGTCATATAGCCATGGGTATTTTTGTTCATTTTTCATTGAACTGAACACCCTGGCATCTGGTACCATGACCTCTGAAGCACAACTGTCCGAATCAGAGTGACAGTCAGATTGCGAATATCAACATGACCACTATTTGCACTATTTACATGTTGTTGGATGTCATTTGAAGCTGTGTTAGGTAATAAAGAATTTGAATTTGTTGTTTTTGGAGTGACACTGGCAGTGGTAACAAGGTGTTCAGCTTCTGGGCATGATACATCAGTACTGAAAACCGGTAGGGTTGACTTCACCTAATCTCCCTTCTTTTTTTTTTTAAATTCATTAAAAAATCTAAAATTTCTAGTGGGAATAGCTGTAATTATTGCATAAACAATGTGCAAATATTGGGGTTTAGGGTGTATAAACATAAACTCATTAACTTCAGGTAAACCTTGATTAGAGAATGGAGAACTAATATATAATAATTTAACATTTTATTCTAATAAAAAAAACCATAAAGATACAAACATGAATAAGTGATATCTCTATCAATACATTTATATTTCAACATCCATACAACTTATTATTTATTTTTTAAACTACATTTTTTTGTACATGAAATAATAAACAAGCATGTCTTAGCTTACGTTTGTTACTATCTATTTTGTAATGAAATTCTTATGATTCATGTATTTTTTCAAAGGTACAAATATATTTTAAAAGATATTTTACTATTTATGTCATACTTGATTTCACTCCATATGAAAAAAATGTTTCATTCCAATTTCTAATTTTTTTTTTTTATTANTTTTTTTTTAACTTTGATAACTTTATTTGATAACACTCAGACACAATACATATATGTGTAACATGAGGTCAATAAACATAACATTTTTACAATAAACGTGACAGAACAGCATGCAAAAAATAAGAAACAGTCGATTATGTTAAATAATACAATTGCTAATACAACAAAATTAAAGTAAAGCACTAATGTTTTTTAGGAACAAAGCCAGTCTCTTGTATAATTCAGTATTACATATTGAAAAAAGCCTATACATTTTTTCTCGACTTGGATAAATACTATAATAACGAGGCAAATACCTATCTCTAAGACTAGAAATATCATTATTGCTACAGCAAAATAGGAAATGGTATTCATCACCAATAAGGTTAATGTTAATATTAATAACACTTGTAACTTCACTCAAATAATATTTCCCCCTTTTCTGCAATATTTTACAGCTAAATCACATGTAATAATTAATTAGATACTAATTGCAACAACACAAAAAAAAAGCATATAAATTGCAACAACATCTATCAATGGAATACCTGGAATAGATATTTTTTTTTAATGGGATTAGATAGAAGACATCACCGGTACTGCGCAGTAGTGGGTCAGACTCACGTAAATCAAAGCACAAACAGCTTCATTCAACCTCATTTTTCTCCTGGGGGAAGTACAAACTTTTTAATCCAAAAGATTCAAGTTACATGTACTTGCTTCCATCATTACTTGTCAGTTTCTTAACAAATAATTTAGAATTATGCAACATCGTGACATTATTTATTTTGAACTTTAAAACAATAATTCACGTATCGATACATGTATTCCGCTTCATCAACTGCTTTCCGTTTTTAATTCCCAATGAATTGACAAAGTATTAAGCAACGTAAATCATATGACATATTCACTTTTTTTTTTAATTAAAATTGTATATTAAATTCATTTAAATAAACATTTATTGTTTTCGTTTTTCATGGTTTTTCATGGTTTTATCGCAGTCCGGTAAACAAATCAAGCGACCCAATTATACGGTACTGGTTCCCGATATCTTCAATGTGTACGTGTAGCTAGTATTTCGCCTGGTTAATCAAAATAAATAGTAACCAGATCATTGTTCGACTTTTAATTTCATTTGGAAAAGTTTGTATTAACCATTTTTATGAATAATGTTATCACCAAGATATTGGGAATTTTCCCCCATTAAATTGGGGAAAAAAATATATTTTCATATTGGGACTGGGACCGATATTCGGCCCAAAAATGCAGTCGGAAAATCACTGCAAGTACTTTAGATCCGTTTTCCGAACTCTTACCAAATTTGTATTATTCTCCAACCAAAATGTTAGAAAATATTTTCATCTTTAAATTGTCAGGCAAAAGCGTCCGTAGTTGCAAAAGTAGGCCAAAAGCGGTCGTAACCGACTACGTCGAAAAAATGTATGTTAAAACGAGCTTTAATATCCCTTTAAAGGCATATTAAACTCAGTGGGAGC
>MJUT01060487.1:334826-378335 GCA_002080005.1 Gigantidas platifrons | reverse complement strand
AGTAAATTTATTTATTTAATTATTAGTAAATTTATTTATTTAATCATTGTAATGCATACATGTACCTTTGTACAGATAAATTTCCATTCTGTAATATTGTCAATATTCAGTTGTTGATGGGGTCTTCCACAGAGCTTTATCCATCTCAAACATTTTTCTTTGTTTGTTTTTGG
Source organism: Gigantidas platifrons (assembly GCA_002080005.1). Lineage (NCBI taxonomy): Eukaryota > Metazoa > Mollusca > Bivalvia > Mytilida > Modiolidae > Gigantidas > Gigantidas platifrons. Next base: position 378,162 of record MJUT01060487.1, on the reverse strand, counting down.
TTTTGCAAATGGCACAAATTGCACATTTAGCATATGAGGCCTATCTGTATATCTGCTGTCACTATTACACTTGCCCCAAGAACATCTTTTTGAAAAACATAATCATATTATTGATAAACATACACAGTAATCGGTGGAATTTATATATGTAACAAGCATGGAATTCTTATCTAAACTGCTGAGTTTGTACCGGGGTCACATGAGTAAACACAGATGTTACCAAGGTTATCAGATTTCCGGATAACAACTATTAATTTTGATTCTCATGCTGGAAATTTTTTCTTTTATTGTTAACAATCCATACTAATGATATTAAATAACACAAATTTCATATGAAACTAAAGAAATTTGAAATGATTATAATAAAACAAAATACCAAAATAATAGAACACAGAGACTTACCTATAATAAGTTAAATGAAAACACATAAATTAAATAATCCAGCAGGATCTGATTTTATTGTGTTGACTGCCGTACACTGGAATTTGTTCAAACTTTATGTTTAGATTTCATCCTTGGGTATATATATTTATTTATTTTAATATTTTCTTATTTTCTCTAGGAACTATTTTTTTCTCTGAATTCTATAGCCAAATTTAGATGGATGACGATTCTGACCATGATTTGTAGTGACCCTGAATTTTTCACCCCATACTTTTTCTGAAACAATTTTATTCTTAGCTTTAGACTGGTTTTCACAATTAGACAACGGCCAAACGATGATAAAAACATATCTGAGGTCTTCCATGTCACAAGAACGACTAAAAATATACGACTAACTTGGCCTTAATCAGCATAGAAAAATAACATCTCTCGGTTGATGTAAAAATGAAGTAGCTCTGACTGGATCGAGATCTCATTTGGGGCTTCTTTAACTTGTGGCTGATTCATATTTAATTTGAATAAAAAGTTTATTTTATCTGGTTTTTTTTTTACATATTTAAAATGTCCCCCTTTCTCACATTTCTCAGTACTTGGAAGTTGAATCTTGGCACATACAATCAAGGAGTTTGGGCGTGGGTATTACCAAACCTCTGCACGCCACTGTTTGTAAATTGTTTGTTCCCACTCCGTTTTAAAGCTTTTTATTCATATCCCGATACTAAGACATGTAATGTCATATCATGTTGGCCAACATGGATTTTCCATCCACAAAACAGCAAGCAGATGTTTCCCATTTTAAAATGTAACCTGATGATTGGTCCGAACTCTATCAAAGAAGGCCAAATTAACTCCATCCAATATGGTCGTCGTTACTAAAATAGAAATTCCTTAAACTTATCTGAAGAAAGAATCTTCTCAAATCGTAATCACGGGTGGTTTGCTACGTCACACGCACAGATACTTGAATATTGCAGTTGTACAATTTAAAACAAGGAAAACTAACAAAACCAAGTCGCTCACCGAAGGCCCCACATATCAAACCTCATTGTTAGCTTTCATTCATTGCGTGGAAACCCGTCAGTTTTGTAAACACTTCTGTACAGTTAAATGGGTTTTGTGTGAACGGTATCCTTGCTCGGAATGTTAACTGTACAAAAGTGTTTGCAAAACTGACGGGTTTCCACGCAATGAATGTATGCTAACAATGAAGTCTGATATGTGGGCCCTTCGGTGAACTACTTGGTTTTGTTAGTTTTCCTTTTTTTTAAATTGTACTACTGCATAAACCTACCTCGAGGCGATGTTCAAGTATCCGTGCGTATGACGTAGCAAACCATCCGTGGTAATAGTAACATGCATGTGTACATGAGGATAGTTAAGAAGACCATGCGACGCGGTTTCCGGCGTAATATAGACGGCTACTGTGTACATTTTATTCAGTGTTATATAAAACCCTTGCTCAATTGCGATTCTGAAATTCAACCCCATTGATGTTAATTTCAATTTTGCAAGCATATTATTATTATTACAACTACGCATGACAATTTAAATAATAATTCACACCACTGTGACCAGTCACACTGTAGGGCAGCAGGAATGTTCTAAAAATAAAATTAACTAACCATTGTGTGTTAATGTGTCACGTTGTTCAAGTGTTCATCTCAAATTGTTTAGCAATAAAACAATCTTTATTACTGTAACTCATACTCCATGCAGATAATTTGCATAACAATATAATTATTCATGTTCATTTATTATGTATTTAATTTGTATCACATTTTATTATGTAATTGGGCTATATAACCATATCCCGTTGATGAGTGTTGTCATATTGTGGGGGAAAGGCTACCAAAATACTCTACAAGATGTTTACTATTCTACTGACTTTAATAAAAGAATTTGAATTTGAAAAGAAAAAGTGAAAGACCATTTAACTTTATGGGGGAGTTGTCATTTTTCTTTTTTGCTTTGTTTTGTTTTTATCCCCCCGCGATAGCGGTGAGGGGATATAGTAATAGCGGCCGTCTGACCGTTTGTCTGTCTGTCCATCCGTCACACTTTCTTGTTTACGCGATAACTTGAGTAAACATGGATAGATTTGAATTTTTTTTTGCATGTGACTTGTAATTATCATTATCTTGGATGGGTCCTAACATGGAAATATTTGAAGCAAGGGTTTTGGGGGGAAATCTTAGATTTTGGTTGAAAAATCACAAATTTTGAGAATTGTGTCTTGTTTACGCGATAACTTTAGTAAACATGGATAGATTTGAATAATATTGTGCAAGTAGCTTGTAATTATCATTATCTTGGATGGGTTCTAACATGGAAATATTTGAAGCAAGGGTTTTGTGGGAAAATGTTAGTTTCTGGTTGAAAAATCACCAATTTTGAGAATTGTGTCTTGTTTATGTAATAACTTTAGTAAATACGGATAGATTTGAATAATCTTTGCATGTGGCTTGTAAGTATGTTATACATTAGGCTGCTTTCTATAAATATATAAAACTAAATATTATGCAAGTGCGGGGGATACGTCGCGCATTCATGCGCTAGGCGGTTCTTTTATTGTTTTGTGTGTGTGTGTGTGATTTTTTTAAAAATATCATATAGATGCCTATATTCTGATTCTACAGTTTTCAACAAGGAATGTTAGTTGAATTTCCGATTTATCATGTAAAAAAAAAAACTGATTTTCGTTTTGCATAAAAAAAAAATTCTGACACGGAAGAACAAACATCCGCCCCCAGCCCCCACCCCCCTCACAGTTACTGGCCAGGGTAGTTTAGTGTCGGTTATCATTATTGTTGTTGATTGTATATAATTGTATTTGCCCCCTGTGGGCCTACCGTTGACTTTTCAAATATTTGAGTACTACGCAGATTACATGTTTACAAATCTATTACCATGCACGTGGGTCTATAAATAGAGTTAAAATATGAATTTTAAATTTCTTAATACAGCATCAGATTGCAAATTTGTTTATTTTCTTTGTTTATTTGTCTTATTAAAAATATCTTTTATTGATCTATCTTTCACCGTGTCTCAAAGCCTCTCGTTGCTGACCGATTTTCATGAAGGTCAGTTGTTCACGCGGAAGAGTCGTGAATGGAAAATAAAATGTGTCTCGATTCACGTGATCTATCTAAATACGTTGTGCAACGGTCTTTCCAAAAAGTAGATGTATCTTCGAATATTTCCTATGCTGATATACAATAATTTTATAACTAATGATGCATACCATCTTCTGTTATAAATTAAAAACACAATAACTTAAATGATCATTTTTATTTTAAGAGTAGGTGCGTTGTGGTGTTATTATTTTCAGTATTCATTCATCGATGAAAACTCTGGAGGAGTTCCAAATTGGAAATTTTTAAACAATCGTCAACATCAACAGTGTAAGCTCGTTGTGGGATGGTAAACAGAAAAAAGCAAGAAAATAATGACAGGCATGGGTGTAGATTTAATAGCTGGAGGGTAAGAAAGAACCAATATATCGAATTTAGACAAAAAATTAATAAAATCAATCACTTAGCTTTGTTAATTTACGAAACATCTTGTCAACTTTGACCTTGTAGTCCGAGATTCCTCTGCCGTTCGACGACAACAGCAAGATGTAAATAGTCGTCGAACGGCAGAGGAATCAACGACAACAGCAAGATGTAAATAGTCGTCGAACGGCAAAGGAATCTCGGACTAACTTTGACCCAGCTTAGTTTTTTCCATGACCATGTTGTTTTTACATTTGACGAACATGCTTTTGAATGTATGGCAACATATTGATGAAAAAGCAATGGAGAAAGTTTGACAGCATTTACTGGTTAATTTAAATTTTGTGGTGTGAACAGTGAAGGGTATTTAGCAAAAACTGGATGTGAAAGAGTCTAGATAACAAGTCTTCTGCTTCTGCCTAGTCTGAGATTCCTCTGCCGTTCGACGACCATTTAGTACTTGCTGTTGTCGTTGAACGTCAGAGCGCTTGCCATAAGCAAAACAGCAGATTTTTTTCCGCATCTCATTTGTAACACATTTCCACGTTTTGTGGCTATCAGATTTTATTTTCTATCCAAAACCCTAATATATATCGCTTCACCAATCATTTTTATATTCATTCATAACTATCTTACCCTCGGAAGTTTGTGTTACACTCCATTACAGCACGTTTTTTCCTTACACCCGATGATTTGGTCATTTCACTGCCATTTTTTTAACGTGATCTCACGATACTAACTGAAAGATGACAGCAATGCATTGCATGATGGGAGATACTAAATGCAGTGCGCCAAATTTGCATACGTAAACAAACATACAAGACGATATAAAGCATATTCTGCAGGACAAACAGTTCCATCTACAGCTCAAATCAGAGTAGAAGCAGAAATAATACAAAATATGTTGGATAGAAAAGATTAATTTGGCAGTGTTATCCGCGCACTTCGGAAAGAGCATGTCTTATGTTTCCCCCTATTTTGGACAAGGTCAGATCATATATGCAAATCATCTCCCATGATACATTGCGGTAATAGTAGTTCTCTCGAAGTCACGTGACAAATATTTCAAAATGTCAGTGTTCAAAATGACGAAATCATACGGTCTGGGGAAATTGTGCTGTAATGGAGTGTAACACCAATTTCTGAGGGTAAGATGGTTATGAATGAATAGAAAAATGATTGGTGAAGCGATATATATTAGGGTTTTGGATAGAAAATAAAATCTGATAGCCACAAAACGTGGAAATGTGCCTCTTTCGAGTGGGAGAGGAAAATCCGCTGTTTTGTTTATGGCAAGCGCTTTGACGTTCAACGACAACAGCAAGTTCTAAATGGTCGTCGAACGGCAGAGGAATCTCGGACTAGCTTCTGCCTAATAAATACTGGACACCATCAACAAGTTGATTATTATGCCAGGTACTTTTAGATGTGCAGCAAATATTTTTTCAATCCAGAAAGAAGGAATTAGTATGTACAAATAAAATTGTGCTATATACAATTTAAAACTTTCCTTTCACGTCGACTAATATTTTATCTTGGACATCTGAGCTTTAAAGACCTCAGGTGTTTTGGCTGCTACAATGTCCGGTGATAGGGCATTCCATTCTCGGATGGTACGTGCACAGACTGTACAACATTACATACATTATGTCACTGTGGTTGCAGTTACATTTTATGTATAACATGTTCAATATAGCCTTGGTGGGGCAATAAGTCCATCAACGGATTCAAATAACATTGATAAAGGATCGTGGGCTGTCGGTGGATTTCTACTAAAATTTATATTTATGCAACCTCCCTATAACTATCGCGACTGGTTATGAGTTCATTACCTCGGTCATGTCGAGATGTACTTGATACAACCTACATTGTATTATAATAAAGTTCAATCTAATCAAAATCAGCAGTAGTTGTAAATTCAATGTAATATGCAACCCTCAACATCGGACAACCTGATTAGAGTTCATATCCAGATGAATTTTCATGTAGTTTGTATGCTTGCATGTATTAATAAAATCAACCGTTCAGAGAACTTGCCTGTGACTTTAGCTACAGAAACGATATTAATTATATTAATTCCATAGCATTATAATTAATGGCCATGGAAAGAATATGCATGTAGTGTCAATGGGAGAAAAGAAGAGTAGGCTTTCAATGCAAAAATGTAAACAAATCAGTTCATTTTTTCATGAATGGTTTTCTCTTTAAAATTTGCTACATTTCACATGTACAGCAGAACAACATGTACATGTGGTTATACTGGCCTGGGCGTCACATGAATAGATTTTCAATTTTTTTTAATCAGTCTTCGAAAGGAAAATTTGAATTTACTCGTCCGAATTAAATTCTTGAATATTTTTTATATGCGTGTAGTTCTAAATAAAAACTGAAAAAATTTACTGGTCCGAACAAAGTTTTGCTGGTTTTGGGTCGTGCTCGCTGTGAGGACTGAAATACATGTATATTTCTTTTTTTTTTTTTTTATAAAATGTATTGCCATTTCCTACCCTTTTGCATTGAAAATACAATACAATGTTCCATTCTCAGTGAATTATATTACCCCTTGGGGATTTGAATTATATAATAATATGTCCTTGACTTTCTCTACAGAGTTTTGACCTTACGATGTTGCAATCTGTTTTTAATCAATCCTAAATTGTTGACCTCACCTTATTTTTTTATCTCTACACTTTTGATAACATCCTTATGCAAGTTATATGCAAATGTATGTGTAGACAGATCTGGAGTTTGTGTGTGAATTTTATAAGATAAAGTTGTCTTACATGTAAATTGTACATTCTCTACTTATGTGTTTTTTGGGTCGTCGTGATCGTATATGGTATGTTGGATTTATTACTAACTATGCAATCAGTGCCTATGATCTCTAACTTTGTGAGTTTGAATCCAGTTCACATTAGATGTACTCAATACAACATTATGTGATAAAGTTTGTCAGTGACTTGGGACAGGTGTGTGGTTTTCTCCGGGTTCTAAACACTAGACACTTGCATTGACATTAACATTTAAGAAGAATTCTGAGGATATCCAGTTGATTGCTTTGATGTTACACTTCTAGTGAAAACATTAATAAAAACCTTTATCGTAAAATAGCTAAAATGGCAGATACATGTATATATCGTTCTTGAATTTAAAAAGAAGTTGCACCAGATTAAATCTCTCAGATGGACTTTTCTTTGACCCAAAATTGTAGTTTACATTTCCTCTATTGTCTTTGCATTTTAACCCCGCGGGAACCCCGGGGTATAGAAATGGGACCCAGAGCTTCTTCGGCTTGAAGGGGCATCCGTCGGTTGTGCGGGATGTATAAATTGACAACCAACCCGTCCTTTGGACGAGACGTAACTAAAACCGAGGTCCCGTGTTGAGAGATTGCCACCCTCTTCGCACGTTAAAGAACCCAGTGTAACAGCATTATGCTCATGATGAGTGGTCCATAGGAGACCTGTTGCACTGGCAAAATTCTACGTCCCTACCCATCACATTTCCTTGTTTCGAGTCCCGTGGCGTTTAAATTATTCTCGTCCTGAACATAGCTGAAAAATTCCTCGCTGGACGTTAAACATCAATCAATCAATCAATCTTTGCATTTTTAGCTGACGACGCATAGTACATGTACAATGATTTTCTTCCTGATTTACTGGATATGAAATACGTCATTGTAACTAGACATATATTTCTCTTTATATCCTTTCTTACTACAAACTGTTCCATTACTTTATTTTGTGTCTAAATGTAATGTTGAAAGGTCTCTCTCGTGCTCATTTACAATACATCCATATCTTTTCTTACTAAAATGTATTCCAACTGTCACAAGAATATTATACATTTTTTTGGCACCTACATGTACGTACTGTCTTGTGTAAATCATTCATTGTGTCAGGGACACCTGTAATTTATTTTGATGTACATTTTTGTACATGTATCCAGAAGACATTTCTGGAAATTGTGGCTAGTCCCATTATTGTTCAGGCAAGGTGAACTAGATTAGATACAGCATTATGTGATGAAATATAGTGACTTGTGACAGGTCGGTGGTATTCTCTGGGTCTTCTAGCTGCAATAATGTAACTCCTGTGACAAACTTGTGTCTCGGCGGAGCTACAAAGCGGTCCCATTCGGCACAATGGAGCAAAAAAATAAATTGCAGATGAACATAAAAACTAACTATTAACGCTTCAAACATTTCATTTTAACTATTACTGATGATCCCAGTCCTTGTTAAATCGGTTTGGCTGAGAAATGTACATGTATGCTTTTCAAAGGTAGCAACAACATTGTTCAAATTTATTGATCGTTTGCCATTAAATATGGTATTTCTTACTATGAAATTTACTATTGATGTAAACATTCACGCCTCAAATCGCCAAATATGGTACATTTTTTGTATATCGACATCCAAATAAGGAAAATACCAAAGTGACGCTTTGACCGGAAATGACCACAAATGACGAAATTCAAAATGTATGAATGAAGAACGTAAACGGATTTTTAATTTGTGGGAATTACATACTAAAATACTGGTAGGTGATAAAAACTTGTTATAATAGTGGACAAAAGGAAAAGTTATGTCTTATTATTGATAAATGCAGGCGTCAGAATATCTGTAAGCGAGCGCTAAAAATCTCGGCGGCTGCTCCATTACATGTAATGGCATCCCGTTAAAACCCTTGCGAGTAAGCGAGCATTTAGGGTTTTATTATTAGAACTACAGATCTTCCAGTTTCCTCTACCAATAAAACTGACCAACACGATATAACTGAAATTCATTGTAAAAATCTAAAATGTGCAAACTTTAATTTGGTGATCATACATGCGAGTCCCAACTGAAAATGATGACTCCATGGCCAGGATTCATCTAGCTAGGCGATGATCTCTGTTGTGTACACGCATAAATTAAGTGATGGAAAACTACCTACATCTGTTATGTTTAGATACAATGTACAAGAAATGTAGAATTAGTTCGTGATCATATTTATACACATGCTTGTTATTTAGCCCAATAATAACATGACATACCAATTAAACACTCTTTTGACTCAGATCATTGTCATTGTTTTTCTTATGCTGTTGTTATTAATAATTAAACTTTGTTCTATCCATCATCAATGTTATGTTTGTGGTCAAATTTGATTGAAAAGATGAATTTAAATCTTGAAGTTGAAAATGAAAATAGTGACAAAAAGGAAATTTCTTATTACTTAAAACTGGCTTTAATTTCTGTTGATGGGATACACCTTCTTGCTGGCAGGTAGGTTTTTTAGTGGCACATGAACAGGTGCAACAAAATTGATACTCATTGAAATGAAGTTGAATCATCAAACCAATTACAATTTAACTACCAGGGTAAAATTTTGACGAGATCCAACTGAAAAATCATGACTCTCACCAGTGCTTTCTTTGTTATTTTTTTGTAAAAAATGGTGAGTCCCAATTACATTAAATGTAATCAGTAACGGTAATCGATTACATTTACAAAGTAATTGTAATTTAATCGATTACATTTGAAAATTGATGTAATGTAATGTAATCATGAAAATTGCAAAGTAATTGTAATGTAATCGATTACATTTGAAAGTAATTGACCCCAAGTCTGTCCCAAACACAAGTAAGTTATGAGTCCTGGACCTGCAAGTACAACAAAAAATGTATCTCTGGCTGCATTTATGCACATTAATTTTGTTATATGAATACATGATGATGTATATAGCAGTAGGAGTGTAAACAAAGGTGTACTTATCCAAAACAAGTTGGAATTTAGAATTTGTTTATTGGTCAACTGAACAATACATGCAACTTAGTATGTACATTTATTGTACATACAAAATATAACTCAAAAACAACATCTATCATAAACATATTTCCAGATCAGGAATTTTCCATTTTAATGTTTCTGTAGAAAATCATTTGCGTGACATTTGTATGTTTATCACTACATGATGTGCTTCCATTGCTACACAATTGTCTTGTATTCTATAAAGCTATATAGCTAAGTGATAATCAATAAGATTTCTGCTATTAGATCAGGTGTTTCTATTAATACACAAATGTAATATTTTATATACAAAGCAGTCTGAAGCTAACATTGATCTTGCATCACTGATTAAATCTCTGTTATGACACACTGTATATTTTTATCAGTCTATATTTACTTCTAGTTCTAATTTTGTAGCAATCTCTCCTTGGGGATTCTTAGCTTCTGACTTGATCTGGTAACTTGGAAAATGATTATTTTTGTACAATGTCTTTTATATTCTTCTTGGGGATTATTTGATTTCTGAATCTGATAACTTGGAAATTTTTGCACAACTACTTTTGTATTCATGGATGTAATTGTATATTTTTGCACAATGTCAGAATAAACATGTAGGTATTTATATATACCTTTGATGTATATATACATGTATATACCTACAGGCTGCAGATAAACATAAATATTGTTGAAAGAAAAGCTAGGACTGTGACCCATGTGTTTACATGGTGACTTGGTATACAATATGTACACGTTTCCACTGCATGTTGGTGATTCAGTGTTTATATCTGGATTATAAAAAAAAATATTGATTAATTATATACATAGGTATATATATGAAAGGTTAAAAAAAATGACTTGTCAGAAAAATTCATTGAATTTGACAAATGACCTAAATATAAACATGATACAATATCTTCACTAAATTGGAAATAATTTTTACCTTGAGTTAAGTTTGTTATCAGTGTGTCTGAAAAATTGAAGTATATTCTGAACATGACCTCCATACGTTCATAGTGTTTTTGTAAAATCATGTAAAATGTGATTTTTAAGTGTTTTAATGTGCTCTTTTCGTGAATCAGAAGTGGAAGACTTAAAATTCATAATTAGCCGGGGATATACGTATATATAATTAACAAATGTGTGATCTTTTAGTGGATGACAACATGCTAATTAAAGTGAAAGATAACATTGATGAAGAAAATTTAATCGTGGAATTTAAAATTAACTTACCAATGTTACCCTTCGAAGTTGTTCACCTGCTGGCTGGGAGGTATGTTATTTATCTACAATATGTAGTATGATTTTTTTGGAGGTAAAAGTGAAGAGGAGGAAAAGGGGGGGGGGCATTAAATTCATCTACCAATGTTACTTTGTGAGGTTATACACCTGTTGGCTGTGAGGTGTTTTTTTTTTCATCTAGTATGATTTTTTTGGAGGTAAAAGAGAAAGGGAGGAGGGGGTGTTAAATTAATATACCAATGTTACCTTTCGAGGTTGTACACCTGCTGGCTGGAAGGTATGACTATTTATCTGGTATGATTTTTTGGAGGTAAAAGAGAAAGGGAGGAGGGGGGTCTACATAATATGGAATTTATTTAGCATATATTCTGGCAAAAATTTCCTTGTTGGCTTAAATTCAAACATGAGGGCCCCCAGGATGGCTCATATTATTTTTCCAAATAAAATACATTTTTTGTATTTTGGTAAAATGTTCCCTGTTGGCTTCAATTCAAACATGAAGGATATCTGGCTGATATCATTTTTCCAAATAAACATGTTTTTATTATTTAACAGTGCATCATGGAAATTTCCAAATATGGACAGGGACCAAAAAAATCTGCTGGTTAACTCTAGATTGTCATTTAATTAATTACAGTCTGTGATTAACTAATAACTGCTCAAGGAGATATTATGTATAGAAGTACACAGTCACATGCTATATACTGGTAATTCTTCTTTATGTATGAACTATTGAACTGCCAATTAGAGACCAGTGTATTCCTGATCATGATCATATGGTAGTTGGATTTACAACTCTGTGTACATGTTTGTCCTTTTGTACATTTTCTTTTGGCCATTGTGTTGCCTGTTCTTCTTCAATAAGTTCAATATATGGATTCTGATTACCCCTTTGGTATCTTCAAACTCTTCTTGACATGGCTGTAGTTTCTGTCTGATTAAAAAGGGCTATAGCCTGGACACTTTTTTTGGCATAAACATACATTACCGGTACACAGAATTAGCCTTGGAATTCATTCCTTTCATGCATGAGTTTGAAGTAAACAGCAAGTCAATGATTTTATATTCTGTACTGGATTGAACTCAAAATAAACCCAAAAATCAATCAAATGTACAAATGTATGGTAATATATATATATATATATATATATGTCATTGAAATTGAACTTGAAATATATTGGTCCTGAACATAAAAACATGTTATCATTTGGTGTTGAGATCTTTTTTACTGTTAAATTGACATCAGTGTTTATTGACCTTACATAATGTTAGTTCTGTTAATACTATTACAATGAGTGGTTGTTAACCTGAATGATGTTGACCTTCTAGTGTTTACATACAATGATCTAGAGTAATGACCTCTTCATGGTGGGGCAATAAATCAATAATAATTATGTTAATTTTGTACCTCTTAAGAATTATAATTACCTGCACAGGTATACAATGACATGAACATCAGAAATAAACAATCATAAATTGCAAGCTTTAATTGTTTAGCAAAACTTATACACAGCAAACATATAAAACAAAACTGTCAAACAGTGTAAATAATTGTAGGAAAGCCACCTCATGTTTATTAATTAGCCTAATAAAGTATGTTGGTACCATCTAGGCCTGCTTCCTATGTTATGTAGAACAAAGCATAATAGACACTGGTCGAACACAAATGAAGATAGAAGCACAATAAGAATTGTTTTTTGACTTTTTGTGTACATGTGTAAATTTAGGAAATTTTTAAATAAAACTTGTACAGATGTATAGCATTGCAGTGAAAGCACAATGTATACATGATTGATTAATTAATATGTCAATTAAATTTATTTGTATTCATGCAGTTGCCTTGAAACAGGAAAACAAAGTTTGCCAGAGTCTTGTTTTTCTTCCTGTTTCTAGAACTGGTACAAATAAATTTGCCAACATTATTTTTATATTACATTGTATGATATTATAATCTAAATATGAAGGTCTTTATTATTTGTTATATGAATAAAATAAGTCTCACAAAACATTAAATACATTTATCCTATAGTACAAGTATTAATGACATCTCTTTATAATTCCAGTGTTGCTGGTACAGTCGGAGCCATAGCAACATGTCCTCTGGAAGTTGTTAAAACTCGTCTCCAGTCATCCGTAACACATTTTCATCCAGCTTACATACAATCTCATACAACAACTTACGTACCTAGAACAGTTGTGCCAAATGTACATTTGTATACTAGTGCCGGATCTATTACTGCAGACTCTCACATATTACAAAATGGATATCATCACCAGAAGAGACACGTTAGTTTACTCCAGTGTCTTAGGTATGGCAATATCTTTTTTATTATATTGCTAAAGTTGGCATTAAACACCAATCAATCAATATCTTTTTTATCTAATTCAAAGCAAAGCAATATCTAAAATGTACGTTGCCATTTCAGTCTTTGAAATGAAAATTTGAATTTACTGGTATGAATCAAACTCTTGAATTTATTTTTATATATATACATGTAGTTCTAAATAAAAACTGAAAAATTTACTGGTCTTGGGTGGGAGGACCAGTGGAGCAGTCCTCATTGGCTTCAACAATGAAGGGGTGTAGGGAGGGATTTTTAACTCAAATTCTCATCGAAATAAAGTGTTTTTCCAGAATCCAGATATAATTTAATCTTGAAATCCCAAAGTTTAAAAGTTTTAAAGCTTCTGATTTAAATTACCCCTTTGGTATCTTCAAACTTTTCTTAAATTACAAAATTCTACAGAATTCCCCCGAAATAAAAGACTCAATAATCCCAATGTCCCGAAAAAGGTCCTTCTTCCTCACAACATTCTTGTTCAGTCTTTTCATACAACTTCAATTTTTGTCACGCTAGGGCTATATGTCATTTTTATGTCAAATCACCCTGAACTTTTAAGAAATACAATAACATTGAATGAATGATTCATGTAGATATTTATTGGTGGAGCAAACCTGAGTACCTGGAGAAAACCAACGAACTGCTGCAAGTCACTGACAGGCTTTATCACATAATGTTGTATCAAGTACACCTCGCCTGAGCAGCATTCAAATTCACAACATTAGTAGTGATAGTCACTGATTGCATGGATAGCTGTAAATCCAACTACTATATGATCACGACCATGACAGGCCCTCCAACATGTTTCATTCATGTATTATGATCACGACCATGCCAGGCCCTCCAACATGTTTCATTCATGTATTATGATCACGACCATGACAGGCCCTCCAACATGTTTCATTCATGTATTATGATCACGACCATGACAGGCCCTCCAACATGTTTCATTCATGTATTATTTGTTAACTTGTCATTGTCATGAGTATAATGTAACTGAAATTTGATTCAATGTACCAAAAAGTATATTATTTTGATAAATACAAACATGTATTATGCACAGCACAATATCCAATTTTATATCTATAGGTTAACAAGTGTTGATAATCCACCACATGTTTATGAGTTTTAAGAGGGCTTGTCCAACCTATTTCATAAGCATGATGAGGTCGATTACCGTTTTATTCCATAGGTTAAATGTACTTAGTCTCATAGACAAATCAAAGGAGTTCAAATGACAAGTGAGTGTACAAAAGGTGATTGTCTGTGATCTAATACAGTAAGGTGATTGTCTGTGATCTAATACAGTAGATAAACAACATGTGTAGTCTTACCTTCCTTGTACTTGCTATTTGACAAATATTTGATTACATTGTGATAAAAGATAGAATCTATGGGGGAAGTTAGTTAGTTTTAATAATGAAATTAGCAGTCCTCGACATGAAAATTTGAATTTACTGGTCCGAATCAAGTTCTTGCATTTATTTTTTATAGTTCTAAATAAAAACTGAAAAATGTACTGGTCTGAACAAAGTTTTACTGGTCTTGGACAGGAGGACCTGTGCTCATCGTGAGGACTGAATTAGATTGATTGCAAAATGCAACATAATAATCTGTGACTTTTCCGATTACTGATACTGATTGGATGCAGAACAAAATTAATAACCTAATTAATATAATGTAGAAAAAAAAAACTGAAACATTGCATAATTTTTTTTCAAGATATTTTCATAAAACAATGTGTATTTCATTTTTGTTTTTCAATTTTGTCAATCTACTTGAAATATTATTATATAATATTTGTTGCATCTTTTATTTAATTAATCTTTTTGGGGATACTCGAGCTGTCAAAAAAGTTATTAAGAAATGCATATAACAAACAGTGTATTCCCCCCCCCCAATTTTTTTTCTCAAAAATATGCAACAAGAATGCAATTTTGTGTAATTTTGTTTTAATGCATAATTTGCATAATAAAATAAATCTTATATTATACATGTACAGTACATGTATTTACTTCTCTATTTTCAGACATATAGTTCAAACAGAAGGTATAAATGGGTTATTTAAGGGGCTAGGACCTAACTTGGTTGGAGTAGCTCCTTCGAGGTAAGTTTACATTTCTGGGTGAAATAATGTCATGTCTGAATTTAATTTGAAATCTTTGAGTTATATTGAGATATGTTGTGAATTATGTTCCTGAATGAATGTAGAAAAGTCAGATTTTTGAAGAGCAACAATTTTCTGGGGACATACCTGTATGGTACATTGTACATGTATCGAGGGAGCAAAGGTCAATGTGATATGATCTCGTTCAGACACTAGCTGCAGAGCCATATAGCTCTTAACCGTCTTTATTTGATGGAAAAAAGAGTTAAGCGCTATGGTTCCACAGTTAATCAAGACATCAGACATAAAGTCATTAACCATTCACCTGTTGCTGATCAATGTCAACCAACACTCAATATTACTTTTACCATCAAATTAACACAAAATTCCCGACTGAGTTTTCTGTAAAAATGGGGGGTGGGGGAGAGAGTCTTCATTTAAAATATTGTCCTTATACTTTTTTTTTTAAGTTCTAGTATTTAAAATCCCCACTAAATTTCCTGTAAAAATGAGGGAGCCTACATGTAACATGTCCATTGTAAATATTGCCCTTATCGCACTTAGGCAGACCATGTATTGAACTAATGAATAAAGACTTGTATGACCAAGATAAAGACATGAACTTCATGTATACCTGTACAGTTTGTAATCTTAACAGTAAATAATGTGCTGGTTTACCTTGACCAATATATATAAAATTAACATGAAATAACAACAGTGTCCCTTCAGGCATGTTTAAAACCATTTTTAGGTTAATGTATGTTTTTACAATGTAAAAGTGTGTAACCTGTCATAATGTCTTCATATCAAATTTTGTGACCTTTTTTTATGTTGAATATTAAATTCTAACAGTGTGTGAAATATTAGCTGTAGACCTATAGACAAGGTCTATGTAAAATCAAGCTGGCCTACATGTATGTCTAATTTCCCCACCTCCCCCAAAGATGATAAATGTGGGGGAGATGCATGTTCACTGTTCTGAAGATCGTGTAGCTAGTCGTTTATCTTTTGACAGAACTTATTTTAACATTCTGTTCTACATAAATGTTCCCAAAATTTAGACCATAGAACCTGATAATTATATATAATTATCTGAACTTAGACGTCATGGACCTGTATACAAAGACGATCATTTAATGCATACATGTACCTTTGTGCATCTATTTATACCCATTTTGATTAACAAAAGTGGTTCATTTTTAGAACACAAGTACAAAATGACGTGGTGCATATATTTATATGCCCATGAGATGTGACGAACACCTATTTTATGACAAATTTAAATACCCATCCATTGACATTGTACATGCATGTGGGAAATGTTAGATTGGAATGTCATTGCAAGTTTAAATTCTTCTGCACTGAAAGCTATTAGTTTAGCTTGCAATTTTTTCAAAATGCTAATACAGTCTACCAGCTATAAACATGAACAAAGACCCAGTAGCCAATAACAAGACCACTACAATTTAATCTGGGCCCAAGACAGTTCTCAGACAGTTATCCCAGCTGGCTACTAATCTTATTAATACATTTGTACATTGTATTTCATTTGAAGAGTCAGTTGCGGGGTCCAAACAATTTCTTTTGAGCTACTAAAATTATTATTTAGGGGCCCAATTGACAACTCCTGCCACAGAAAATTTCCAAGGGACTGATGGTGATTTTACAACAAAATATTCAAATACATGGCATGTATCAGAGCATTTTTGCTCTTATAAGTAATCCAGTATAAATTACACAGTTCAGGGCAATATTATTTTTCCCTATAAAATTTGGTAATGGTCAATGGACTTGGTGATATAAAATTAAGAAAAAAACGGTATTCCCACCACCTAATAGTTACCCTAACTATATATATATGAGTTTGCATTTTGATAAGGATGTATTAATTCACATTCAATACAATATATGTACATGTATGTAACCTTTTTGTTTTAAGTGAAGTTTTTTTTTCTATTTTTTGGGGGGTACAAATAATAGGGTACACAAAATATACATATATGTACATGCAAAACTACACGATAAAATAAAATAAATGATAAAAAATAATTAAAAGGTAAAATATTTGGGTTAAAAAATCAACAATCCACACAAGTGATTTAAAAATATCTAATTCATCTAAAAAATAAAACTTAAAACTTCAATTTTTATTAAATGAAATTTTCATGCCACTTAATATCTGAAGAAATTTTGTACCATATATTTTTGTAGCCTCTAATTTATAACATACAAATATGGGTCACCAAAAATATTGTTTTTAAAGTCAAGGTTAAAATATTTGAAACACCAGCCAGGGCAAATGTCAAAACCATTGGGCAAACAAACATACATTCTTTTTGAAGGGTAATCCATTTCAGATAACAAAACCTATATATTTTTGTGAAACATTTCAGTAAATTATCTTTCAACAAATATCGTTTAGATTTAAAATGACCTTCACTGAAATATAATGAATCTATTGATATTGATCATGACCTACTTCTTTACAGTTCTATTTTTAGATTGTGTGGCAAAATTTGAAAAATCTAGATAAATGTAGTATCAAATACATGTACTTTGATTTTTAATTTTCTATATTTATATCTTCTTTTGAGAAAAATATTGTCATTTAGAACTAAAACATAGGTTGCAAAATAAGACTCAAGGTGCTAGTTAGCCAGGCCATGTCCAGTATACATGTACATACTGTATGATGACAGACATACATGTATCTGAAATTTCATTGTCACTTGTATAACATACCAAGAAATATCTCTATGCATGTATGCATTGTACTATACCTAAATCATTTTTAATTTGTCAACAGTAGACAAGAGACATTTACAGAATATACAAATGTATAATTTGTTAACCAAGTTTAATAAAAAAAAAAAGAAAAAAAAAAGATGAATTTGAACACTACATTTATGCAGAAATGTTCAAATGTTTTCTCATAAACATTGATTAAAAACCAAAATAAAATGCAAGTGATCTTCTGATGGACAATTAATTGTATATATTGGATATTTCATGGTTACTTGCTTTGTAAAACATACTGTACCAAGAAAAATCTTTATACATGTACAGTGTAAATCATTTTTAATTTGTCTACAGTAGACAAGAGACAGTTACATGTACATTTACAGAATATATTTGTTAACCAAGTTTAATAAAAGTGATTCATTTGTATGACACAATATTTAATAATGTTCATTTGTAATACAAATGTATACATACAAATACAAATACAATCCTGTAGATTGCTCAAGTTAAATTTTTTACTAAAGCCAGAGATACTTGCAGCTTGTCTCTAGGAAAATCCTGGACTCATTATTTTTGTTTGGAACCCACCGTTTTTTACAAAAAAATTACAAAGAATGCACAAGTAGGACTTTTGCTTGAGACTGATAATTTTTGTTTATCCTACAAGCATCTCTGTTGAGCACCTATCTTTTGTTTGTTGCAGATTGCAATTATTAAAAATATAAGAGTTTTAAAAACTATCAGCACAGAGCCTGATTGTATGATGCAATGTTGTGGACCATTTTAGAGCTACACATCATATGCCATAGCGTTTTCTGTAAGTGTCATGCCTCATGGCCAAGATAATCTTCAGAATATGTGGTTTTGGTGCACCGGCTAGTTTCTAATCTGAAATTGAACATGGTTGAAAGAGCCAATATCAAATGCATTTGATTGAATAAGTTTTAAAGCTCTTATATATGCTCAGAAACTTCACAATTATTTATATGATGATATGGTGCTCCTCTATACATACATGTACATGTATGCACACAAAGTGTATTTTATTACATACAAAAAATGTATGTTTATCAGAATTCAAAGATGGCCATCAGTGCAGGAAAAATGTTTTTGCATTGGTGTGGAAATGTGCAAATGTTTTCTCATAAACTGCAACATTGATTTAAAGCCAAAATAAAATTCAAGTGATCTTCTGATGGACAATTGTATGTGTACATTTTGTATATGATGCACCTTGCAAACATTTTTGACGAAAGTTTACTTTTTGTGACCAATTGGAAATCCAAATTTTTCTATTAAATATGTTATATAATGTTACAAGGCTGATTGAACCATTTTAATATATATATAGGAATATAATTATAACCATGATTGAATGGGAAAAAAATTGTTCTCTTTCCAAATTGTTTTTTTTTTTAAGTCTTTCGTTCTTTAAGATTAAGTGACCACTTTTGCTTCAATTCAAGCTTAATAATCTTTATTTGCAAAATTATGCCCATAGGGGCCAAGCAAATACAAACTAAACAATACAATACAAATCACAAATATACAAATAAAATGACAAAGCCTTGGCCAAAGTGGACTTTACCCTCGCAAATCTATACCTTGCTTCAAAAAGTTTCCCACAGCTGACAAAAGTTCAAAATTAGGATTTAAAATTTGTTTCAATTTTTGGAATGGTTGATCTTGTATAAAATGTGGATTTAATTGATTTATTAATAAAAACAATTGATCTCTTGGCAATTTATTTTTATTACAATTTAACAAGAAGTGATATTCATCATCAATTTCATTAGAGTTACAAAATTTACATATTCTTTTATCTCTGGGAATATTTTGATATCTTCCGGTTTCTATTTCTTGTTTATGGTCACTAACACGAAATTTAGTAAACAATTGACGAGTTTTAAAATTTGATATCTCTAATAAGTACTGCTCTAGTTTAATTTCCGACTTTAATTTACCATATATATGAAGTTTAGAATTTTCAGAAAAGGATGCGAGTTTATTTAATGTCTTCTGATGGTAAAAAATCATAGACTATTTTCTTAAATTTTTTCTTATTAGAATATTTAATATTATTAAAAGGTTCATGTAAATTTTCAAATTCTTCAATATCAAGACCAAATTCCTCAAATAGACTTGTAGCAAACGTGTACCATGAATGAACCCCCTCTGTATGTAGGGATTTATTAACAGTACAGGCTTTTTGTACAAGTGGATTTACATAATCAGAATTTACTCTACAAAAATATAGCATAGCTTGAGATTTTATAAATGTTGATAATGAAAATCTTCCAATTCTGATTTTGCTGATATATATTTACATGCTGTTTTTTTTCAAACCTAAAACTGATTTACAAAATTTATTATGAATTTTCTCATAACTGAACTTTTCTTCTAAGGATAAAATATCACAATTAGATCCATGTTGTTCTGATCTTTTTAAAGATTTATATATGGGGGCATATACATGTATATTCTTCCATGAATACTAGTAAAATCAAATTTTAAAGATTTTTTTTTTAAGTCAAAACCACAATACATTACATGTCATTTGTTTGAAAATTAAACCAATTGGAGTGATCCATATACAAAAATGTACATTCTCCTAAAGGTGCCTCTTTTTTACATGGAATATTAATAAGTTCTATTACCACACACATGTAGTGGAAAATTTTTTAAATGTTAGCTATAGGGTAATAATAGGAATGGTTATATATACATTGTATATATAACATGACGAAATTCACTAGAACTTCAACTGGGTCGGAACTGCTAACTGGGTCAATCAAAACAATATACCAGACATACATTTACACTTTCTTTTGTAATTTAAATTTATAATTTGAATTTTATTGTCTGTACATTTAAAAACAAGACAAAGTCCAAAGATAATTATAATGTTTAATGGTAAATGCTTTGTTGATAATTGCCAGTATGTTTTTAGTGTAGGTTGTAGAATAATAGTCCTATAGTTAATAATAGCCATATTATTGTTGGCTGTGGTCCAGTCTAATACCATTGTATGTCTGTATAGTACACGTAAATGTAGTACAGTGTCCTTATAAAGTATTTTAAATTTGGGATACATGTAATCTTTTGTATATATTTAATATTTATATACATTTTGCAATGTAATTATCAGGAGTTTTTATATTATTAATACATGTATTGTTATAAATTTGGAGAAATATCATATTACTGATTTTACTGACTACATTTCAACTGTTTAAATTTGTCTTAACTGTCTGATAATATACATTTTTTTTTGTAAGCAGTTCAGACAGCATGCATGCATAGCCTCATAATCTGTTCAACATGCAGTCTTTGCATCAATTTTTTTCACCTACATGTACTTGCCCGAATTTAGAAACATTTTCTATTTATTTCACAAAAAAATTCATAATTTTCACTTGTCAGAATCCAGTTTTACTTGTCCCTGGCATTGGGCAAGTGGGTTAACGTGAAGGCTGCAGGCTTGTTTCCAACAATTTCATTTCTATTTTAATTTGACTTGCAGACTGTTGGCTAAAATTTGATGGCCATGGTTTAATCTTGTGGTCAATAACTAAATTAATTTTATTAGCATACTTCGCAGCAACTTGGCTGATGGTTTGATCTCATGGTCAATAACGTTAACTAAATTCATTTTATTAGCCGACTTCATAACAACTTGGCTGATGATTTAATCTCTTTGTTGATAACTACATGTACTTGTAAATCATAGTATAAAATATTTGAGTGACCTTCGGTCATTGTTTACAATCGTGATAGGATTATTGTTAAGTGTTTGTTGTTTACTTGTACAAACACTAGGCTACATATGTATGGTTTATATCATCAATTATGTACATTGTACATGTATATAAACAGCTTGTGTGTATCTGGTCAATAGTTAAGAGATTACATGTACTTTTGTCAGTTTTTTTTTTTTAATCTAATCCTTGATTCACCTTTTGACAGTTTATTCATTTGTGGTCAACCTTTATTTCATTGTTTACATATTTTTACATGAATATATTTGTACTTTGAACTCAAATTAAAAAAAAAAAATTGAGAAAGAAAAAATCTTCCTGGGCTTATTGTACATGTACATTGTCCTAAAATATACATGGTCGGTCGTAGAATATAAAATATACATGGTCGTAGAATATAAAATTAATTTATACAAGCTGAAGAAACTGTTAGTGTTAGAAGAACTAAACTAAATAGCAAGTTTTTCTGGCCTGTTAATTGCAGCGAGTGCAAATAAATTTTACACGATTTACCGACAATGTTTGCATGTTGGGTATATCCTGCAATCTCAAAAACACAGCCAAATTTTACTGAAAAGAGCAGAAACAATTTTTTTTATGTCATTCTAATATTAATCGTTTTCAAGTTTGTCATGGGTCACATCCATGCTACACTGTTACCATTTCTTACCTTTCACTCTAGCTCTACAGGCACATAAATCGGGTACCAGGAGATTTGTATACACTAAACTGGACAAATAAAGCAAAAATTTATTTGTTTACCTTTAATGGCTTTATTGTACAGCAAATGTAATGATTGCAGAATATATTATACTATCCATGATTTTTACATTTTCTCTTTGATCTTTACATGACTTGATGATATCTATTATCTAGCAGCTATCATGATATGAACATTATATCACTGTTTTCTAATATGAGGTGATACTGATGTCACTGACATCCATCACATTACCAAATTTTTGATAAACATACTATTGTTAATATGTTTTGCTCGAAATGGATATCTTTTCTCATCACATGACATCTCAGGCTACATCTTCGATGTGATTTTGCTCCTAAAGAAATCCAATCTCGCAAAACAAATCAACTATGTACATGTAGTATAAGATCTACTGTCCAGTACTTATGTTCAATTTTTTAATATGATCTACAAAAATGTATTTTATTTTTCAGAGCTATTTATTTTTTCTCCTATGCAAATATGAAGAAATATCTGAACACAGTGATGAACCCTGAAACCCCTCTAGTCCATATTGGTTCTGCAGTTACTGCAGGTTGGTATTTAATTGCATGGTTTATTAATTAGCTTAATAAGTATATACATACACTGGTACCCTTTTACCCAACAGTAGAAAATTCAACCAGTTTTATATACAATGTACAGATACAGGTAATTTATGCATTTTAAACTACAAATGTACATCTAGAGGTGAAAAGAAAAAAATACCAGAAATTTGAAAATTGTTTTTATGCATTTTAAATCATTTTCGATTTTTTATTGTTACATGTTAATTGACATTTTTTTCTAAAGGAAATTAATTGATGAAATGAACACCTTGTTTGGTTAAAATTTCGTCTTGATTTTTTTCTTAAATTTGAACTAGAGATACTTGTAGCAATTTAAGTTAAAGTAGGTGAGTCCAAAAGACATTTATGAAATTTTTGGCCAGTCCCACCATTTTAAGAATCTAAAATTTGTAAATTTTGGCTAATCCGTTCTGAAAATGACTTGTCCAGGACTCATCTTGGTTGTATGGATCTCTGAACTAATATTTTGTTCTCAATTGTTTATTTTGTATAAGTATTGTATACTCAATACTGTATGTACATTGTATATTTTCCTTTATAAACATCTACATGTACATATTGCACATGTATATTCTACACCTGAAATACCAGCAATTACAATCTCCTAAACAATTATAAAATTAAAAAGATTAAGATAAAAGAGGATTATCCCCACCTACATGTATTAAATATATAATTACTACACTACAAGTTTTAATAATGAAAACACTACTAAAATGGTATTTCACCCATATATACACACATATACAATGTATATATCATTCCAGCTTAGTTACTAACCAGATTAAACCAGTGCCAACATATGTTTAATCTAAATCAAACAATCATATATAAATACTCATGTTGTTCATCATGAGGTCACAATTGTACCTACACACAATGATATATAATACAACAGTCCAAAGTCCATTTTCAAATGATTACATTGTACTTTCTATTTTTGATAAATATGGATTAAATGAGTCTGTGTACAGTTATGTATACATATACATGTACATGTACATTGTGTACATTGTACATGCACCTAGAGACAAAAATTACAGAAATAAAAAATGTTACAAAGCTCCCCTGCAAACGACCATGAATGACTGAATAAGACAAGGGGAAAATATTACAATCATATATGTACGTCTATGGTGTGAATATAAATTTTTTTTAATTTGTTTTTTTGGGGGGGTCCATACTCTTTTGTGGTGATTGGTATAATTGGGCAAGATTAATGTCTACTTATGCAATCAGCTCCTTTTATCACTAGTTTGTGAGTGTTGTGAATTCAAGTCTGGCTCATGATGAGGTGGTAATTGATACAATTTTATATGATAAAAGCTTGTCAATTACCATGGTTACGTCTACAAGGTCGTTGGTTTTCTTCTATGATACTCTGAAATCCTCCACTATTGAATTTGACATCTTTGATATAACCGAAATATTGTTGAACATGTTGATTTTGACATTAAGCATCCATATAAATTTTAATTTTTTTGACCAATCATATGCATTCAGTCTGGCTTTCGGTCATAATTTCTGGTAAGCTTTCTAGATTATTTTCAACTTGCAAAACTTTCTTTTTATCAAGAGTTGCTTGGAGCCCCTTTCAGCAGGGTTTCCATCTGGTCCTGTAATGTATTTTGAACCTCAGAAATATTTCACCTCTCGTCTCGACAGTGATACATTTCAATTTCATACCTGGCTATGAGACTACAATTCACATATTTTTTTGCTATTTTTGTTCGTTTTTTGTATATTATTTTACGAACTACACACTTTTGTTAAAAATTTCATGTCAAACAAAACAGAACATTTGGTAATTTGTGAGTCATGACTTGCACTTTTCTTTCATTTTTTATTTCTTCCAACATGCACAAAATATAGTTTTAAATGTGCCTACATATTTTGTTCATGTTGTAACATACAGCTGGTACATTGTAAATGTAGACCAAAGAGTTAAACTGGACCATGCAAAAATAAAAAGTAATTGAATTTACTAGTGTTAAGAAAAATATGTCCATCTTGATGTATGTTTTACTAGTGAAATGAAAAAAAATGTCAATGTTTCATTCAAGTATCTAAAAATATCATATACTTGGATAAAAAATATATATATGTAAAAAGTGGTGTTAAACAATTATTTGAACAATCATTTAGAAGAAAAATAATATTGTACTGAATGAAACACAACTGGGAATGTTTTTGTAAAAGATATAAAAATAAAAAAACAAAACAAAATAAAAAAATTTCACCAATACAGGATAAGAGAATACAGTGGAACTCCCTTTAACCAGGCCAATTTTTCTTAATACCACTTGAATTTCCCCAACGATATTCATCTTTAAAAAATGCAGAAAACTGGGTCCATATTAAAGCCCTATTGGTGAACTCTAAATTTTATATTTTCTTAAATAAGTTTTTTGGTTTGCATGCATCATGTTCAGAAGATAAAAAATATTTTGCAGGTCTGAAACTTATTCCCAATAATTGTTACTAAGATGAGTGGCCAGTTTTCAGAGATTCCACTGTATAAGAATCAAAGCATGTTTGAAGAAGTGTGTGTACAAAATGACATACTGCATTATTATGTGCAATGATTTGCACAATTTCAATCTTGTACGATTTCAGTTGCCATGGTTACTTCAGAATATTTGTTCATACATTTCTACTAAAACCAATTGTGTTGTTGAATGTTGAAATGCAACCAGAAATCCTAAATAAAAGTCTTTTCAGAAAACATGTATCCAGATTTTCCTGTACAGCTTTGAAAGCTATTTATAGCGCTGACATTGGGGAAGCTATTTTTAGCTCAGACGTCCTTAACCAGTGTTCCTTGTAACACTGGTTGGGTAAGACATTCATTTTTGTCAAATTTTGATTTTTGGTGTTATCTACAACTGGCCAAGTTTAAGCTTGTAAATAAATACGCCCTGTGTGATATTGTTATATATATTTTGTATTTTACCGAAAGAGTGGCGATTTTTATTCAAAGTGGAAAGCCGTGGAAAGATATAGACAGTATATGTGAACAGAGACAATAATTTTAGTGGCTTTGAAATAAGCATTAATATGTGTGTGAACTTTGAACTTTGTAACATTCATAATTATTGTACTTTTATATTTTAAGCCTACAAATTAATTGCAGGTTGAATTTGGACTAGATGTAGTTAACACCACAAATTAAATTACAAAATTTTAGTCAAGAAAACATTGTTGTTGTTTTTCTACAACATAAAAAAAAGGTGAATGTTTTTTAACACAATTTTTCCCATAAAAGGAAACGATATATGAAGGGCATGTCACAAAAAGGTTGATCATCTTTTATTTTTCATTACGAATTTTGATACAGCGATTTATATTCCACTGTCATTATTATTATGTGGAAATATCATGTATAAATTTTCGATGATTTGCGTGGTGTACCACTGAAAAAGAAGAAAATGATATAGCGAACACAATCTCATAAAAAAAATAATTTGAACAAAATATTGAAAAGATGTTCCACCGGGCATTTTAATGATACATCTTGAACAATAGAGTCATAATTGAAAAGTAAATATCGTGAGATAAACAAAATACCAAAAATTATATGAATGTACAAAAAAAAAGAATGAACAGAATTTATATCTGTATTTAATTCTTATATTTATTATTCTTGTTTGAAAAAAAATGAGAGTGAAATAAACTGCACGTTAAAGAAAAAAAAATTGAATATCTAAAAAACTGTTTTATGTAAGCCTTATTGATAGACTACAATTGTACATTGTACTTCGTGATTTATAAATAAGGTACAGTACAGTCAGGGACATACCATGATAAATCACTGTGATAGACGTATCACTCGTCTTAGTGATATAGATATATCTTTTGTTCTGTTTAATATATTTACTTACTTTCTTTTGCATTTTGAGTAATAGCAAGTAACACTCTAAATACAAAAGAAATTTTGAAGATATGTTAAACAGAACAAAAGATATATCAATATCACTGAGAAGAGTGATACGTCTATCACAGTGATTTATCATGGCATGTCTTTGACTGTACTGTACATCGACACATCTCAAAATCCAACAATTGTACATTGTAAGTTATAAATACATGTAAGTTGTATCGACGGTCTCAAAATCCTGACGATTTTATTCATCTACATGTACTGCATCCTCTATTCATGGTTTTATATATAAATCTGATTAAATCCTGACATAACATTCTTTATACATGTATACATGTACCGGTAAATAAGGGCATGATTAAGATAAATATCCAAATGCATCAAGAATAGTTTTTGTTAAATATTCAAAGAAGTTTTTGTAATCTTTGAAATTTGTTCCGTATTTAATAGATACCGCTTGCATGTTTTTATCGTGAAAGCATGTTAGGGACTGTTGTTTTCATGCATTATACAGAAACTAACGCAGCTCATCGATCATGTTTCAGATTTTTGAAGTGCATTCTGATCAGTTTATCACTAACATTTCATCAAATTTATTGAACAAAAATTACTGTTGTTATTGAGGAAATGCTATTTAAAAAAATGCCCCTCTGACATAATCTTCATCTTGTTGAAGACTGTCAGTATTTGGTAGAAATAGAAGTAGGTATTTTATATTGACCAGTGATTCAGCTAGGCACTGGTCTCGGGACATTTACCCACTTATTTCTCAAATTGTCCTGAAGAACTTTATAAAAATTAGTTTAATTATTAAAGAATGTCTTGAAGAAATTTAGATATCACTGACTATTGTCCTGAAGATTTCTAAGTCTAGTTGAAACACTGTTGACATGCTAAAAACTGCTACAGTTGTACACATTCAATGTGATATAGGGTACAGAGTAGCTTTATATGTGATTGGACAAGCATCAAATAGGGGAGTATATATTATTTTAGATTACTAAGTATGTGAAATTAAACCTGCATATGAAACCATGGAAAGAGGGTATGCTTAAAACCGAAACCAAGGACATATATTTTGTAATATCAAAATATTAAAATTGATATATAATGGTCTGGCATGTTGTGATAAAATTTATCCTATAATAATGCTACAGTTACATGCATGCATGTACATTTGTTTGTGTTTATTTTTATGTCTTTTCTTTTTAGATTTTTTAAAAAAGTTTTGGAGAATTCATTTGACTTATTTATATTCCAGGTTTTACTGCTTGTACTCTGACCAATCCAATCTGGTTTGTAAAGACAAGACTACAGTTAGATCAGAAGTAAGTACACAGTAACTTAAAGGAGTGGGGCCGTTGTGGCCGTTATCGTATGGTAGTTGGATTTACAACCACCTATGCAATCAGAGCCTATCACCCACTGATGTTATGAGTTCGAATCTCGATTAGGGCGAGGTGTGCAACATTATGTGATAAAGTTTGTCAGTGGCTGTCAACAGGTCAGTGGTTTTCTCTGGGTCCTCTGGTTTCCTCCACCAATAAAACTGACTGCCACAATAAACTGAAATATTGTTGAAAGTGGCATTAAACACCACCAAGCAAACAAACCTTAAAAGAGTAGGATTTTTTTTCTAGCTGAGTTCGATAGTTACATTGTATATATATATAATTACTTGGCACTAGGTTTCATTCCATGGTAGATAACTTACTTCATTAGTAAACAACATTTATTATGAAAAGACAGTTTAAACAGTGTTGGTTTATAGTAATTTCTCCAGTATCAACAAAACAAAAGAAAGTTTAAACAGTGGTGGTCAGCAATTCCACCAGTATTTACAAAACGAACAACCACCTCTGAAGACAAAAAAGGGACCATGACACATATTGTTGGACATCCAGGTTCTGGATTATGGTCAGGCACAAAAATATGGTGGGGTTAAACTGGTTAATGGGATCCTGACCCTCCCCTCTTGCTATATGGATCTGCAACAACAATACAGATATAAACAAACAACAACAACAAAAACTGCACAGATTCACTTCCTGTGTGGCACTACTGAAATCAATTATTCACAAACAAAACCTAAAATGCATTATTTCTGTATTATGAGTATAAATATAACAATGTTTATGATTTCCTGTCCTTGAATTCCTGGTGAAAAAATCAATCAGAGATTTACATGTGAAATGTGTTAATGAAACAAGGATGGATAATAACAACTTCACTTACAAAGATAGTTCTTATTGATTATATATAATTTACAGGTCTATGAAGTGTGAAACAAGTATTACTATTAGACAATCAATCATAGTGGTAGAGAGATTTTTGGTTTTGACGATTTTGTAGAATATGCAAATTAGGCACTTTTTTTTTTTTACACAATATCACTCTGGCCTTTCAATAAGATACGGTACCAGGTACTTTTTCCCACTTTGGTACCTCCTAATTTTAAAGAGTGTTGCATAAGATATTCACACTCAGAATTAAATCTAACTTGTGTCTGAGGACCCGACCAACAAATATATTTCAATATACAATTTCATCAGCATATTTTTACTTGTTATATGACATGTTGGTCTTATTGTACTTTTTTTTTTTTCTTCAGGAAAGACAATACTTTGACGTGCAGGCAGTGTGTGAAAAACATTTATAAGAATGAAGGACCTCGTGCATTCTACCGTGGAATGACTGCATCGTATTTCGGTGTTACAGAAACTGTTATCCATTTTGTGATATATGAAAGTTTGAAGGCTCGGCTATTGGAGTATAATGGATCGGGATTAAACCACAACCGACAAGCTTCAGATTTCTTACGATTTATGTTCGCAGGTGCTATTTCGAAGACATGTGCCACATGTGTTGCCTATCCACATGGTGAGATTTATGTTTAAAAATAGATCTATACAGTGAAACTTGTAACCTCGGGCGTAGGTGACCAGTCTTCGCGCTAACCTGCTTGCATGAAGCCGGAGACAAGTAAAGCTAGATTCGGTCAAGTGAAGATTATGAAAGAATTTGTTTGAATAAGTAGAAAATTTTTCTTTTTATGGCTTTCGGGCAAGTAGGTGAAAATAATTAAGGCAACGATTGGGTGACCTTTGACGATTTTGGCTATCCTGACCTGTTTAGTTAGGCCCTTTAAATTACTTGCTCTCAAAGACTTTAAATTATTTAGCTTTAAAATATTTTGGTTTTGAGCATACCCGATGATATGTTATTCCAGAAACGTGCCATGCACATTTAATGTTGATATCTACTTTTTCATAGCCTAAACCGAACCCTGAATAAGCTGTGATCCTTAATAAATCAAATGTAGTCAATATTTGTTAATTTATCCTGTAACAAGTTCAACCGAAAGCATGTCTATTCCAAACACAAAAGTTGGTCTCAGGGAGGTTTTTTGTGCTTAATTAGTTTCACTGTATTCCTAAAACTTTTTATATCATCACATTTATATCATGAATTATTTTAATTACTAATTATTTAAGCATGGACTACCCAGAAATATGAATTAAAAAGTCCATTCTTCAAAGGATTTTTCAAGTACCCACATAGAATTGTGGGAGGTAATCAAAATCTTGTCATAGGTGCATTTACATGATCAAATTTCTCCTTCAAATTCACTTCATACTTTATCTCTGCACCTGTGTAAAACTCAAATTTGACCTGCCTAAAATGGTCTTCAATACCTCCTGATTTTAACAAGTGTTGTATATAACTAACTGTTTAAAGGTTAGGGTTAGGATTATGGTATTTAACACTACTTTCAACAATATTTCAGTTATATCGTGACGGTCAGTTTATTGGTGGAGGAAACCAGAGAAAACCACCGACCTGTCGCAAGTCACTTTAAAACTTTATCGCCTGAGCTGGATTAGAACACACAGCTTTAGTGGTGATAGGCACTGATTGCATAGGTAGTTATAAATCCAACTATCATGCGATCACAGCTACGACGACCCCTAACTTTTTAATAAAGCTTTATTAATGTTGAATATTTTTATTCTCTTACAGAGGTAGCAAGAACAAGACTTCGTGAAGAAGGTTCAAAGTACAAGTCATTCTTACAAACATTAGTTACCGTTGCTAAGGAGGAAGGTTTTCGTGGACTGTACCGAGGACTCGGAACACAGCTCATCAGACAGATTCCAAATACAGCGTTGTTAATGTCAACTTATGAATTTGTCGTATATATGTTTTCATCGAACGATGATTATTCCGATGACTACGAGTAATTTTTCATGTGGTCTCTTCTCTTTGGAAGTTAAAATTGACTGTGATATCATTTAAGAAATGTACTAAGGAGTAGGGGATTCCATTCCTTTCAAAATGCTAAACCTAGGACATTTTTTGTGTAGAAGTTCGCAATCTGCAAGAAACAGAAAGTTGTTAACAAGCCCTTAGCAAATGATTAGCATTTTGATCAGAGACCATTGGGTTTCATAAGTAGATGGAATCGATCGCAGTTCATGTACATGTGACAACAAAGGTCTCCATTACGTTTTTTTGAAGCCACTCGACTTCTAAAAGGAAAACAAGATGATTGTATTCAACTAGAAAGGTTTCACATGTGAGAGATTTAAGGTTGAATTAAGAGACAATTTATTTCACACAAGTGGATATAATTTGTTTGAATTATTATTAGGAATGCTAATGCAGGTTTTTGAGTTTGTGTCCGATACTGATTTCATCTTTATTTCATTTATGTCATCGTGGACCAGTTTTAATGGCAGAAAAAACCAATCGCAGACCTGCCACAAGCCACTAAAAATTATGAGGTGATGGGCACCGATTGCATTGGTAGATGACAGCCCTACAATTGCCAGTATTAGTGCATTTATGAGAATAACGATGGGGAAGACAGTGTTATTATTCGTATTTAAATTAATGTGTTTCTTTAAAAAAATATATATAAAAAGAGTTGTTCTCTAAATGAAGATAATAAAAAAAAAACAGAAATTGTTCGAAAACGTAAAAGATTTTTTCAGTATGTTTCAATGTCATCCATTTTTTTTTGTTCCAAGCATTTATTACACAAGTTAAATTTGTCAATTATTTTACTGTTAATTAATTTCATATTCATGATAATAATGTGATTGCTATTGCTATAAAAGTAAAAATCTATAACAAACTACAAAAAAAAACAAAAATAAACAAAACTGTTTACACACATGAAATAGACATAATATTGTTTATATTAAGTAATATAGCAATTACGAAAAATAATTTTTAATTTTATTAATTAAATTTTTCATAACTGGTTTATGATTAAAAAATGATAAAATTATTTGTATTATTTCCGTTCTTTCAACATAATCCATTGTAAATTATAATTCAGTTAACATAAAATAATTATTTTGTATATACTGGGTTAAAATTTAGGTATGTTCAAGTCAAATCTATCAGTATTGATTGGTGATTGATAAATAACGTGTTCATGTACAATGTGTATCAATGCATAAATATTATCAAAACTCTGATGTACAAAAATGTACATACAGTACTTATTTTAGAAATGTAACCAGATCACACTCTTTCTTCATGGATTGTACATTCCTATTATTCTTCTAAAAGACTCTATTTCAGAATAGAATTTAAAACAAAACAAAAACAAATACCACACTGTCAGAACAGTTCCAAAATTCAATTGAAAAATAGAAAATACAGGCAAAATCTATAACCCTAACATGCATAATAGTATTATAGCACTTTACTTCATCCTTAAAAAGATCTCTATTTCAAAATAAAATGAAAAAAGAAAAAATAATATCAAATACCACACTGTTGGAACAGTTCCAAAATCCCATAGAAAAATCATAGAAATATAGGCAAAGTTGATAACCATAACACACATGAAAGTATTCTGGCACTTTATTTCATCCTTGAAAACGTTGTACACAATTTACTACAGACTACTGGCCTATGGCATAATGTCAGGTCAAATATTGGTTTATGAACATAGCAAAAAAAAAATAATGAAATGTTTTTAATGAAACCGAAATTGCAATTTCTCTTATTTAGTACAAATGTACCCTTAAGTTTTTCTGTTAGTTGGTAGCAATAAATCTTTAGAATAATTTTTTAAGAAATGCATTGTTTATTACTGAAGACCTTAGCTTGAAAACGATAACAAAAAAGTTCTATTGAAATTACAAATGTATGATACTGGTCTAGAAATTTATTGAAATATATTTTATATTATACATGATTTAAAGTTGGGTTGTTGTTTTTTTAGATCTGTACGAACTCTTTTTTATAGTTTTCAGTTTAAAAAATATTTCAAGAGGCAATCAATTCTAAAATTAAAGATTATTGTTACTATATATAGTTTATCTGTTGAATTATATCTTGTTTATTGTTCTCTATTAGGATACATAAAAATTTATTTAAAAACAACAAATAATTTTGGTGCTTATACATGTTATATATGGCATGGGTGGTTAAAAACACAAAATTGCATTTATATGCGACAGAAAAAAAAATTGTGGTCATATTATGTGGTTATGGGTCAGTCATTGTTGTCATCGTCAGTAAAGAAAATGAGCTATTGTTTTTATGGAAAAGGGCTAAGAAATGGCCCCAATTCCGACATTTCACATAGCCTTTAGATTGTATTCCAGTTGATTTTCTCCATCAATTACAGTTTTCGAGTTAAACTTGATTTCAATAATTTTTTTGGAGGAGGAAGCCTTGTCGACTTGCTTCGATCATATCATGGTGCACACCACGTAGCTCTGTATTGAATATTTTGAGTTGTGTTATGATATTAATTGACTTACTCATAAAGACATTTAAATTCTTTGGCTTTCCTGTCATATCTGATTACGATTATCCTAGAAATATGTCCTGCACACTAAATTAGAGATCTACGTTTTTAATACTTTTGTTTTTCATTGAATGAAGATGTTCCTCAGTTGGTGTTTGAAAATGATTGGACTAATATTACAATAAAATATTACGTGTTATTGTCTACGTGATCAATCTATTTGTGTTGTATGTAATAACTGTGGCAACGACTTTGAATCTTTAAGTCTTGGAATTACATTTGTACATCACATTTGATATATCTTTATCTTCAGTTTTATTGTGACTGTTGATAGATCATTTTCTTTATGAAGAGTTAAATAGAATAACAGCAGTTTTAAAGATCGAGACAGACATTATCGCTAGTTTCACAGCGAATCAGAAAGGACGAGCTACAGATACCACAGATTATATACATTGTATGTTGAGACATTTGTAAACTGAAGTTATTTTTGTTTCTATTGGTAACGTCATAATTAGTTTGACTTCACACTGACTGATATTTTTCAGTATGACAATGAGTTTGTTAATACTGACAATGTCACTTGGTGCAAAGGAAAATATGTCTATGTTACCAATAAAGTTAAACCTGACCATTTCGTCTCCTCTATTAAGCAGTCACCTGTATTAAAAGGTCACCTTTTTCTTGACTGGCATATACAATTTCATATGAATTGAACCTCTTTTAAGAGGTCACCTTGCTTATTATAAGGCCACTTTCTCTGGCCCAAAGGTGACCTCTTAATACAGGTTTGACTGTATATTTAGGGAATAAACATGTAAACTTGCCTGAAGGTAAACACAATAGTCAGATCTGTATATGATGTTATAATAAGATAACATGTAAATTTTGTACAGTTTTATTGTCTATTATGAATTGACTTGTTTCCTGTTACAAAGTTACATTTGAATTAAACCATGTTAAAAACAATCATGGTTTTAGTTATTTCTATTTCTTAAGCCATATACATGTACTTGTACTTTTTATACCCCGCTCCACCGGAGGTGGGTATACTGTTTTACCTCTGTCCGTCCTTCCGTCCGTCCCAAGATATTTTTCGTCACATTTTTCTCAGCAACTATTGATGGCAGAAATCTGATATTTGGTCACAAGCTTCATATAGGTACCCCATATCGTGGGAAGTGGCGGGGGTTTCATAAGTGAGCATTAGCTCACAATTCATTTTAATTGGCTCACATGGCCAATGGATCACATGAGCTATTTTCATCACTTTTCATATGATGTTATCTCCACTGTATGTACATTTTGTACCTCGAGTGGGGTAGATCATGGGTCAATGCAAAGCCTATAAAATTGGTATTTGCTGCTTCTAGGCTAAGCAGGCAGCTTTAAGGAGTAAGAGTAAAGATGGGTTGGCTTGTAGTTAGGATAATGTGTCGAAGTGGAGCGACATGTCTACCCGCGAACTGTTGTTTCAATGAGCCACCACTATAAATTTCATTTGGACATGATGGTCATCTCGTCATAATGTACCCATAACTTTTTCTCGCTAAAAAATGCTCATGTTGCACTAAACAGCAATCACTCGCTGACTTACTACATCGTCTGTTGGCATTTTAGTTCACATGGATCAAAGGTCAATATGGGGTATTGTCATCACTTTGTGTGTGTCATGCATCTATTAGCTTTTCACATTTCAATCTTGTTCTCTCAAATTATAGGACCAATTCTTTTTAGGCCAGTTCTGCATTTATTTAGGTCTACCTATGCAATCAGGGCCTATCACCACTAAAGTTGTGATTTTGAATCCCGCTCATGGCAAGGTGTACTTGATACATGTGATAAAGTTTATCAGTGTCTGGGTACTATACGATTTCCTCCACCCATAAAACTGACTGCCACAATAGAACTGAAATATTGTTGAAAGTGACGTTAAACACCATGGCTATAACCAATTATGCATTCTGATTGGCTTCAATTTCAAAATATCTGATGATGAACCGTATGTTCATGATAGTATGGAAACCGCATCGGTCGTGTAATGGTTTAGTGTACTCAACTCTTAATATGGTAGGTCGTGGGTTCAAGAACCAGTCCGGTCAAACTAAAGACTAAAATTTGTGTCTGTTCCTTCTCTGCGAAGCACGCAGCTGTTTAAGAAGTAA
Source organism: Gigantidas platifrons (assembly GCA_002080005.1). Classification (NCBI taxonomy): domain Eukaryota; kingdom Metazoa; phylum Mollusca; class Bivalvia; order Mytilida; family Modiolidae; genus Gigantidas; species Gigantidas platifrons. The sequence goes on along the minus strand of MJUT01060487.1, from coordinate 342,195 downwards.
GAGCAATAACTGGTTGGCTCAGAATCAGAATAATGTGTCGAAGTGGAGCGACGTGCCTACCCGCAGGCTTTGTTCAGTGGGCTAGCACTATAAAAATCCATCCAAGCGTGTTGGTCTAGTACAAAGCGGACCTTATCATCATCTCATTGAAAATTAAATTGTTCTCGTCATGATATAGCTGAAAAGTTGTTCATTTAGCATTAAACAATAATAATGGTAGTATGAATGCAAAAAATGCTATATTAATAGCATCCTTTTGTTTCTCATTCACACAGAAGTCCTTGGAAGTCAAATGACTGACTTGGTTACAATATATACTTTGCCAGACACATTAGAAGAATAAGTCGACAACAGAAATTGTAAACCGCTGGCATCTCAACCTTATATCTCTGCCCATATGTCAAGAATTTCCCTGGATGAGACTCTTCAATATTTGGACCAGAAAGGTATAATTCAGCATGTGAATAATTACAATCTAATGAAAATTAGATCTTGAATTCATGCTTCCTCCGTTTCTGATATGTCGCACATCAAGCACTCGCCACTTTTCTCAACAAATCAGCAGTATCCCAGGGGAAGTAACTGTACCCCTCTCATTGTCGATCATTTCCTTTACTCATGTGATGCAGAGTTTATGCAAAAACATATCAAAGACAAAAGAATTACAGGACCTAAAACATCTAATTTCACACTCAAGTATATTAATGTTCTGTCAATTAATAATCCAATCTTTGCTAATTAGATTCCATTAATTTACTACAAAGAACCACAGGGGCCAGATGAGTTGGTATATAGGTATATAAGTACATGAAAAAACTCATCTGGCCCCTGTGCAAAGAACCCCAGACAACAGAGACAGCAGAAACAGCTTCTCCTACATGTATCTCATTTCTTGACCTGCATTTACTTCGAAATTGACCTCAATTGTCACCATTCTACCAACCGTTATGACTCAACTGTTGTCATAACTTTTGCTATAAATATTTTTGAAAGTGACGTTAAACACCATTACCCTAACAAAGCCGCCTCGGTTGTGTAGTGATTATCCTGTTCATTTATACACACAGTATAGGAACATGTACGCATGAAATCTCTTATTGACGTGCTCATCTGTAAACTGCATTACGGTTTCGATGGAATTCGACATCTTACACTTTCACGGCAGGTAAGTTTTTCTATGTTTTCATTAAATTATAATAACCTGTATTCCAATAAAATTGACAGAATGCGTATGATTGATTGATGCAAGGACTGCATCTTTGCTTTTTAGCTCGCCTTGCCAAAGGCAATGTGAGCTTTTGCTATTACTTGTCGTATGTCGTCCGTTAACTTTTCACATTTTAATCTTCTCCTCTGAAACCCCTCAGCCATATGAACCGAAACTTGGTAGGAAGCATCTATGGAAGGTCCTCTATAAATATTGCTAATTTTTTCCCGATCCATTAACAAACATGACCGCCACAGGCAATTCATGTTTATGATTGTATGCTGTCTAAAAAAAAATATGTTTTTTCTGTGGAAAGAGAGATAACTCTAATTTAAATTTTGACAATCTGTTTTTCTGTGGAAAGAGAGATAACTCTAATTTAAATATTGAAAATACAGTGAAAATGAATTAATAAAAAAATGTGACCGAGATACCCACCCCTAAACCATATATATTTATGATCAGGGTGACTAGGCAAATCAAATGCCTTATAGCTCAGGCCCCGGGGGTCATACCCACCTCCTACCTGAGGTGAACTTTTTAATGGTTGAGATCCCCACCCTTAAACCATATATATTTATGATCAGGGTGACTAGGCAAATTAAATGTCTTATAGCTCAGGCCCCGGGGGTCATACCCCACCCCTATAGGCTATGGAATATTCTGTATTAAGTTTCTTCAGAGCAGAATGCAAGGTGAGCGACACAGGCTCAGCTCAATGCTGAGCCTCTAGTGTAATGTATTAGCCATATAACATTTTAACAGGTTCTTTTGAACAAGGATAAAATAAAATTGTCCCGTCTGATCCTTTATCCTTGAATAATATTCCCGATACTTGTGTTGGTAATGTCAATAGATATGAACACAGTTTATGCAAAATTACAGATATGAATACCTCAGCATTGCTAAATAAATAGACATTTTAAAATACAAATTTAGCACGTCAATCAGGTTACAGACCGTTTTCAAACGCGACGTCAAACAGACATACACAGCTACAGCAAACAGCCGACAGCACATTCATTTTTTCAATCCAATTTTTTAGTACGAAAAATTAAGTTTTCTTTATCGCTTATTTGTAAAAAGAATGCTTCTCACATCCAAAACTATCCATGCAAATACAGTCTAAATTGGAAGTCATTTAGGCATAAAAAGGGATTTGTTTACCTTTTCTGGTAGTAAAAACAAACGTTTGATACTCCATTCTGAATTTGTTGCGTTATTTTATCCAAAGAAACTTTAGCGTCCGTTAGAGTAATGAATCATGTATATTGTGTAACATTGTATCTGTCGATAATAAATTCCTAAAAACTTGCCTGCTTTGAAAGCGTGGGCAGTCGATTTCCACCGAAACCGTAATGCAGTTTACAGAAGAGCACGTCAATAAGAGATTTCAGGCGTACAGGTTCCTAGACTGTGATACAGTGCGGCACATTTTGAGATCTATCCCGGTTGGGTCACACCAAAGACTATAACATTGGTATTTGCAATTTTAAGGAATAAGAGCAAAGATTGATTGGCTGATGGTCAGGATATTGTGGGTCAGAGTAAAGATTGATTGGCTGATGGTCAGGATATTGTGGGTCAGAGTAGAGAGACATGTCTATCCGTGAACTATTGTTTCAGTCAGCTAATCCAAATCAGCGTGTTTGTCAAGTACAAAACAGCTACCACCATAAGCTCATCTAAACATTAATTGTTCTCGCACTGCGGTAGCAAATCAATTGTCACTTGGCGTTAAACAACAATCACTCATCCGCTCACAAAATTAAAAAATATATATTAATGACTAATAACAACAAGTAAGTATTAATTAGTGTTACAATAACGCTGTTCGCCTGGTTTTATGTGAGGGTTGGCATTTTACTCACATGTGGAAAGCACTTGCAAGACTGCATGATTTCACTAAGAGGGGAGGAGTGTGCTCATAAAACTATAGTTTGACCCGTCACTTTTGAAGTGAGCGGTAAAATAATACATTTGTGTGTTGTGGGGCCCGTGTGGCTCAATGAGTTGGGTCGTTGAATCTAACAACTCATACAAGACTATCACCAATACGGAGTGGGTTCGCGCCTGGCTTTGTAAATTACAAAACGGGTGCACTCGACTCGCAGCCACAAGTGATAAAGTTTACCAGTTGCTTGCCCATGGTCGGTGGTTCTCTCAGGATAATTCGATTTCCTCCACTGCACTAAAACTGGTCGCCATGATATAGCTGAAATATTGTTGAAAGTGGCGTTAAAACACGAACAAATCAAAATCTTTGTGTGTTGGGGTGTTGATTTTGTCTCTTTCTGCGATTTTTCTATTGGATTTTGGAAATGTTCCGTCAGTTTGGTATTTTTTGTTTTTCATTTTATTAACACCATTTATTTGATGAGAGTTATTTCCCTTTGGCCATTTACTGTCATGTCAATAAGCTATGTCTGTTCTGAAACTGATTAGAGATTTATATGATATTTCATATTTAAGAATATTTCATTTATATCGTATTAAACACTATAATTATCATAAACCTAATAGTTTACTCTTTCTTATTGAAAATGAAGATAAACTTAAAAGGCATAAGCTTACTGAAAGAAAATAACAAGTACAGTGATACGTATTAATGATTAATTCTCATATTACTAGTATATAGAAAATTATTCGTTATAGGGTTGGTAATTAGTTTATGGTGTTTAACGCCACTTTCAACAATATTTCAATTATATCGTGGCGGACAGTTTTATTGGTTGAGGAAACCGGAGACAACTACCGACCTGTCGCAAGTCACTGACAAACGTTATCACATAATGTTGTATCGAATATACCTCGCCATGAACGGGGTTCGAACTCGCAGCTTTAGTGGTGATAGGCACCGATTGCACAGGTAGTTGTAATTCCAACAAGTGAATTCCAACACCATACGATCACCACGGCTCCTAAATAATCTTGATAAACATTACAAAGTAATTAAATCAGGAATTGTGTATATATTATATTTATTGTACTCGGAGGGGCTATCGTAGCCGCGATCTTATGATAGTTGGATCCACCAATGCATTCAGTTCCTATCACCACTAACAAATTCGATTCATGCACATGGTGAGCTGTATTAAATTCAACAATATCCGATAAAGTTCGTCGGTGGCACATGGTAGGTGGTTGTTTTTTTCTCATTTATTTTTATCATATATCATAAGATCTATCTATACACAGAGTACGCCAGTGAAGACAGACTGCATGCATATGTAGCTTAGATTATTTTTTATTTACAAATGAATATCTAATGTAACATATGATATGACTACAGAGCAACCCTTCATTTTAATTGCCTATATTTGTTTTCGTTTCAAGTGATATTTGGAATGTTTAAAATATTGTATGTGCATTAGATTAGTTTTAATCAAGGCAATATAAATGTGTCTTATAATTTGGTATAAATCAAGAACAAATATTTGGAAGCTGATTTTACAGATTCATGAATCGTTTCTGACAGTGTACACCCGTTTTGTTTGTTTATTTGTTTTTGCTGTGAGCTAGCACTATAAAAAAAAGTCAACTAAGCATGTTGGTCTAGTACACTCACTCACTCACTCGATGTTTATGCTATTGTTTCTTGTTTGCTGCAATCGACAAACTTCGTGTGAATCAGCTGATCTTCTCGGAATGGACCGAGTTGTCACGAGTGTCGTTTGCAGTTGAACTCTACACCTGGGCCCCGTTTCACAAAAGGTCGTAAATCGTACGATTTCCGACTTACCTTCACGGCCGTAGGCCGGGTCTGAATAAAGTGAGGCAAAGGAGGGTGAATTTAGACAAATTTTGAAAAAAAAAGATTTTATTTGCTTTCAAAGGTTATACTTGCCGTTTCAAAAGTGAGACATTTGCCTCATTTGCCTCCATTGCGCTATGGCCATGACCTTACGACCACTTACCGACTAAGTTAGCGACCGTTTCACAAAACTTGTCGGAATGTTTTTACGATTTCCGATTTACGACTTGTGGTTAATACATCTTCTTTGTGCGGAGGTACGAAAATCGATCAATTTACCCTATCAGATTCACATATTCGTTCAAACAAAATATTAAATATAGTTATTTTATTGGTCTACATGTATGTATATATACAAAATATTAAATAAAGTTATTTTATTGGTCTTTGTGGATACAAATCACGCGACACCCTATTAAAGAAAGTAGAAGACAATTTCAAAGTGGAGATTGCCATTCAGGGAAAGCTCCGCGGTGGAATAAGGAGAAAATATCCACTTTGATAAGGCTAATGACAGAGAAGTCAACAATAATAAAGAGAAAGTTCACTCCATATCTCATCAGCAATGATACAAATATTTCCCAATGACTGTCATTGGTGATTTTTACAAAATTCTAGTCCGCCCACAATTTTTTAGCCATTTGCCGCACATCAGGCATCATATAATATTTAACCTTATAATATCATAACTTAGGTCAGATTTAGTGATGATTTTTCTAAGAATGACATTTGATAGCGGATTCAAATGAAACTTTTCAAATGTTTAAGTATACAAATGTGCATTTACATTTCTACGGATACATGTATTTAGCACCAGTTTATAATTTACATGACTCCTTGAATAAAATTGTTTTTAATATATGGCAAAACGTTGACTTGGACAAAATAGCTAAAGCTATAGCATATAGGCAATTTTGTTTTTATTTTCCTATATCAATAGGTTTCAAAAATTGAAATCACCATATTGGGTCATAACGCAGAGCCAATTTTAATACTTAGTGAATACATGTAGTTATTGGCTTTACGTAGTTTAACTTCTAGCTGAGACGAATAAACTTGACAGGTACTATTCCTATGCAGCAAGAACTGGGGCGGTTGCCCCCAATCTTTTGAGATAACAAAAATACGTTGTTATCCCCTATATTTGGAGGTAAAATATAGGTTGTGCCCCCTCCCCAAGTTTCAAAATACTCGTCTGTCCCGTACACCCGTGAGTAACCACGATACATTACAATAGATTGTTTTCTCGTGGACATTTATTTCACATCTCAGTATTTTCCATGAATATAATAACGTCTATTAATAGTTTCAACTTAAACTAATGGAACACCCCGTCAAAATTTGATGATATATCGACTTTCCGCTTTAAATTGGGAATTCTTGGAGTTTTTGTAAATTTGATGTCAAATACTGTCAAGAAATTGAAAATTGAATATTGTAGCACGAATTCAGTGGGTTTTTTTTTCTTGGTCAGTCTACGCATGTAGTTGCATGCGTGCCAAAAAGTATCATGTGACGTCACTGAGATTTTTCCTTGTATAATATTTCATAATTACGTTTTATAAAGCGCACATTTCCACTGTTTTTATGTTTGTTTGCTTAATGTTGTGTAAAACAATATTTCAGTTATATATCGTGGAGGTTCCGGTTTTTTTTTATCTGGATAGATTTCCTTTCAATTAAGAGAAAAGGAGGTAGATTTTTTAAGTAAAATTTTGTTGTTTATTTAGACAGATTCTTATAACCAAGACAGTTTCTTTTTAGCAACGACATAAACACAAAAGCAAATGGGTATGATATTTACAAGTTGTTAACCTGTAAGTGATGGAATAGCATGATTCTTCATTGTAATGTTGTACATTCAACGTTTGTATTTAAAGAGCCATACCAGCATAGTTTTGCAAAATTACAATTTTTTGTCACAATGTGTAATAATTGTACCCGAACCTATTACAAAAAGTCCGATGATAAAATTCACTGTGGTTAACGAGATATTTATACAGGTGTGTAATGCATACATGAGTAGTTTTATCGATCGTGTACATTCGGACACTTTCGGCTAGTGACGTCACTCCTTGTACACGTGGTATTTGTAAACACGAGGTAAATCAAGGACTTGATTATCAAGCAAGGCAAATTTATGAATTTTAGCTTTAAAAGAAAATGGCACCTAACATCCACGTATCCCAACATCTATCGGTATTTCACAGGAGCAAACCTCATTAGGAATATAAATAAATATTGAATTTTAATGTTAAAATTTATTCATATTAACAAGGACGTCCTTGATATTAAAATATGTTATCATAGTCTTAGTATTACTGAAACTATTTACAAGCTTATTGCCTGCACCAATCCTACACTAATTTAGTGTTTCGGCGGTTTTTGTATATTTAAATTAAAAATAT
>MJUT01060487.1:309954-324250 GCA_002080005.1 Gigantidas platifrons | reverse complement strand
ACAGAAACGTACCTGATGAAGGTTATTACAGAAACGTACCTGATGAAGGTTATTACAGAAACGTACCTGATGAAGGTTATTACAGAAACGCGTCGTGCTCACTAATCTGCAATTACCCCGCCCCCCTCCCCCCGTCTCAGGGGGTGTGCCGGGGTAGAATAGGCACCATGTTTCTCCGTCATAGAGACACTAGTCCTCTAAAAGGGGCCAACCCCGCGGGAACCCCGGGGTATAGAAATGAGACCGAGAGGTTGTGCGGGATGTATAAATTCACAACCAATCCGTCCTTCGGATGAGGCGTAAATAAAACCGAGGTCCCGTGTTGAGAGATTGCCACCCTCTTCGCACGTTAAAGAACCCAGTGTAACAGCTCATTATGAGCATTATGCTCATGATGAGTGGTCGAAAGGAGACATGTTGCATTGATTGATTGATTGATTGATTGATTGATTGATTGATTGTAATCCTATTTCATGCATATTTAGGACAAGAGCAAGTTCAGCAGTATGTAGAAACAATACAGATATGAGGATTGGGCGGGAAAACTGGAACAACGACTTTTGACTACCACTTAAAAGCATTTAAAGCATGAAGAACTGGGTAGTACGAAACATTTAGCCTTTTATGGAGGCTTACAATGTCCTGTGGAGGCTTACAATGTTCTGTGGAGGCTTACAATGTTCTGTGGCGGCTTACAATGATCTATGGAGGCTTACAATGCTCTGTGGAGGCTTACAATGTTCTGTGGAGGCTTACAATGTTCTGTGGAGGCTTACAATGTTCTGTGGAGGTTTACAATGTTCCTACTTTTTTTTCGAAATATACAAAAGAGGTCTATAACGTGCAGAAAGTGTGGGCTGTGGCACTCCGCAGGCTGTGGCACTCTCCAGGCTATAGCACTCTCCAGGCTGTGGCACTCTCCGGGTTGTGGCACTCTTCAGGCTGTGGCACTCTCCAGGCTGTGGCACTCTCCAGGCTGTGACACTCTCCAAATACGTTACTTACGATGGTGCATGGTAAGGATATCCGTATTCAAATATGTCCATGGCCTCGGAGGGGCATCTCATAGCCATCACTTGGAGATGCGCTATGGGTGTAAACACGGGACAACCGTCAATAATACACAGAATGTATTGTATAAATAATTCATCAAGAACCCTATTGTTTCCGTTTGTTACTAGTATTTAATTACCAATATTTAATCGTCGTTACGCCATGCATCTGTTTTCGTCAAAATGAATATGTATCTTCTAGCAGCGTTAAATGTATGGAGAAGACACTCGGATGATACATGTTGCTGAGTTGTTTGACTAGCAGGAACATTTGTGAGGACAGCTGAACATATACAGGGAAGCCCGTCTAAAGAGAACCCTGAATAAAACGGAATCCTGTATACTGCCCAGGGGCGGATCCTGGATTTCAAGTTAGGGGGGGCAGAGTTAAAAACAATTTGGGGGTATTTCGTGTGAAAAATCACGATTTTACGCAAAAAAATCATTTTTCCCCCAATTTTAAGGGGGAGGGAGGCGCCGGATACCCCCCCCCCCTGGATCCGCCCCTGCTGCCGTACACCAACTGCCTTAATTTAGGAAATAGCTTTGATTTAATCTGCACAAACACATTAGCTGTCTATTTTAAGCACAAAAAGCTGGTGAAAAGGAGGTTTTACTTAGATAGGATTCACTGTATAACAAATGATGACACAACTTGGGTGCACATGGGCGCGCCAACACTATGCCCTCACTTACGTCACATTTTGAATGCAAATGGTAACTTGAAAAAATAAATGATACCACACTATCACAACAATGCCAAAATCTAATAGAAAAATCACAGAAACAGAGGCACACTCGATACACATATATACATGATCATTAACTTTCCCGATGTAATACAATTCAGGATAGACAAGACGAGACCAATGGTCCTTATAGATCGTATAAGACAAACAATAAACACAGAATCACAATCTTGAAAAACAAGATGATACCAAGGTAGTATTGCTCCCAAACACTTTTAAATTATTTGGCTTTTCACCATTTCGATTTTGAGCGCACCTGATGAAGGTTATTCCAGAAACTCGTCGTGCGCACTAAATTTGATATCTACGTTTTTATAAAGACAATTCTGAAATATCATACAAAAGCAAGTAAAAACATTGAAGCAATAATGTAGACGGACAAGACATGTCATATAGAAAAGTGAAATCTAATGTCGTGTCATGCGCACTAACTATTATATCTAGGTTTATTGCTATCACTTGGTCGATACCGAGGGTATCGTCAGCCCAGTAGTCAGTGTTTCGGTACTAACAAGGTTTATTGCTATCACTTGGTCGATACCGAGGGTATCGTCAGCCCAGTAGTCAGTGTTTCGGTACTAACAAGGTTTATTATATATATTTACAGTATCATGTAATTATTATCAAAACTATGGTTCTCCTTCTTCATGCGTGGGTGACCTTAGTCCATTTTGGATATCCTTTTTAGGTCATATGGTTTTATTGCTCTCAAACAGTTTTGAATTATTTGTCTTTCATATCTTACGATTTTGAGTGTACTTGATGAAGGTCATTCCAGAAGCGTGTCTTATGCAATAAAGTTGACATCTACGATTCCATAGATCATACAGCACTAATGAAAAATATTTAATGACAATGTTAATAGACAAGACGAGACTAATTATAAAGACAGTTCCGATATATCATGCGAAACTAGTAATAAACATTGACTGAAATCTGATTAGACAAGTGACAAATAAAAAAACTGCCGTCTGATAGATAATGTAGCACTAATGACAAACACAAGTTATTAGTGTAAATAAACAAAGCGAGAAAAATATACACAAATAATAAACACAGATTCATAATGTTTTTGGTTGGGTCCGTATTGTTCATCTTTTTAGTTTTCTGTGTTGTCCTATTATGTGTCTTTACGTTCTGAGTTTCGTGTTGTGATGTCAGTTACGATTTCCGCATGAAAATGATGTTCGGTTCGTCTTTACCTCCAGTTGTTTGTAGGAGGTTTCATGTCTTATTTACGTTATATGTGTTTGACTACATATGGCGGTGTCTAACACATATTGTGTTTGTGTGTATGCTTTGTTTTGCTTCGTCCTATGTGCTCTACGTTGCAGGTTACTCTTGATTATCAATTTTCGATTGTCCCTTCGGAATTCTCCAACGTTTATAGCGACCATTGCAAGATGCGAGCTAAACAGTAACATGTGTATAAGGAGATGAATCAATATATGATCAAAACCAACCGGAAATGGATTCTAAGTTTTGGCATAGAATGAGCATACGGAGTGAAGTACAAGTGGAAATAACCTTTTAATTTGAATAAAAAAATTACTATCCAGTTTAAAAATAAAAAAAAAATAGAAAGGAAACCGTACAGCTTCTTTACATGAAACGATTAATCTATTTAAAAAATGGACAATCGTAATTTCCGAAACTGATATATCTGATAACCGCAAAGTACAACAACAAGCAACAACGGACTTATAACACTTTCCGGTGGGAAGTAGATGCGATGATCACCTGTAGGATATGACTAATCCATATTATGAATTAGACACAATGATAAACATAATTTTGACAGATTATACCAATACAATGACAATACAAAATACCACACAAAAATGATCAACTCTAAATGTTAATATGGATAGGATGAGTCGTTCAGGGCTAATGTTGAGCAGAGTTAAGCCATAAGCCAAAAACGTAGAACACATGTATTTTAAATGATACATGTGTATAAATTTGGAGCTTGACAAATTTGTACGTCGAAATATTCTTCATTTCATATTAGCATACTCTGCTCAGTTCTTAATTAATTGAATGTATGCATGCATGTTTTCATTGGTAGTTCAAATCTTAAATCATAACGCCAAAAAAAACAAAAAAAAAACACATATCCAATACAATTAAACTTTTATCTTAAGGGTACTCAAGGGAACCTGCAAATGTGCCCTTTCTGAGCAGTTGCCCTTTACATACAGGTTCAATTTATATGCACTATTCATTAATCAGAAATATGAAGCTGCTCTTTATAGACAGTGATTTACTATATGTATAAACAGGTACCTTTAAAGGAAGGTTTGACTATATATAGAATGTAAGGATTAGGGAGTTAGTGTTATGGTGTTTAACGCCACTTTCAACAATATTTCAGTTATATCGTATAGAATGTAAGGTATTTCCCTTTGATTCGTAACATCAGTGAATATGATATTAAACCTTTTCTATTCATATCTCATAACAGAGGTTAAAAGAATTATAATTTCGAATTCTGCTATATTACTAGACAACTTTTTACTCCTTCTCTGTACTTGTAAATTTTCTGCTATATCACTACGCACGTTCTTCCGTCTCTCTGTTTGTATCATGTGTTGTATTTAGTGAGTGATCTGTAGACGTGATCACCTCTCCTTCCGTCTATGTTATTGATAACGTACCGACTACATTTTAATGCCAAACAGTACTTGTACATGCAAAATTACATGTGATTACAAGTTTATTATCGTTTTTCTTACCGAATACGTGACTTTAGTTAACCACAATGTACATCATCAGTTTTAAGTCTGGTTCTATTTGACATCGTGGAGTGTCATATGACGGTGGTATATGTGCAATTCAAAAACCCAAAGTACCTTTATTTGTAATGGATATTTCTAAGGGGGTTTTCGAAAATGGTGATAGCCTACTCATGACGTGATCTACTAATTTTCTTGATAGAGGGCTGATGACAACAAGGAAGCTACGAAACCAAGGGTTTTTGGTGGTTAAATTGAAGTCATCACTTCGAACGTTTTATAGTCGTCACCATGACTTTGTTAACCGTTACAGAATACGTATGTCATAAATAAGCACTGATATGTTTCGTTTGACGAAATCACAATGCCTTCCTTTCCTCGTTCATGGCTTATCATCAGATTTTAAACAAGAGTAAACAACGGGTGCCTTCCTTTCCTCGTTCATGGCTTATCATCAGATTTTAAACAAGAGTAAACAACGGGTGCCACAAGTAGAGCGGGATCTGCACACCCTTCCGAAGCACGCAGGTTCACCCCAAGTTTTTAGTGGAGTTTATGTTGCTCCATCGATAGTTTTATGTGTAGTGTTTTGCTAACCATTGTTTGTGCCTTTTTGGTTTGGCATTGCATGCTCTGTCCTTCCTCAATTTACGGCTTCTGATTACCACTTGGTATCTCTAAGCCTTTCTTTGAAATATTATGAAAACAATCTTAATCAGTGATAATCAACAATTCCACCACTGTCTACAAAAACAAAGAATCACCTTACACCTCTAAGCATTTAACATACTAAGATCACGACAACTGACGTTGGGAATCCATATCTTGGGTTGGTACAGGAGCAAAATGTGGCGGGGTTAAACTACTTAATGGGATTCCAAACCTCGTCCTTTTGATAATTGGATCACTAATGACGATACAGATATAAAAAAAACGAAAACCAAACCTGCACAGATTCGCTTCCATTAAAAAAGTACATAATATAGCTGAAATGAATGACAACATGAATATGAATAGTACAATAGCAGGGTAAATGAATGCCCATAGATAACTGACTACTGGTGAGGAAGGTAGAATCTGTTGGTTAAATAAACACCATACCTCTTAGGACAAAAAAAATCATAACTAATACTTCTCTTCTAAAAGATTTAATCTCAATTAGTCATAAACATCTAAAGAAAAATAAATGGTTTTCGCGTAAGACCAGAATAAATAGGACACCATGTTATTTAGATGAAATATTGAACATAAATAGCAATATAATATTGAATGAAATACAACAATACTGATTTAAATACTAGTTGAACCTACTAGTTATACGACCAGCTGATTGTCTATATCTTAAGAAAAGTAAACCTGTCCCAACGAGTTAATTGTAATTAATATTCCTCTATGATTTTAGAGGAAAGTCTTCAAGGATTTGATCGTATCATATACATTTTTTCTAATAATTAACACCCATAATGACGAACAACACATTTGTCGTAACCGTATTATTGTCTTTATGTTACTATGGCTACTTGTACAGTACCAAAATGAAGAACAAAACATACCACACCGTCAGAAAACAATCTGGAAAATAGAAGATCGTAGAAATCGATATCCCTATACATATACATAACTCTCTCTCTCCTGCTTGGTACAGGCACTCCAATAAAAATGGCGGGGCTAAACTTTACATTATAATATACAACAATGTATTTATTGCATTGGTTGATTCAAATAGCAATTCAGCCATATCTGAAGAAGGCAGGATTCATACAAAATTTCAATATTGTCTTTTAAATTTGTATTTTATTTTGACATGTATTGTGTAATAAACATCAAATTTACCCATACATGTAATTATTAAGTGCACAATATTGGGATTTTCCCACCTAGTTTCACCTGTGGAGTTCTACCCTAAAACTGGCTTAAAGCCAAATTTAAATACCAAACATACAAGACCAAATGATTGTTCTATCATAAGTATCCTGCAACGTTTTTGACCTCGTTTGTTACATTCATATTTCATATTTGTTAAATAGTCTATCGAGATGGTATTTTCAGATGTTTCAAATTTTATCAAATAGTTTAAAATGTGCAATTATCCTTGAAATAACAAAAAGGTAGATATCAAATGTAGCATGCACGACGCGTTTCTGGAATAACCTTCATCTGGTACGCTCAAAATAGAAAGATTGAAAAGCCACACGATTCAAAGTTTTGAGAGCAATAAAACCAAAGGGCCTAAACAGTATGGCAAAAATCGGCTAACGTATTCTCAATTTTATGTTTAAACAAACAGTCAGTGAAACATAGGTTCTACACAAAATTTGTCGCACCACAGGGACAGTTCGTAATTTCAATGATTTCAATTAACCCGTCGTCAAGCTTCTCATCAGCAAGTCCATTGCTACTAGGTAAAATATTGTACTTTGTACCTAGCACTTTTCCATCATAACCAGAACATTTAGCTTTGCAGGGACTTCGTCGACGTTGCCATCCTAGACGTATTTTTGATACATAGCAATTAATCATAGGCAAACAACAAATGATTTTAAGCAGTAAAGTTATTATCGGTAATATTGAACTCAGAAATGTTATAGACCGAATAGTTTTCATTGGTCCACCTTTTATCCAACCTGGAGCTCCCATGACGATCACATGACAAAGCGATAGAAACAGTACCGTGTGACCTAATTTTGACTGTATGAATCTCCATTCCCGCCAATTTAGATGGTCTCCAACAGACCTAATAGACGTCAACGCTACAACGCACATTCCTATAAAGGCTATGATCCCCACTAGACAGGCAGCTTCTCCTTTCCATGTCATCCACGTTCGCATGGGAAAACGTAGATCTTGGGTCATATTGTGAGGTATGACAATTTCCGTATTGTGATACCAAGATTTCAAATAAGTTGGACTCATAATAAGCACAGACATAATAACGTGAATGCATGTCAAACAAAAAGCCATAAGACCCAACTGTTTCCGTGTACGTAACCATAAGTCCAACCATTTTGGAAACCGGATATGCTTTGATCCATTATATATTTGAAAAAATGTCGCAACAGAACTTGGTAGATATGTACAAGCTAGGACAGTAATTGCTGTCATACATAGTGGTTTGTTTGTTACCTTGACAAACATTTGTTCCCAACTGTAACTTGTTTTTTCAACAAAGTAAATACATATTGCGTACAAGTACCATATAATGAAAACAAACAGCGTGAACCCAATAGGACGTTTCCATTCTGGGAATAACTGTAAAGGAAGTTGTTCTATTTTTCTCGCGTTTCTAAGGACGCCGTAATCTTTAGGGATAAATCCTAGATCACGTGATAATTCCATGGCGGTGTTTCTTGCACTTGTACTGTCGCTGGCGATATAAACATTTTTACTTCCGCCGGATGTTTGACTCTCCATTTCGAAAGCAGATATCACATTAAAAGCCTTGACGACGTACGAATGTAAAAGAATTTTCTGAAGTTGTTCGGCATTCGATTTCCCTTTTGATAAGTGTTTTCTATTAGAAACGTCAATACAGACTTTTCCCGCCAATATATTCGCAAATGGAGAAAGGGTATCACTAAAATGCTTATGATGCATAGCAACGACTATAACATTGGCTTGGGTAATACATTGTTCGATGGAAACGATATCAACATTACACCAGCACTCGGTTTCACTGGAAAAGCTGCACTCGGTTGGGTTTCTGCTTCCAATTGTGACGCCATATCCGTTTTGTAACAGGCGGGCTGCAAAAGCTTGGGCAAAATTGCCTGTTCCAATGATGCCAATCGTTTGTCTTTTGTATTCTGTATCCATTGGTTACTGAAATAGAATAAAAACGATAGAAATATTCAGTAAAACTAGTAACCTTTTGATTTTTGTTCATTGTCCTTTTCACCGAGTACGTTGGTGTTACCAATAATCAAAATATGCCCGCATTCATATAATAATTAAAATAGAGAAACAATTCTACCCCTAACACACATGATCGCTCACTGTCCTGACTTGGTACAGGTACTGCAATAAGTAAGTGGCAGGGATAAATCAGATTATGGGTCCACCCATCATCTCCTAGTGAAATCATGAATGCAATCCTTTAAGTCTTTTTTAACTGTCAATAGATGCTGACTCTCACATTATAACTTGGTGAACAGCATTACTGTTAAGATCTCAACTTAAAGCATAATACACTCATTGCTCGTTACGTAAAGTTTTTCATATGCGAAATACTAGTTCTATAAAATGGAGTCGATGGCCTTAGCCCTCATTTAATTAAATATAATTAAATAAACTAATATTGTTTCGGAGTAATAAACAGGATAGCCAAATTCGGATAAGGTCACCTATGCATGAGGGAGGAGATAGTGCACAAAGTCATCGGAAGACATAAACAGGGAAAAAAAGATCAACTTTGAACCCAAATCGAATTTTCTCACTAACGAGACAGCACAGTTCCTATTTTTAGCCGTATGAGATATCCTTGTCTCAACCCGTGGGTGTGATAAGAATTTCACGCTACTTTTCCCGTAAAAATGTTACGTTTCGCAAAATGTCATTGTATCAATAAAATCGTTCAAACATTTTCGTGAATTAAAGTTCATTTTTTTGTTCGAACTGAATATATTTAGCACTTTATTAAAGTTAAATATACACCATTTTTATTATTGAGTCCAAGTGATAACGAGAACTACTTTTTTGTGTAGTTAGTGAAAAAGCGTGCTGGCAGTAATTAACCGTAACGAACAACAAATTCCTACGCTCGGCGTAAACAATGTAAAGAAAAAATGTGGAATTATTTTGTTAAATTAGCGAGAAAAAGAATCAAACACCCGGGGTGTTAGATCCTTTATGTCTCAATACCGGTGTCGTCTTTCGTAATCTCTACGCTAGTGACAGGAAAACAAAGATAAGATGAGACGATCCTTTAAAACTCACGGATTTAACAGTTTTTAGATATACAAAAGATGTATGAATTTTGAAATATAACCTCTATATGCGGGAGTGATTGGTATAGTACTATCAAGTGTGAAAATTGCATAATGGCAAAACTGAAGCCGCATTTTTTTGTCAACAAAATACTAAACAAGAGATTAAAGACTTCAGGTCCTGTCATTGTATTTTGTCTCTGATCGGTTTTTGTAGAATCTCCACCTACAGATTTAAAGGATATGATCGAATAAAATTGATTGATTGATTGATTGATTGATTGATTGATTGATTGATATATAAAGAAAGGAATATGACAACGAGAGCAATTACTTTTGACTATGACTGAAATAGTAAAGAGGGTTGGGAAGGGAAGAATCAAATTAGCCTTTTGTAGAGAGTAGAATGCGCCATTTTGCTCTTCAAAATCTACATATATTTTCTCAGGACACCCATGGCCAGCGGAAGATTTGATATTAGGATAATGCCCGGTAGGTCGCTCAGATGAGCAACATATTTACGATCAATGTGCCGAACTAATAGGTAACGGATGCAAGTGCCGGTTTTAAGACCCAGTTCGTGTCTGACCACGATCGATGGCCAGCTGGCTTTCCGTATTATAACATGACTTCCATTGACAGTGTAGACCCTATTCGATACCTGAGGACCTTGTGCACAGCACTGTGGGTTGGGTCAGTATCCAGTTATCACCAATCATACATGTGTATGATTCAATATTATTTTTGACGAGCAGCAAACCTACGTTGAATCCCAGGGGCTTATCCAGGGGGGGAGGGGCACCCGGCGCGCGGCCCCCCCCTAAAATCGGAAAAAATATGATTTTTTTTGCGTAAAATCGTGATTTTTCACACGAAATACCCCCAAAATTTTCACGCCTCGCTCCGATCGGCGCGATTATTTTAAGTGCGCCCCCTAACTTGAAATCCTGGATCCGCCCCTGGAATCCTATGCCAGAAATAGGCAGTTTCTCCCAATACAAGTCATTAGCTACTATACAATGCCATTTTGTACGCATTTCTCAAAGCATTATGAATTATTTTTTCATTGAAATTGGGAGATGCATTTTATGGTTTAATATAGAGTCTACCCATGGCCGTAGCGCAATGGAGGCAAATGAGGCAAATGCCTCACTTTTGAAACGACAAGTATAACCTTTGAAAGCAAATACAATTTTTTTTCTCAAAATTTTTCTAAATTCACCCCCTTTGCCTCACTTTATTCAGACCCGGCCTACGCCGTGCTACCTGGTACAATTTTTGTGATTCATATACAATGTACATACATATTAATAATCTAACAGGTTAAATAACAATTCGGTTTTTTTTTCTCGTGCTATCCAAATATCAAAGTAGTGTCAGATAATTTTCTGGTCCAGTAGAATGTGATATAAGTGTCAATAATAAATCCTCCAAATTCAGAGAGGGGCCCGGGTGGCTCAATGAGTTAGGTCGTTGGATCTAACAACTCATACAAGCCTATCACCAATACGGCGTGTGTTCGCGCCCAGCTTTGTAAATTACAAAAAGGGTGCACTCGACTCGCAGCCGCAAGTGATAAAGTTTACCAGTTGCTTGCCCAGGATCGGTGGTTCTCAGGCTTTCTCCACCACTAAAACTGGTCGCCATGATATAGCTGAAATATTGTTGAAAGTGGTGTTAAACATCAAAATTAAATCCAATTCAATTCCAAATTCAGAGGAGCCAATCAGATTCGAGATAAAAAGTCGAGTGCATGACTACGAGGATTTCTCGTCAGTTGACCTACGGACGATGAGTGGAGAGTACCGGAGCGTGGACAGTCGTGGATTACTGACGATGATGCAATACTTCTTGTAAAATAAAATAAAAATGTAGTTAAATAATCGTGAAAATTAATGATGCATATGCAACAACACGGAAATGTGTGTTTTAATGTTAACCAGACTAAAAATCGAACCGTAAAAGTTAAAGTTCGCTCAGTAGTTAATACTAGTATTAAAAATTAAAATGAAAACCAACAAGTACCACACTGTCGGAACAGTTAAAAAAACAATAGAAAAATCGTAGAAAGCGACAAATTATGGATCGATCTAATTAAACATAACAATATAGACATCAAATTTAGTGAGCATAATGCGCTTCTCGGATAGTCTTCATCATGTACGTTCAAAGTCAAAAGATTTGAAAGCCAAAGCCTTCATCATGTACGTTCAAAGTCAAAAGATTGGAAAGCCAAAGCCTTAATCATGTATGCTGAAAGTCAACAGATTTGACAGCCAAAGCCTTCATCATGTACGTTTAAAGTCAACAGATTTGACAGCCAAAGCCTTCATCGTGTACGCTCAAAGTCAACAGATTTGAAAGCCAAAGCCTTAATCATGTACGTTTAAAGTCAACAGATTTGACAGCCAAAGCCTTCATCATGTACGCTTAAAGTCAACAGATTTGACAGCCAAAGCCTTCATCATGTACGTTTAAAGTCAACAGATTTGACAGCCAAAGCCTTCATTATATTTTATGTTTTAAACTACATAATTTACGGGGTAAAAGCATGAATTAACAAAATTAAGAATGATATGAACTCATTTTATGGGGCAAAAAAAGGGGGGGGGCTAAATGCAAACATTTCAATATATTAAGCTATTAAATAGACAACTCAGGCATATGTGTTAAAATTGCTTATTATGTTAGAAATTAGCTTGATAACTGTAATATATAAGAGAATAGCTAAACTTTGGTATATTACACAATCTGAACTCAACTGCTGTAAATGGAGATATTTTCATTAAAAATCTACAAGGGGTAACTTTGCATTTGAACACTTATACTTGCAAATATCAGACAGTCACATACCTTATGAGGTTTTCTTGGGTTGATATTGTCAGGCCAACAAATGGTGAAAGAAACAAGTTTTTTTGCTCTTTAGGTGTCAAACCACTAATTCACCAATCAGAGCTTAGAACATATACGAAAGTAGTCCCTTTTCAAGAAAAAAGTTCCTTTCACTTTGTAGTACAGTGGAACTCCCCAAAACCGGCCTCTCTTAAAACCGGATTCCTCTGAAAACCGAACATTTAGTTTTTGTCCGGAATATTCCCCTATATATTTAAGTAAAATGTTCCTCTAAAAACCGGCCCCTCTGTATTCCGAACATCGGTGGTACTGTACGGTCCAGAATATATATTTTCATGTAAAATTCACCTCTGAAAACCACACGACAAATTTGCTGACAGGTTTAGTCAGTGAACCATGTTAGATGTCAATCACCGAATAGATCGATCCAGTTTTACATCAAAAGATTACCGCCGGTATTGATTGAAATTAACAAGGTGTGAACTTGTCAATCAACTTATATCAACATTAAAAGAGTTGTAAACATGATTACTGTACAATGTATTAAAAACAATACAGTTATTTGACAACATCTTTACATCTGTGTAATTAATGTTTTTATACTTAAAATTTGTAATACTTCAAAAGAGTTTTATAAAAACACAAAATATAAAAAATCAAATATGTTGTTAGTCGAGTAAAAAAAAAAAATCTATGGTTTCAAGTAGATTTGTTATAAATTGTGGGTGTTGATATTTTGAATTCATTCTGAAATTAACATTATTTAAGTCCGATAAATTGATGCTAAAATGTCGAAACCAGCGTATAAACGTCGTTGCTTTGAACTAACACTTCCAAGACAAAATTAATTTGTTCTTTCAAAGGGATGACAGCATCAGGGACGAGTCCACATATGAACTGTCAATCATCGTTATCTTTCCCTTTGATGCTTAAAGTTCTGTGCAATTTCTCTCATCAGCTGTCAATCCAAGTTTTCTTATTCACTGTGTTCGAATATAACACAGTTACGTAACAATAGTAATATAGCCGTATGTTTTAAACAAATTAAACGCTACAGGAAAGTACTAATGTATTCTTACATAACTTTGTTACAAAATATCATGCAACAAGCTACAGATCCAATTCAAGGTCACTGACCTGAAATCTCGTGGTTGAAATTGTACACTCAATACATGTACACATTTGTAAAACAAGTTACAACAGTCTTTATTTTTATTTAAAACACATTTAAAAACAATTACAAATATAACACATTGAAAGAATGTAAAGAAACATATATAAATAGCGTAATCACAGCATAATTAACTTTCACATCAATATCTTATACCTCCGGTATCAGTACACGGAACAGAAACGTCTATTTACGGAACCTCTCCTCTGAAAACCGGCCGATTTATTTGGCCCCGGACGTGGTCGGTTTTCAGAGGTTCCACAAAAAAATTTAAATGTTACTTATTTTTATATGTCATTTTATAAAAAAATGTTTATATCAAATAATTTCAAACAAAAAACTAACATCTGAAATGCTATTGATTTTTTGTGACGTAAAATCGTCTTCCTGTGGATGTAATGATTATCGTGTCTGCGTTTTAACAAATTGGAGATATACATGATATCGGAATGCATCCATGCGATCATGTACTTAAGTATCCCAATGACAGTTACATGTATTTGATCACACGAAAGCTTGACAATTTCAATATCATGTCATATGTCTGAAGTGTTCACGCTTCGGTTGCTTGTAAATCTTGATTTGGTCTGAAAATAAAACCTTTATTCTCTAGCATATTTGCATCTTAATGAGACAATAATAAGGTTTCTGTGATGGCACCTGCCATAAAACGTTTACGATTTCGAGATCAGTAGCAGTTAGGAATAAGAATATGCATATTAAGGAGGCTGTATATTATATATATATATATATATATATATGATGGAAATATACAACAAGAGGCAAAAATAAAATAATAACAAAATAAATTAAA
>MJUT01060487.1:265128-278413 GCA_002080005.1 Gigantidas platifrons | reverse complement strand
AGTGTGCACAATACAGAGACACAGGCAATAGTGTGCACAATACAGAGACACAGGCAACAGTGTGCACAATACAGAGACACAGGCAACAATGTGCACAATACAGAGACACAGGCGACAGTGTGCACAATACAGAGACCAGGCATCAGTGTGCACAATACAGAGACCAGGCATCAGTGTGCACAATAAACAGAACGATGACAACCAAAGTAAAGAACACAACACAGAAAACTAAAAATATGAGCAACACTGACCCAACAAATAAACGGGATGAACTCAAGTGCTCGCGAAGCGTATTATCCTGAACCCAAATTGATTGCATTTTGCTGTATTTTTATAGAATGAATGATGCATGATCTTCAAATAAAGGATTTCTGGGGTTGTTGGGGCTATTTGTATAGAGGGTCCTCTAATACAAGGAGCCAGTACTGAGTATTTTACTGCAAGATTTTAACGATGCAACGCTATTTTGACTGAAAGCAGAGAAATCATGTACATGTACGTTTGTTTCAGAAATCATATGGTGTCAGAAAAGTTTAACCTTCAGACAAAAATGTCAAGGTAGACTATTAAAAACAGATTTAGTACAACAATCTTTAAGAAGTAAACTAGTATTTATTCACCTTGAGACATTATTTGATATAAAATGCTATAAATATGTCTTTGTGACAAAATCACTGGACCATGGAAAATTGAGATGTGTTGTGGTCTACTTGGTTACAAAAACTGATTAAAAACGAGATATCTATACTTTTCATCTTTTATATATATCAAAATAACGATTTTACGGCATGTTACTAAATAATAAACACACGAGTAATTTACTGTCAAGAATAAAATGTCTACCGGCGATTGTTGCTCCAGTTTTACAGTCGCCACCATGACTTGGTTAACTATTTCTAAATATCTGTGACACAAATGACCAGGGATCTGTTCCGTTGTAGTAATCACATTACTAGTCCAGTCCTTTCCTCACTCATGACTTGTCATCCGGTTTGCAACAAGAGTAATGTAACACAACGGGTACCACAATTAGAGCAATAACCACTTACCTTCCGGAGCACCTCCTTAGCGCATGGGCACGCTGGGTAGTTTCCCGGGAGCCCGACGAGCATACGACCCCATGCTAATATATGGATTTTTTGCTTTGTTAATATTTAAACACTGATTGTGTTGGAAGTACCTATACAATAAACATGTGTTTAATCGACATACACAGTTTTATACCTGTGGGTGGTCGTGTAGGTATGGGCCCCAGTGCACTGCTGTGGACGAAGGGCCTATAGTGCTGTATAGAGGGTCCGGCCTGAGTTGACCCGGGTTTGTTTTTTCATTTCCTGTATAGTATTTTTAATAAATCATCTTTTATCCTGTTGCCATTTTTCTTGTGGTCATTGTATTGTTTGACCTTCGATTTACGGCTTCTGATTACCAAATTTGGGAACTTCAAACTTTTCTTTTCTGTACCCTTTATTTTGCTGTGAATTTTAATGGGAAATGATTTGGTTGT
Source organism: Gigantidas platifrons (assembly GCA_002080005.1). Classification (NCBI taxonomy): domain Eukaryota; kingdom Metazoa; phylum Mollusca; class Bivalvia; order Mytilida; family Modiolidae; genus Gigantidas; species Gigantidas platifrons. The sequence goes on along the minus strand of MJUT01060487.1, from coordinate 276,906 downwards.
GTCAGTGAAAATGACAGAAAATTGTAGATATCATATATCCCTAGGAGCAGTCTTGGTCGTTATCGTATGGTAGTTGGATTCACGACTGCCTGTGCAGTCAGTGCCTATCACCATTGAAGTTGTGAGTTCGAACTCCGTTCATGGTGAGCTGTGTTCGATACAAAAGTTTGTCAGTGACTTGCGACTTACCGGAGTATCAATAAAACTGATCGTCACGATATAACTGAAATATTGTTGAAAGTGGCGTTAAACACCATAAACCATATACAAACCATATATATCCCTATGATATGTAAAAGGTGTGAAAAGAAATAATCACTCACTCACTCACTCACTCACTCACCTTGGTTCTAATAAATGATATAAATATTATCTAGGAACTATAAACTTCAAGCAGCTATGAGTTGAGTGATTATTGGTTAACGCCAAATAAACATTTGTTTTAGTTATTACATGCCGAGAACAAGTTAAATTTGATGAGATGATGATGATACCCGCTTTGTACAAGATCAACACGCTTAGTTGGATTTTATATATTATTTTATATATTATACATATTATCCTGATTCTGAGCCAACCAGTCTTTGCTCTTTCTCCTTTATATTGTGTGCTTAGCAGAGAAGCAACAAATGCCAAATTTATTGTTTTTGCTTTGACCCGAACAGGGTTAGAACCAACGATCTACCGCACTCAAGGCGAGCATGGTAACCATTACACCACCGGTGCGGATGCGTCAATAGTAAAACCTATTTAATTTAATATATAAAAAAGACAACTTACGTTGACTGTACATGATATAAGAGTAAACTTTATCACCAATTGGTGATATTGACCTTCATAGACAGATTTAGAATCATTGTTCAAGTTCATTGTTAGTTTGTACTGCGAGAAGCACACGACAACACTAATTATAGATAAGCATGTCCGAAGTGACATGTAATAAAAAAAAAAAAGTACAATCTCATTCGAAGTGAACCCGAGGTATAAATTGTTAAAAAAAAAAAAAAAAAAAAAAAAAAAAAAAAAAAAAAAAAAAAAAAAAAAAAAAAAGCCCTGAATTCGCTTCATGGAAGATAAAAGTGCGGCTGTACTAGTATGATATTAGGTTGAGGTAATTTGAGGTCAAAATCTTAAGTCGTCTTGGGATGAACTGATAAACTTTTAACGTTGCCACATTTTAATACTACTCCCCAGATTACAAGGCCGAAGACATTACTTGTCGATATTTCGTATGAGTAAATGAAAATAAGTCATATTTCAATATAGACATTTAAAACGCATATGCTGACTTAACATACGTATACATGAACATTACAGACAAAATATATTTAGCCAATGCAGGCGTATGTATTTAGACATTACTAACAAATGTACTTTAACCTTACAGAGGAATGCATGTAGACATCGCAGACTGAATGTTCGTTACAAAACATCCAGAAAAACGTAAACAGTATATGTTGTTATATTAAAATTGTGTAAACATAATGTCCAAAAATATTAACATATAGTTATTTGTAGCTTCTAAGTCTGTATTTTTTTTTCTTAAAGATTTCTTGTTTATTTTGTATAAAATAAGCCTAATAAAGGCTTAAACAAATACTAATTGTATTCAACTATATATATAAAATCAAACTTTTGTCATGCTAAATATAGACTTCTATCTAAATATAGACTTCTATCATTCTTATTTACATACATTCATTCAAAGCAATTATACACTGCACAAAAGGGAACTACAAAGCCATAGGTTATCAACCAACAGTAGATTAAAACAATGCTTTATTGTAATAACATAGAAATTAAATCAACAATTCTATATTTCAGCCAAATAAATTTACCTTTTCAAAACATGCCCATAGTCTAAGGGAGATAACAATTTCAAATTATCAAGTTCAGATTAATATATTTTTTTTTAGTTACTTTGTCAACACATTTTATGTAATGAAAGTTTTTATCAATAACATCTTGAGAACTTGCAGTCTGTATTTTGATATATAGCGGGAGTGTATTTCACAAAGCAGAAAAAAGCATCGAATGTGGTAACAACATGTTATTTATTATAAACACCATAAAAACTTATCCGGAAATACGAGTGTTTGAATGGTCATTTGACACTGAACTAGTACACTGTTGTGATATATGTAATAACATATATACGTCTGCAAGTTAAAGCTAACAGTTCTAGAATTAGATATTTGAGTTAACTAATATTTTGTTCTCCCTCAACGGGATTCGAACTCACACCGTTAATGCATTATATACAGCACCAATCGCTTAGGCTTATGTCCAGCGGCCTAGACCATCCGCTATATGTTTTGTTTGTTTGTTTGTTTGTTTGTTTGTTTGTTTGATTGTGTTTAACGCCACTTTCAGCAATATTTCAGTTATATCGTGGCGGTCTGTTTTATTGGTGGAGGAAACCGGAGTACCTGGAGAAAACCTCCGACCTGTCGCAAGTCACTGACAAATTTATCACATAATGTTGTACACCTCGCCCTGATCGAGATTCGAACTCAAAACATCAGTGATGATAGGCACTGATAGCATAGGTAGTTGTAAATCCAACTACAATACGATCGACGGCCCCATTAAAGCGTTATACAGGTCTTGATCTTAACACAAAGAGATACACAGGAGTTTAAATGTTTCTTGAGCAATGTACTAAAACTATTTCCCTATGAATATTTTTATTTAAACCTTGACCTATTTTCGTTAATTATTTAGTTTATATGATCCCAATGACTATTACATTTGATCGCTTTCCTGTCTGTTGACTTTGAGCATATATAATGTTCAAAGGTTATTCAAGAAACATATAATGAGCAGTAAATAGAAAATATGACATCCTTGAACTATCTTATTGGTTAGAATTAGGTTTGTATGCTTAGCGCCACATTCAAAATATTTTCAGTTATATCGTGGCGGTCAGCTGTATTGGTGGAGGAAACCGGAATACCCGGAGAGAACGCACCGACCTGCCACAAATCACTGACAACTATATGGTATTGGTAAAAATCTATGACTTTTTTAACAGCTCTAGTTATAACTCTTAGAGACACGTTTACTTTGCTAGAATATAGTTGATCTGATACTACACCTAGTAGGTCTAACTTGCAATTAAATTAGTACATTTATATTTTATTCTATATTATATTTTACTTATTCATGTTCAATGTTTGATTCCAATAATTTGATGGCCTATTTATTCTGGTCTCCCCACGAAGACCATTGATTTCTTTGATTGATTGATTTTTGGTGTTTAACGCAACTTTCAACAATATTTCAGTTATATCATGGCGACCAGTTTTAGTGGTGGAGGAAACCGGAGTACCCGGAAAAAACCACCGACCATGGGCAAGCAACTGGTCAACTTTATCACTTGCGGCTTGTCATTTACAAAGCTGGGCACGAACCCATGCCATATTGGTGATAGCCTTGTATGAGTTGTTAGATCCAATGATCTAACTCATTGAGCCACCCGGGCCCCTTTTTCTTTGGATGTACATGACTAATTGATAATAAATCTGATGGAAGTACTTTTAGTATCAATTATGTTTTGTTTTTTATTTTTGTTTTTGGTTGTTTGTTTGTTTGTTTGTTTGTTTTTTTGTCCAAAGAGTAATGGTCTTTATTCAGCATATGATTCCTAGTAATCTGTTAACTACGAGCATTCATTGACCTGCTGTTGTACTACTCCTGTTGATGTTGTCATTATATTTTTATGTGCTAGTATGTGGGCGTTTTGAGTGGAAGCGAATTTTTGCAAGCATTTATAGTTTGTTTACATATGCATAGCCGTTGGAGAAAAAGACAAGCAATACAATGGTCATAAGAAAAAGGACAAAAAGACAAACAATAATCTACAAAACATTAAACGGAAAACAAAAGAACAAGCAACACGAACACCACACAATCTGGTATATACCTGTCCTAAACCGGTCTGGATTTCAAACATCAAATGTCGTTTGTGACAAATGTCGTTTTTGTATGTTCGGTGAGTTAAGATGAGAGGCAGTGATTTGTTTTGTTGATATCGATGGAATTGTTGACCATCGATGCTTAAACTTTATTTTGATGATATCTTAAAACAAATATCAAAATAAAGATGAGAGTTGTGTTTTGTAAGGTATGTTAATATTCTTCCTTCGAATATCGTTCATGGCGAGGTGTACAACATTTTGTGATAAAGTTTGTCAGTGACTTGATGTAGGGTGGTGGTTTCTCCGGATACTCCGATTTTCTATATCAATATACAACTGTAACTGAAATATTGTTGAAAGTTGCCTTAAACACCGGGCATAACCTTAACCCCTAAGAGACCTTATTTTTATACATATATTTTAACAACAATTATTCATTGAAATAAGTATTGTGTCTTCAAATGATTGGTTAAATTGGTTTCCATATCAGATGATATTGGTATCCTTTAACTGTAACATGAAGGGTGTCGCTATGGTAACAGGAACTGCTAACTATTCCGGAACACTTGAGTTCACTCAGGTTTTTAATGGCGTTCGTGTTAGTCAATATTCAATTATCCGTGGAATGTTTTGTCCTGTTGTCCCTTTTCTTATGGCCATTGTATTGTTTGTCCTGCTTTGATTTACGGCTTCTGGTTACCCTTTGGTATTATAGTGAAATTGGTCACTCCACAGTGCAGGTCCATATTCTCCCAAACCCTAAGTGCTTCCGAGTGAATGGTGGCTATGATGCAGACGACTACTGGCCAATTGAGATAAAAAGATGAATCATGCGGAACTACCCAGATGCAGAGACGACCGGACACATCCTTATCTGATACTGACCGCCATCGTGATAGCAAGCACGACAAGACCTTAATTAGTACAATAAGCACAATTTAACAATAGCATCTTAAAACGTTTCGCAGATGCTATCTGTATATTGACCGGACTTGTAAAAAGGATATCCTGTTTAAAAAATGATATACCTTGACTATATCCTTAGTTTGTTGTAATAAACATATTTTATTTTATATGTATATGTCATGTATTTCACGTCCATTAACATTCATTTCACCTTGTAACAGGATGCACTACTATATTTTTACAGGTGCTTTACAAATTTAATTGACGAACATTTGTTTATTTATTTCTATAATTATGATAATTAAGTAAGAGTGGCTGTAACAAGATTGATACTTTATAGACTGACAGCGTGATACATATTATTTATCGGTAAATATGGGGTCGTCGTGGCTGTGATCCCATGATAGTTAGATTTACAACTACCTATGCAGTCAGTGCCTATCACCTCTAACATTGTGAGTTCGAATCCCGCTCAGGCGATGTGTACTCGATACAACATAATGTGATAAAGTTTGTCAGTGACTTGCGGCAGGTTTGTGGTTTTCTCCGGTTACTCCGGTTTCCTCCGCCAATAAAACTGACCGCCACGATATAACTGAAATATAGTTGAGAGTGGCGTTAAACACCATGACCGTAACTCTTTATCGGTAATGTATGCATTGTTCCTATGATCTCATCGAGATATATTTTCAGTATCAACGGACTTGCCATGATCCTGAAAAGTATCAGTCAGTGTGACATCAAACACATTATCATGTTACCCATCAAAACAAAAACCTCATTTGTGAGTTTCTCGACATACATTATCACTAGTATAACAGCTTGATCTATCGGACTCGATGATTTGCTACTGGCGATAATGTCTATCTCGACCTTCAAAACAGAGGTTATTCCTGCCACGATTAAATAGAGGGGTCGAGTTTTGGTGAAAGAGGCGCTAAACACCATAACCTTTATTTAATTGCGCCGTGTATAACCGTATCATTGATTGTTTTATTGAATTACATAATCAAATATGTAGTATGTCAGCTATATAAAGAGCGAATAACATTACCAACAGTACAACATATATTGTTTTGACGATAAAATCATGAGACAAGAAAATGTATCGATCTTGATTGAGAATACAATGTAACACATTTACGAATGTACGAAAATGTACATTTTTTGAATACGGAGAAATGGTAATAAAGTTCCTTAACATCTAGTAATTTACGCCAAGTTATGGTTTTTCAAAATAATGGACAACGATTTGTTTTGTAAATGGGAGGAATTTCCAACCATAAACCTTAATTATATTCTTAAAAAATGAGATAAATGTTCCATAATTGGTTCCAAGTTTAAAAGATCCTTAGTAATTTAAGCCTGGTCTTAAGAGTCATTAATATTCGAGTAAGAGTTTAGTGCTAGTACTCGGAATAAATGTCAATTCAGAATACTAGATATATGGCACTGGGATGGTCCTACGGGTACGTGTTTGTGGTGAATGAGTGATTGTTGTTTAACACAAAATGAGCTATTTTTCAGCTATATCATGGAGAGCAATTTATATTAGATAATATGATAATAATGTCCGCTTTGTTCTAGACCAACATGCATAGTTGGATTTTATAGTTGCAGCTCAGTGAAACAACAATCCGCTGGTAGATTTGTCGCTTCACTTGTAGACATTATTCTGATTCCGAGCCAACCTATATTTGCCTTTTCTCCTTAACGTAGCATGCTTAGCGGACATATACGACTTTTATAATCTTTGGTTTGGCCTGAAAGGGGCTTGAACCAACGAACTACCACACACAAACCATTACATCGCCAATGCGGTGCGGATAGGTTTTTGAAAAAGGATAGATAATTGATTGGGTCGACTAAATCTTCCTGCCATTATCTATCAACGACATCTCAAACCTTTTTATCACGGCTATTATCGTACAGACATATCAACTTACGGATACAAAGTATATATTGTGGTACAATCAAGGATGTTAGATATAAAGAAAAACATTATATTAACTTGAAGTGACATAGTAAATCACAATATACCAATTGACAGTTTAATACGGGGGTTTTTCTGCTTCTTTTTTTTATTGTATCCAGATGAGTCATGATCATTTACTTGAATAACTTGGGGTAATGTAAGTTCGAGTTATCAAATGACATTAAAATAAATATCACATAAGGAATAAAGCTCTTAAAATGAAACAATGAAAGTGGTATATAAAGTCAAACCTGTATATAAAGGCCACCCAAGAAAACCTGAAAATGTGTCCTTTATTTACAGGTTAAAATTATATGCACTATTTATTAATGAGGAAAGTGAGACTGTCCTTTATAGACAGTGATTTGTTCTATAGAGGTGCCCTTTACGACATACTTAACTGTAGTACATTGTTTGTCCACTGTTGACGCCAATGTCTGATATTATCATGTCTACTCTTTTATTTAAAGAAAACTTTATATAAAGCTTAATCTTAATAAAGAATGTTACACTTGGAAATGCAAGCTCTTTTTTTCTGTTGGCCGTTATGTCTTTCTTCCGTATATGGTTTCTGACTACTCCTTTTGGGTCCTTCAGACTTTTCCCACGTCATTCATTGGAAGTTGAGGAAAGGATCCTCCTCCTATTTGAAACGTCTATTTTTTCCAACTATTATCTTCAGTAACTAAAATTTTACGTTTTCACATCAAATACGTTATTTAGTCGTCAAATGTTACTATAATACACCAATCATTAGTTCACATTTTCACCGACTATGCATCGTAAAGGATTTACTATTCGTATTTCGCTCGTGAACATGCCCTAGAAATCCCAATACATGTTCCCTTATACTTTAAGCTCCTATCGCTTACACTACAGCTATCAAATTTTATATATTAAGGAACAACACTTATATCGCACTTAAAATTTGATAGAATTTTTAGAACTTGATTTTGATTGCAACGAAACAGTCTTAAATACGAATTTAAAATCTTGATTCGGGGTAATGAGATTGAGATATTACTGTTGATTGTTGTCAATCATTCTGTTGAAAATTCGATCTTATTCAATTGAGGTTAAGCTCATGTTGGCCATTTAAGCATAAAAGGGTTATTACTGAACTCAATCCTGGTCATAATTTAAACTATATTTTTCAACGATAACTCTAAACTATTGTTGAGAGAAGATGGGTAAGGTCATTAGTGCTAATCGTAACACGTCTACAGCTATTTCGCAACTACCAGACTTATTGGGGCGCATTATTGAGTGAAGATGGGTAGGGGAATTAGTGTTAATCGTAACACGTTTTCAGCGATATCATGATACCAGATTTTATGGTTGGGAGGGGATGAAGTCCGGACATCTATAGCGAAAGGAGCGGTGAAATCCCTTCCCTTAGGCAAGTATCTGAGGTGATATCGGGATCTGAACCCATGTGGTATTAGGCTTGTCATGAGATATCGACGACACTAACCACTCGACCAAATACAAATAGTATCGTTGACTGAATAGACAAATCTAACCTACCGGAAGAAATCTTGAGAATTTGCATACATATGGGCTTTTAAAAAACAGGTCAAGGTTTTCTCAAGGTGTGGTAATATAATGTTTTATTGTAAATTCAGTGCTCAACACTGTATCAAACTCTTCTTTTGACACAAAATTTTCTGAATACTGATATAAATTATCATGGACGTAGTCTAATTCCGTTTGAGCAGTCAACTGGGGCACTGATTGGATACTTTTTTGTTATATATGGTCACTGACCGAAATATAACTTTTCTGGTACCCCTTTCATCTGTTTTACCTGTTGAGCTTTGGGAATTTAGCTGTAAATCAGTTGACTTTTTGTTGACAGAAAATATCAAAAGGAGTAACCAAGGGATGATTTTATAATATTTATAATTTGTTTTAGATGTCACCGCCCAAGTGTGATTTTTTCCGCACGACAACACAATAATAATTCAGCGTCTTCAAATGCAAAATTTATGCGTATTCGGAGCAAAACTGTGCAAAGGTTCGGTAAACATCGGGTTTTTCCCAAGTTTTAAAGCCTCATTCACACAAACTATATATCTTAAGATATTCCACTAATATTGTATATATAATGTACCAATTCAATAGACGAACAATAGACGAACCATCCCTAACCACTTATTATGTAATGCATACTTTAAAACAGCCTACAAACAAATATTGTGTAAAAGAAAGTGCATATATTGATGTATTTATTTCCAGTTCAATGGTTTATTGTTATATGTTAATTATTAAAACTTTGTCTATCCTTTAACATACTCTCAAAGAGCATGCAATTTTCTATTTTGCCATTATTAATTGTCCACACATTTGATGGGGAATTTACCAATGGTACCCATGTACGGCTTGTATATTCATAATTTATATTTTACGCTCCAGGTTTGTAGTTTGTTCACGGACAATTTAGTTTGTCATCGTCTGCTTAGGACTAAATTTTATCAGTCAATGAACTTGAAAGATTCGTGTCATCTTATATTTTCAAAATGTGTTTCGGTAGATATTAACACCTTCTTGAACAGTATTGTGTTGTCTGTCCTTCTTTGATTTACGTATTCTGATTATCCCTTTGGTATCTTCCAACTCCTCTTAATTCGAAACACATGACATAATTATTGCATTAAATGGAAAGATAACCAAAGGACCTAAATCGGCCAAGGTCACCATGCCTGATATAGGCGATCCTTAGTTGTAATAATAAAAAAACACATTATGTGGTAACTGTAGATGTCAAAATTAATTATATCTAATAAACTAAAACACTGACTACTGGTTGGATGATTCCACCAGGAACTAAAGAACTAAAAGTCCACCAGTAGAGGTATCGACCCAGTGATGGTAATAAAGCAATAACAATACAGACATGTAATTCCGTGCATACGACGCGTTTCTGGAATGACTTTAAGAAGAGTTTGAAGATACCAAAGGGGTAATCAGAAACCGTATATCGAAGAAGAATAGATAACGCAATGGCCAAAGGAAAAAGTACAAAAGGACAAACAACGATCGACAAAACATACATATAAAACTAAAGATCGAGTAACACGAACCCCACTAAAAACCGGGGGTGAACTCATGTGCTCCGGAAGGGTAAGCAGTTCCTGTTCCACTAGTGACATCCGCCGTGTTAAACAACTTATGATTTCTAAGAAATGAAAATAAAACATAGATGATATATACGTAAAATAGAAGGAAACAAACTTTAGTTTTATGTGTATGTTTTGTAGATCGTTGTTTGTCCTTTTGTACTTTTTCGTTTGGTCATTGTATTGATCATCTATATAGATAATCTTAGCACCTGAGTTCACCCCAGGTTTTTAGTAGGGTTCGCGTTACTTGATATTTAGTTTTATGTGTATGCTTTGTAGATCGTTGTTTGTCCTTTTGTCTTTATGTACCTTTTCTTTTAGCCATTGTGTTGTCTGTCCTTCTCCGATTTACGGATTCTGATTACCACTTTGTTATCTTCAAACTCTTCTTATACATTGTGTGGGGGTTATAAAGCCAAAAACCAAAAAAAAAAAATTAACGTAGCTACTATATATGTAATATAGAAGTGAACTGACTTTATACAATTGTGTGGGAGTTAATCCAGTACATTACTCATATCTTTTTTTTCTAAATAAATCCAGTCTGTGGTTTACTTTAGACTTCCGTGTTATAAAGGTTGTTTGTCTGTATAAACACATTCTTGTATAGCTATCCATTTAAGTGTTAACATCATCCTTTTAAAACAGATTATCTTTATGTAAGATAACAATATTAATATTCATATAAAAGTATGGATGCACTAAAGAATTTATATTCTTTAGTGCATCCATACTTTTTTGTAATTTACAAACATTATGTAAATAATTGTGAAATGCAAACTCGACTATTATTTGTTTAGTCATTTCACTAAGAGGGGGAATGTAACAATAGAGCATATGTTATCTCCGAAAAATCCAATGCTCCCGATGGGATTCGATCCTGAAACCTCTCGCATGGTCAGAATCCGGTCTACCAACTGAGCTAAAGGAGATCTCCACTAACACAGTTAGCAGAGGTGGTTATGTACCTACTACGGTTCCTATAACATTAGGTCGGGGAACGTTCCTGTTACAAGTTTGGGCCATTAAACTAATTTAACTACCGCCACTTTTTATTGAAGTGTCTGTACCAGGCCAGTAAAATGAGCGATCAGCTAATGGTGTGATAGGGGTATCAATTGTATCTCTTTTTACCATTTTTCCATTGGATTTTGAAAATGGTCCGACATGGTATATTTCGTTTTTCTATTAGATTTTGGAAATATTACAACTGTGTAGTACATTTTTGTTTTTCATTGCTTTATTTCATCATGACATTCCAAGAAACTGTAAATCAGACACTGTGATAATTTTAATAGAGCATAAATGGTGAAATTACGTATGCACAAAAAATTTTAAATGCAAGACTAATAGGTTCTTACACGAGTCCGTATTGAAGATCTGGGATTTCTTCCACGAGTGTGAGAAATTCCGTCTTTTCACGAGTGGAGCGTAGCGGAACGAGTGAAAAGATGTAGAATTTCTCACACGAGTGGAAGAAATCCCAGATCTTCAATAGAGACGAGTGTAAGAACCTATTTCTTCCGTTTTTTACAATGTTTACATTTCGGCCCCGAAACTATAGCTAGATCACCACGTGCTAGGAGAGAAATTTGCATAATTGTGATACGTTTATGTAAAGTTTGTGAGTGCATCGGCACCGTGTACACATGCATGAACTCCTGAAAAGAATAGTTTAATCCTCATAATTCTTCAATGCAATACTGAACATAAAAAATATATTCTTGCATATTCCTGGTCTAAAAATCACACAAATTAAAATTCCGCGAAATGTTGTTGACGACGTTGGCACATTAACAACATGACGTCATATGAAGACTTCCAGCTTAAAACGTAAAGATCACACGTCATTAGG
>MJUT01060487.1:225336-243135 GCA_002080005.1 Gigantidas platifrons | reverse complement strand
GACTATCACATTGTCTGTTGTTTATCTTTTGACTATCACATTGTCTGTTGTTTATCTTTTGACTATCACATTGTCTGTTGTTTATCTTTTGACTATCACATTGTCTGTTGTTTATCTTTTGACTATCACATTGTCTGTAGTTTATCGATTTACCCTTTTAATAATTCTTTGGTATCTTCAAACTGTTGTTGGTGCCTTAATGTTTTTCGTATAGTGGTAAGTCGTGAGTTCGATAACCCGATCATGTCAAACTAAGGAATATATAATTTGTTTTCGTTGGTTCTTGGTGAATAAAATTGGTTGGCTTGGAATTAGGACAATGTGTCAAAGTGGAGCTATATGTTGTTTAAATGAGCTAACACTATATAAATCCGACTCAGCGTGTCGGATACCATCATCACGTAATAAAATGTTTTTGGTCTCGCCATGATATAGCTAATATATTGATCTCTTTGAGTTAAACAACGTATAATCACTCACTCACTCACTCACTCACCATCATCGAAATCATATGAAAGTTTAACATCAGATTCAATTCATATCTTTATAAATCTTGGTTATTTCAATAAATGTTAAAAATCATTATATATTTTCAACGTTTTCAATATAAGTAGGAAATTGTTCAACTTTATTTATTTATCTTAAATATGAGACACAAAGTATGACGTAATTATGTTAATTAATATTTACTTATCGATCAACTACATTGTACCAGGTAGTTTACTAAATCTGGGGTTTTTCAACAGAGAGGGTGGGTTTAATTTTCAATAACATTCTGTTAAATAATCAAGTTAGGAAATCAAAGGGGGATTTTTTTGTCACCGTTCTCTGACTGGCCTTGTGTATTATTAAAAACAAGTATTAATAGATGTTACGATACAACGTTGTTCCACGAAATTCATTTCATTCCGGGTTTCATTTCAGTGTAATTAAGTAAATACCTAGAATTTAAAACATGTGCGAAACTAATAATTTGAAAAATATTTGTTTAATGTAAGTTATTGGTCAATATTATTATCTATCTTCTTTTGGCCATTTATTTAAATTAAATTAAAAGATATAGTAGCGAAATTCATTTAATTTCGGGTTTAATTTCAATGTAAACAAATAGCTAGATATTAAAAGATGTGCGAAACTTATAATTTGAAAAATATTTGTTTAGTATAATATATTGGTCAATATTATTATCTATCTTCTTTTGAACATTTATTAAAATCAAATTAAAAGATATAGCAGCGAAATTCATTTCATTTCGGGTTTCATTTCAATGTAAGTAAATAACTAAATATTAAAAGATGCTTGAAACTGATAATTTGAAAAAAAATATTTGTTTAGTATAAGTCATTGGTCAACAGTGTTATCTATTCATTGGTCAACAGTGTTATCTATTTTCTTTTGGGGCATTTATCCAAATCAAATTAAAAGATATAACATACATACACTGATAAATCACGAGCTTTATATTTGAAAGACTTACATTGTTGATCTATAGTACATAAATTATTTATTGACCAGTCACATCTGGTTACTTTCAACAAAATTCAATAGTGACCAGGCAAATCACATAATCAGATTATCCAAGAAAGGACAAGGAGCCGTCGTGGTCATGATATTATGGTAGTTGGATTTACAACTACCTGTGTAATCAGTGCTTATCTCCACTAAAGTTGTGAGTTCGAATCCCGTTAATGGTGAGGTGTACTCGATACAACAATATGTTATAAAATCTGTCAGTGACTTGCAGCAGGTCGGTGGTTTTCTCCTGGTATTCCGGTTTCCTCCACCAATAAAACTGACATACACGATATGGCCGAAACATTGTTGAAAGTGGCGTTAAAAACCATAAACCACCAGCCAACAAAATCAAATTAAAAGATATAACAGAAACATCTATAAATCAAGATATTTATATTCGAAGGACGTACATTGTTGATATAGAGTACATGTTTTCCATTATTTAAAACCCTTTATTGACCAGTCACATCTGGATTCTTTCAACAAAGTTCAGTAGTGACCAAAACAATCACATAATCAGATTATCCAAGGAAGGGCTATGTTTCACTTAGACATTCAAACAGACTGTCATTGTGTGCACACCTCTTTGTTGTTTCATTTTGTCACTTATAATGTATACTAAATTGTTTTACGGATGGCGACACGTGTCATTTAAACAAAAATATTATATAATTACGACATATTGCATAGATGAAGGTGAGTTACTGTGATTTCCAAAAGAAAGAGATATTTCACTCAGTGAAATAACAATATACAGTTATTCAATGTACTGGGAAAGGCCAAAGTATTATATTTCCCGATGACAACGGCTCGTCTTTACTCATATTTGTATTGTAGAAGGGTTCATGTTTTATTTATCTTATTTGTATTTGTTTACATAAACTAGAGTCAAACACGATTTTCATATAATATTATGGTCGTGTTTTTTCTTTATCTTTTACACGACGGATGCCACTAGTTGAGCAGAAATTGCCTACCATTTCGTCACACCTACGTTCCCCCTGGTCACAGATTATGTGGGGGGTTTCGTATTTCTCAATGTTTAGTTTTCTGTGTAGTACTTTGTAGATAATTGTTTTTCATTTGTCCTTTTTTCTTAATAATGATAATATTAATAATACTTTATTTCATGAGGGTAAACTCAGTTAGCTACAGGGGCCCGGGTGGCTCAATGAGTTAAGTCGCAGGATCTAATAGTTCACACAAGCCTATCATCAATACGGCATGGGTTCGCGCCTGGCTTTGTGAATCACAAAAAAGGTGCACTCGACTCGCAGCCGCAAGTGATAAAGTTTACCAGTTGCTTGCCCATGGTCGATGGTTCTCTCCGGGTACTCCGGTTTCCTCCACCACCAAAACTGGTGGCCATGATATAGCTGAAATATTGCTGAAAGTGGCGTTAAAACACAAAAAATCAATAAAAATCCGTTTTTCTTTTAGGAATTGTATTTTCTGTTTTACGATTTACTGCAGCTTCTGATTGCCCCTTAGATATCTTCAAACTATTTTTTTTCTTGCAAATTTGTACTCAAGATATATACAATACTTATACATACTTAAGAGAAGAAGTAATAACAGTTAAAGATTATAGCTTGCTATTATATTTGTTTTTTGTTTGGAAATTATAAATTCAACGAACGATTAAAAAAAAAAAATCCACATCCTTGTTCACCCTATGAACCGATATTACTGATAATTATGTAATCTATATTCTTATCATCTTTCTTTAAATGGTAGAAATGTAACCAATGAAATGGAAGATTTTATGAATACTTGATTGACCACAGATTATATATTGCATATTATTTTTCAATGTCATCAAGTATATTAAGTGCCTAAAAATAAAAATGAAACATCTCAATTTAGAAGCCCACATGTAAGAGGTAGCTCATATAGGGAATTTAACTCATATCTCCACTAACATTTGTATGGTTCCCATAAACTTGAGATTATGAGCTTACCCATTGCAACTCTCCACCCTAAAGCTGCATCAACCCCGTGTTCTTGCCACCGTGGGTAATGTAGCGGTGTAACAGAAAAATGTGTTCCACAAAACGTAATGGGATTGGATCAAGGCACCTCTCAATCCGTACATCAATACCTTATCAATTGGGTTTATCTGGTGCACTTGAAACAATTTACCATTGTGTCGTTTAAATTCCCCGTGTATTATTATCAATTATATCAGAAGTTTGTGTTGCACTTTACAATAATTCTATTCTTTTACTAGAATTTATCAATAACTCGTAATCTGATTGGATATCGTCACTTATTCTACGTCATTCGAAAGGAATTTGTAAGTCAATATTTCCGTTTACTGTACTACTTTTTTTTTTAGCGTTACGGCGTAGGAATATGAAAAAAACCCACCAAGAATTATTAGTATTTAACGTCGAAAACAACACGATGTCCAATAAGAATTATAAGGATTAAACACTGTGTTTTTAGGAAATTATGTATGCATAAACTCTGGCAGCTCACTCACAAACTTTACATAAAGTTCGGACTTTATTATTCAGTTTGTGAGTGAGTTGCCGGAGTTTATACATAGATAATTTCCTAAAAAACAGTGTTAATCATATAATAAACAAAACAACCTTAGGTATCTAATTCAGTCCGCACGATTCATTTCTAGAATTATAAGTCTTCATCAGGTAGCTCAACATAAAAAGATTGAAAAGCTAAATAATTTGATAATCTAATTGTCTTTGTGAGTAAGAAAACTGAAGAACATACAGAAGACAGCATGTGGTATAAAGAGTTGAAAAAATAGGTAGTTATTTACTTTATGATATTGTATTCATTTTAGAAATGCATAATTATGTTCACAGTAGAATAAAGTAAGTGTTCTATGTTCAAAAAAACTGAAAAACCGGCATTCTCTTTACTGATTTATAAAGTAAATTGTAAATTGTGTGTGGTTGTNGGGGGGGGGGGGGGGGGGGGGGGATAGTGACGACAATAAAAATACATTTAAAGACTATGGGTAAGTAACTATTTATTTTATTTCTATCCCGTTTAGACCCTTTGGTATATTCCAGCTCCTAAAACATTTGACTTATTTGGATTCCTGTATATATCTTTTGAGCATACCTGATGATGGGTATTCTAGAGACACGTCATGGACACTAAATTAGATATCTACGTATTTATTACAATGTGTATAATAAAAACGGGAAGAATAAACCTGCTAAAAGTTGTTTTTTAGCCAAACACTTCGTCCACATATATATATATATGACATTGGAGCAGAACTGCCTACCCTTCCGGAGCACCCGCCGTTTTAGTGGGGTTCGTGTTGCTCGGTCATTAGTATTCTACGTAGTGTTTTGTAGATTATTATTTGTCCCTTTACCTTTTCTCTTTTGGCCGTTGCATTCTCTGTCCTTTGATTTACTGTTTCTGGTTACCCCTTTGGTATCTTCAAAATTTTCTTGGCGATGAAATTTTTTTATCGGAAATAAACCCATTTTCCCTCGCTTAACTGTGGAATGCTGATCAACATATTCATATCTATATTTAAAAAATGATGTTGCTTTCCATTAAATTGCATTTACACAAAAAATCCCCGATTTTATTTTATTTAATTAAAAACTAACATTTGCTTCTTGTAAAGAATGTTGTCGATTACGCCTCTTTTAAAATGATTACCGGGGAGAATGCACTAGGATGTTATTTCTATATCTGACATAAACAATGATCGTGGAAATGTGATATAAACCAATTTAAATTGACTGTGAGAAACGTGCACATGTTGTTTTGAAATACTGAAGGTGTGGTGACGGGAATTTTACAGCAAATGTCAAACTATGTTGAGCTTCCACATGAAAAGGATCCTCTCAATATCTATTATTTAGAAGATTCTACACATGCATGTTATAATAAACATCTATGGCACTAATATTATATATATAAATACACCAGAAATGTCTTTTTCTATTGCATCCTTTAGTGGAGATAGACACTGAAGTATTGGAAAGGAGATCCACATACCTAATATTGATATGGTCTATTAGATGTATTTATGATTGCAATTTTCAGTTCCTAAATGATGTAATTATTAAAATAACTTAGGTTCTCCTTCATCTGGCATGTGTGATTCTATCCGATTCTGGCCATCCTGTTTATGTTCTTTGGTTTTCTTGTTCCTTAAAGTCAAGTAAATTAATTAGCTTTCCAATCTTTTGACTGTGAGCGTACCTGATGAAGGTTATTCTAGAAACCAGTCGTGCGCACTAGATTTGATATCTACATTTTATTGATCTGATCTGATTAATCTGATTTTTGGTGTTTAACGCCACTTTCAGCAATATTTCAGCTATATCATGGTGACCAGTTTTAGTGGTGTAATAAGCCGGACTACCCGGAGAGAACCACCGACCATGGTTATGAACTTTGTCAAAATTCCATGTGGAGCTTTATTTAACAATTGCCCCTTCTCCACTAATTGGCAATGGAAATCTTCGATCGCTTGACCCGGAGACAATTTGAGCTGTTCGAAATTCTCATTTTCGAGCATGACAGTTGGGCTTTGCCAATCGAATTGTACATAATTGGATCTAAATAATTCCTCAAATTTATTCCACAAAAGTTTGTGTTCTGAATTCAAAGAATTGAACCATGTTAACGCAGGCCCTGTTAGTTGCAGATGAAAAGCTGCTATTTTACGTTCATTTTCATCAGGTGTAATGTGGTGTAGGATAGCAAATGATTCAAATTCCCTAAGAAATACTAAGCTATTTTCTGAGGATAACCTCAAAATTTTCTGCAAAGTGCTAGTTTTTCCATAATATGCAATTGTGGTTTAATACTTGTATTCTGAATTACAGCTGGAACGGGAGAATTTCGATGTGGAACGGGAGAATCCCGTTGTGGAATTGGAGATCGTCGTTGTGGTGTAAGCACTGGTATTGGACGATCGTCGTCTGATGAAATATGGGTGTCAGAATGAACAGTAAGAATTGGTGCCAGTTGGAGGGCAATTTTGTCGGGTTCAGTTTCGGATTCTAAAGAAGAATTTGCGTCGTCTGCAAAAGACTCTGAATCAGAATGAGCACGTGACATGTGTGAAAATATTTACAAAAGAACTGTTAGACCGACTGTTATGAGAAAAGTCACACATACAGGATAACTTTGGATGGTATCATATAATAGATGATGAAATAAAAAAAAACACTACTGTACAAAAAACTATTTATATCTCTGTAACGTTAAACCTGTGTAATGAGATAATTCTCACTTACAATTTCTGTGTAGATAAATTAAGCGCAGTCATTCTCTAACCTCAGTGAAATACGAATTAACCACAACTTTGCCAAATCCGGGTGCGGGTGTACACCATCAACGTAAAGGCCGTAATTTAATGAGTATTTTGTAAATGGATTGTTTTTATGTTTTCTGTTTCTTTCCAGATCTAAACAAAAACATGGAGAATTTTTGTGAAGGATTGTGTTCAGTTGTTCTATGTACTTGTTAACTTCAGTAACTTGTGTTTCTAAAACAGTGTCTTGTTTTCTAAAATTCTCAGGATCAGCATGTCCATGGGACAAGTTCCACAAATATATAGAATAATATGGGATTTCAAGATATACAAGCGTAATTATAGGAAATTGTCTGATGTAATAAAAAAGATCTTTCAGTCCTTTACAAAGGGAACGTACAGCAGATAAATCCTCCGAGCGAATTTTGATAAATTTATCAGATTTTACAGTCAAATCACACGTACCTAACCAAATATAAAGAGTTATGTGATTGGTCCCAAAAGTATGCGTAGCTTTTCTTGTAAATTTTCCTTTAGCCACAGATATTGTTCGTTGACACCTTTCCCTTTCATATACCAAAAATGTATCTTATTTTCTGGATGATTTATAAGGTCGACAACAGCTTCCAATCTTTCCCCTTTGCTGTCCGACAGAATAATGGGACTTTCTTTAAATTACCAGTTCCATGTAAACGGAGACTTAAATTATGAATGTTTTTGTTAACTCTGGCCAAACTCATGAGAACTTTCACAGATAAAATGCAGAAAATGTTACGTGTTGTTCTTGTTTACATTATCAAGCATGTATGGAACATGTGGAAAGCACGTGGTCTCTTGGGGGTGCTCAGTACACTTCACAACGAAATTGCAAAATCTGTGTAAATTTCACATATTTTTTTCAAAAATGTGCTGTCAATCTAACAATTTTAAATGGTTCTCCACCATGTGACATCTATGGGGATCGGCGAGAGGCGAAAGTCACAAAATACAAAGAGAATGAAAAGATACAACCTTTTTACTTCAATTTCCCACGAAAAAGAGACAGATAAACGTATTGACTAGAACAAAATCGGAACAGATTAGTACATATTTCCGGAAGACCGAATTCAACCCTGTATATATAACAACTAGTAAACTTTATTACTTGTGCTTGTGAGTCGAGTGCACCCTTTTTGTAATTTACAAATCCGGGCGTGAACCCACGCTGTATTGGTGATAGGTTTGTATGAGTTGTTAAGTAATCCAACTACCTAACTCATTAAGCCAGCCTGGCCCTACATTTTATTGATAGTAGATATAAGATACTTGTAAAAACTACTGAATAGCATTGTTAATATTATTTTTGCCTAGATATCAATAAATAGACATACATATAATTTTGTTTATAGAATGATCATCTATAAGAAATTTATTTTCTTGCAAGTCAAACACAGAGTTAGAGTTATTGTGTTCAACGCCACTTTCAACAATATTTCAGCTATATCGTAGCGGTCAGTTTTATTGGTGGAGGAAACCGGAGTACCTGGAGATAACCACCGGCCTGCCGCAAGTCACTGACATACTTTATCACATTATGTTGAACAGAGTACATCTCGCCATGAACGGGATTCCAACTCACATCTTTTAGTGGTAAGGGACACTGATTACACAGGTAGTTGTAAATCCAACAACCATGCAATCACGACGATGACGACACTCATCTATAAATGGATATATATGTCATTTGGTTTATAGAATTACGAATACGAAAGCTTTATTTTGATTCGGGTTCATTACAACATATAACATAAGCTCTGGTGAGCTTTTTACCGAATACACATATAACAAAAGCATTACATAAAGACACAGCATGCACAACATAAAACACAAAGCGAGACATATTAAAAGCAATTGAAAAGCACAATTACAATACACAAAGCATAAATATCATACAAAGCACTACTTAAATTGGACTACATGTATATAAGTTAAAAGAACAAGCATAAGCATTATATTTTGCAGGCAGAGCAACGGCATTCCGAACCATTCCAGGACTGCATAAGGCTTTTGAATTGTGAAAAACTGTTTTCAGTCCTGAAATGGTCCGGAAGGCTGTTCCAGAGTGTAGCAGAAGCGAATTTGAATTTTTTTTTACCATATGTTACTGTCCTTACTTGTGGAATTTTTAGGATGTTGTTGTATCTGAAAGAATATTTACAGTTTTTTATATTTACCAAATCATGTAGACAAACAGGTGAAATTTTCTGTACAATTCTAAATGTTTCTATGGCCATGGTTCTTAATCTTCTAATTTGCAGAGAGGGCATCTTAGCTTTACACAGGAGATCCTCATATGAATTTATGTGATCTTCATACACAAAACGCAGTGCCCTTTCTTGCACGTTCTCTAACTTTTTAGTATTCTTTTCGTTACAAAACTGCCAAGCCAAAGGGCAGAAATTAAAATTACTTAAAATGAAAGTGTGAAAAATTGTTAATTTACTTAATCTATTCAAAAATGGTCCCAAACGTTTGAGAATGTTGAGTTGCTGAGATGCCTTTCTGCAAATCTTACCAATATGCATATCAAAATTTAACTGATAGTCAATGTCAATACCCAGGAGTTTTACAGTTTCTTCACAAGATAAAGAGAAATTTTTTATACAAATAGACGGGTTTTTATTAAAAGTTTTCTTGCCAACAGCTAGAACCTGAAATTTGTCAGGATTTGCTTGCATCTTGTTGATTCTAAACCATTCAATTAAATTTAAGGATTCAGTTTGCAAAGTTGAAATTAGAACATGAAAATCTGTATTACAAAAAGACAAAGTGTTGTCGTCGGCATAATTATACAGAGTTCCATGTTTTATCAATTTAAAAATGTCATTTATAAAAATTTAAATAAAAGGGGCTTTAGGATAGATCCTTGGGGCACCCCTTTATGGATGTCAGCCCAACTGCTAAGTATACTGTTAATTTTAATTTGCTGTTTTCTGTTAGTCAAATATGATTTAAGGAGGGAAACCGAATGATTGGAAACACCATAGGCTGACAATTTGTCTAGCAAAATTTCATGGGGTAGGCAATCGAAGGCCTTGGATAGATCCATTAGAACCGCAGCTATATACAGATTTTTATCAAGTGCTGCACGCCAATCTTCTAGTAGTCTTAACAGTGTGGTTTGACATCCATAACCTCGTCTAAAAGCACAAAGATAAGAGTGAAATATTTTTTCAAAAAAATCCCCAAGTTGGGTTTCCAGTATTTTTTCATAAATTTTAGAAAAAATTGGTAAAATACTGACAGGTCTATAATTTGATTTATCTAATGGACTATTTTTCTTATGAAGAGGTCTAACTTGAGCCTGTTTTAGTCTATCAGGAAAACATCCTGTTTCTACTGATAAATTAATAAGTGAGGTTATTTGTGGAACAATACTATTTTTACAATGTTTAACCACCTTTGCAGGTATACCATCAACACCAGTAGCTTTATTGACATTAATATTATTTATTATCTTACCAACCTTTTCTGACGTGCATCTATTAGAATCAAGCTCTAATAGAATTAGCATCTATTAGAGCTTGATTTTCAATGCATTTGTTTACTAGTTACAGGCACTACATCAAACACAAATTCACCACCAAGGCAACATTTATTAAATAACATTTGTCAGTTAAGATATGATATTATAAGCTAATCTTAATTCATCTTGCTAATAATCTAACTAAAGTGCTAGTAAACTTTCCATTCCCATGATTTGACTATATCAAAGAAGATATTGTTTACAGACTAGATTCAGCGGGGAATGATGGAGGTCTTATATCTAGATTAAAAATTTACTTTTCGGTATTCACTACCTATGTGATAAAAAGAATAGATAACACTGAAATGAACAGAATTAACATAGTTGCTGCCTGGTTCCTACCAACAGTATTTCCCTGAGGAACCAGTGCAAATACCCTGGTTGGACTTCCGCTTCCGTCTACGATTTTCATGGCTGCTGCTGATATAATAGTGCCGCTTGCTGGGATTTTGTCTAAATATGCCACATTTTCTAAACCACATATGTTTTCTTTACTCACTAAGACATGCACAGGGAACCTCTTGGTTCGTGCGTAGTCAAAAGATGGTGTATCAGAACCAAGAACGTGAATAGATCGGTGACCAACTAACCATTCTACAGCATCAATATGCCAACCAGGAAAGTGGTATGAAGTTCTATCATTTAAGGTATTAGAACCAAAGACTAGTTCTTTGTTTGGATATTTATCATGCCACCCAGAATTCATTAGTACTATTGCTCCATCCGGTATTTTGCCATATTTATCTTCCCACGCTTCCAAGTCGGCTTTTGTGACTTGATAATCAGAATTGCTGGCTACTTTCTCCTTTACGTCAACAATTACACCTGGACCAACCAGGTGATCAATTGGTATTTGATCCATGGTCCACGAAAATTCATTGAAATGTTGGGGTGCATCCAGATGTGTCCCAAGATGCTCTGTTGTTTTAATGGTATTGGAAGCTACCCTGAAAAATAGCAAATGATAAATAATGTATTCCTTACAGATAGGGTGTAGCTTTATATTGCAAATCCACTGGTCCAATAGGGGAACCGACATTGGGTTAGGATAATGGTTTTGGTGTTTAACGCCACTTTCAACAATATTTCAGTTATATCGTGACAGTCAGTTTTATTGGTGGAGGAAACCGAAGTAGCCGGAGAAAACCACCGACATGACGCAAGTCACTGATAATACTATTATATAATGTTGTATCGAGTATACCTCGCGATGAGCGAGATTCGATTTCACAACTTTAGTGGTGATAGCACTGATTGCAAAGATAATTGAAATCTAACTACCATACGCTTACGACCACGACGCAACAAAAAACAGACATGATGTAAATATACCGTATCACTAACACTAACAATTCATGGTTCATTGGACGCGTTTGTGAAATAATATTCATCGGGCACGTTCAGAGTCAACAGATTATCATTGTTACTATTGTTAAAACGATGATTAATATAAACCAGTGGATATTTATGATCTATTAAATGCAAAATGTAATATTAACCCTGAACAAATATAATTTATGACCACACACAAAGACTGCCGACTACGTTAATTTTCTGTCGAAATATAAGGGGCGTTTTTATTGCAAAGAAACCAGTTTGAGTTTGGTTTTCCGGTTTAGAAACTGGTTCGAAACTGGTTTGAAACTAGTTCATTGGTTTGTCTTTTGTAATAAATAGATGGTTTTATACATATAAATATGTGATTAATATTTTAATGCAATATATAAACGAGTATACAGTTTTTTTTCAAAATAGCATTACAGTAGACTTTTTAAAGTTTCATGCTTGCGTCAGACAAATTTGCAAGACAGCAATCTTTTAACCCTTCATGTAGAATTTGCAGTCAAAAAGGGCTCATTAAATCAGTTGAATATAAATTATTATCACTGGTACAGCATGGATGGTTATTTAATTGCTCAAAACAATCAAACTGTTCGAGACAAATGCTGCACTCCAAAATCGAAACTTCAGCGGTCGCTATTTTGAACAGATGTCAAACCGTCGAAACCACACACGGAGGTGGTTTGATGAGTTTTGGAAACTAGTTTCAGTTTAACGCCGATAAATAAAAAAGCCGGTTTGGGCTTAAAACTGGTTCAAAACCAGTTTGGACAATAAATACAAAGTTTGAAAAACCGAGTTAAAACCTAAACTGGTTTCTCTGCAATAAAAACGCCCATAATATGATAAAGTATACAATACATAAGCTATCGCCTTCTTGTTGATATTGGTTTCTTGGGCTGATACATCCTGTGAAATATATTTTGCAGCTATAATTCAATTTGATGTGAATACTGTAATCAGATTGGCTGATCCTCCTAGAGCAACACTGGTTATACTTGATAACCTGGGTTGGTAGTGTGACACTGCCAACATATTATTCGCCAACAACAAATTCCCAATAAATATTCATAATTAAAATCGAGGAATCGTTAAATTTTGTTGTAAACATTTAATTATAAGAAATATGTTCAATTTCTGAACGGGTTCTACTTGTATAACCTAGTTTGGTTGGAACAGATTATGCTTTTAATAAACCGCTTCACAGTTTATTAAGTGTAAACTGCCCCCAAACCAGGTTATATCATATAACCTGTTCAAAAATTGAACATATTCCTGAAATATATTATTTTCAAAATATCTGAAGAATAAGAAACAATTCATAGCATAGACTTGTCTCAAAATGCTATCAATTTTATGAAATAATCAAAAGATATCAGTACAATTTAAATATGTTTTCATGAATATCTAAACTTGGCCATAAATAATGAAAAATAACAATTTACCACAATCCGTAATCCCAATTTCCTCTTTGACTGTAAATCAGCTCAAATCCGGTATGAGTAGGCCAGTAGATAGAGTCATTCCCATGATTATGGGTTAAATCTACAACTTTGTACTCAAAACAGTTTGCAAAAACAAGAAAACACAACAATATAAAGGACGAAAGTTTCTCCATTATCCGTTAATATTGCATCTGCTGTTGATATTGCTTTCTTCTAATATTCCTGTGTAGGTAATTTCGACGGACAACGTTTGGCTTCAATTATCCATCAAGTTTATATGTAAAAGAGCTTATCAAAACATTGCTAATTAATGCAGATTAGCTGTAATATATAATACACAAAATAACACGTTTGATTTGACGGTAGATATTTTATCTAGTAAAATGGGAATTGCATGTGAATTGAAGTACAAGTGTAACGCGCATGTCCTTGACATATTTTTGCTTGATAGCATACTTTCACTTGAACTAACAGAAATATTGGTCATGTTTTTGCTTTTCGCGGACGAGGGAATGTAATATTTGACAGATTGCATGCATCAATACTGTAAACAAACTTACATCAGCTTCATTGCGCAATATATAAGATAAATATATAACTTTATAGACATAAATGCAAGTATAAGGCAGATATTACAGTATAAATAATCAGAAAAGTGTAGAGAGTTATTAATTACTTATAAATTACGCAATGTATTTAGCTCTGATGGATTGCTGCTGTTAGCGGAATTCTAAAAACAACAATAATCAAATAACAGCTAGAGTGAACTATGTAAACAATCAACATGCAGACCAATAATCATGATAATCAACACCTATAGCATAAAATAACAAATTAATGTAGAATGAAATAACAAAACAACGCCAGTAAAGGAAACTAACAATACAATACATAAAATGATCCTATAACATAAAATAACAAAACAACAGTAAAATGGCAAGACAACACTATTAAAAGAAACCAAAAAACAACACCAGCGGGGAAAAATAACAAACCAACACCAGCGAAATAAAATAACAAAACAACAGCAGCGAAATAAAATAACAAACAAACAGCAGCGAAATAAAATAACAAACCAACAGCAGCGAAATAAAATAACAAACCAACACCAGCGAAATAAAATAACAAAACAACAGCAGCAAGAAAAAAACCAAAACAAAAAACAACACCAGTAAAATGAAATAACAAAACAACACCAGTAAAATAATATAAAAAACATATCAATAAAAACAAGACAACACCAAGACAACTAATACAAGGGCTAAAATAAAAACGAGAAAAGGAGAAAAAAAAATTATCTGCAAAAACCAACACAGAAAAGTTGGCCGTTATTTCTTTTATCGCAAGCAAGACAAGATTAGAAATATTGTTGTTTGCTTATTTGTTTTTTTTTCCTTTAAAAAATCCATCGATATTGTATTTTTTATCGCTGTAAGAAAAGCTTGACAATATACGATAAAAGTAATCAGTAGCGGTAAAGCGTAAAACAATATTGAGCAACAGGAACCCTACTAAATACTGGTGGTGAACTCAGCTGCTCCGGAAGGGTTACAAGTTCCTGTTTTATTAGGGACACTCGTAGTGTAACCTCAAATGCCCAATTGGCGATGTTCAACTGATATTGTTGACTAAGACTAGTTTATTGCAAAATCAATAAAAATAACATTGATGTATTCCATACAATGAAAAGATATGGATATGACATGAAATTAATAAGTGTAAATAGGTAAGAAAATAAGCAATCTAGTGTTTGTTTTTTGTTGTTTTTTGTTGTTGTTTGTCTGAAACAAATTTCAAAGACAGAAACTAACAGATAATTAACAACACCCACTATTATCAATGCCAAGTTATTTGTACATGATATTGATAAAATGATATACCGGAAGTTAATTAATTACGAGGCTCTCTTTGAGGGGATGAGTTTCTTTAATGCGTGTTAGATTTTTAATACATTTTGTTTAGGTCACATGTCACTTTCTGTGGTATTGGATTTGACCATTTTTATATCCTATATAAACAGAATCGTGGGTATCTGAACTAATGAGCATGACGCTTTCCTGGAATAGCCTTCATCATGTACGTTCAAGGTCAAAATCTTGGAACGCAAAATAATTTATGTCTCGTTTCATAGCCCACTAGATCGCTGCTTCTTTCTGACCTCGAATCATCTTTAGCTTTTAGCCTTGAAGATGGAATAGCGCTGTGCATTAAAATAGACATAATATTAACAGTCGCTCCAACATGGTTTACACTTATAAATAAACATAATAAACAGTTTACAGAGAATACATTTTCTGTATTGCACAATTTGTCAAATTAAACATACAACAGACGTACAGTATATAACATTGCCACTACATGGAGGTCTTGTAATTCATGAAACACTCGTAGTATTTGTGATATATTTCCTAAATAAGGTAATTATTATCAAATCTAAGGTTTATATTATGGGTTAATGCAGTCCTTTTAATAGCAAAGGGCTTCCTTTCTCATTGCATAATTTAGGAGAATATTTGAAATTATGGCAAACAAAAATATTGTAATTGAATGTTAATATATATATAAGGATTATTTTGAGCTTAAAATGTGTTAGATTTAGTTGTATTACAGTATACGTATCTTTATGGATGAATACAGAATTTCTGGAAATGACGGACAAATTGAATGCCTATGCATCACACAGACCGCAACGTCCAAATACTCCAGCAGACAAGTCTTACATACAACGGGTGTCATTAGTGGAGCAAGAACTTCTTGCCCTTCCGAAGCACCTGAGTTCAACCCCTGTTTTTCAGTTGGGTTCGTGTTACTCTTTAGTTTTACATGTAATTGTTTGTAGATGGTTGTTTGTCCTGTTATCTTTTTTCTCATTGTGTTTTCTGTTCTTCTTTGATTTAAGGATTCTGATTACCCCTTTGGTAGCTTCAGTCTCTTCTTACATGAAGAGTGGAGCAACATTTTATCCCAAAAGGCGCAAAACGTCATTTTAACATTGACATAATGTTGAAAACAGTGTCTGGTGTTGTAGCTATAGCAACGTTGTTTCAACGTTGAAATGAGGCTGTGCACCTGATGATGTTGATTTATTTTCATCTTTATTGATATTTACAATAATTAAAACAATTCTTTAAGTACATTTTTTTTTACTGTTTCTAAATTTTACAAAAATCTTGTAAAAATGAGCGTTGACAGAGATAGAGTGGAGCGTAGCGGGAACGACAACTCTGGATAGAGAATGTGAAGTTGCATGTAGCACCAAATAATGGGAATCGCCATTTTTCAGATCTCTTCAATGCTAGGAGACAAAAGGCATAATTATTCTCGCAATAAATACCTGCAATTAATGCTCTTCCGAAAGAGCCGTAACGTCACAAAAAGAACGGTATCGTATATTATATCAGCATTGATCAGTTACAATTTTATCATAAAAAATTATGTAAATCGTAAAATAACGTCATATATTTATTTTTTGATAATTACAAAATCATTATGACCTCATGTCAAGCATTTTATTGCACTAGCGAAAAGGGAAAGTGTGAGACCCCCCCCCCCCAAATACAAATACACTCATTTGTTTTATGAAAATGCAACATGGCATGGGAATATTAAGAAACAAAATTAGGATGATATACAAATTGCTAACATTGTGTTGCAGTTGATCTGATATTAAAGCATAACCAAAAGGGCTCGATGTTGGGAAGAGTCAGATACATTATTTATTCAACTAACATGATCCGTCTCCGTGACGTCACATGAAGAGGTACCATGGCCGCTTGCACTACAACAGGATATTCCAAAAATTCATATTTCTATTTGGGTGTATAAATGTTAATAAAGGTGATTTTTTTAATAATTAGTTATTTACGAATAAAAAGTTACAATGTATTGAATTATAACAATTGCTCAACTGACTTGCCCCGGGGCCACAAAACTTGAGAATTTACTTAAGTCTGAGAATATTCTCAAATAAGGAAATACTCAAATTTGATTGGCTGAAAACACAGATTTGAGCCAAAAAAGTTTGCTCAGCAAAGAAAAAGACTTGCGGCATCGGGGCCAGGAGTTTTTTCTTCAAAACAAATTCAAAGTTTTGGGTATTTGCCCAGTTCTATTCAACTTATGTCTTGGTAAGTTACATAAAAAATATGTTATAAAATTTTACAAGGAATATCAAGAAAAAATAATGAAAGCTTGATATTATAACCTTTTTAAGTCATCTTTTCCTCAAAATAACCATAACTATTATAATTCATCAGAACGTTTTCATTATACTTAAACGTAATAGCTGTGTAGTATGTTTCCAAATTCCTTTTTTTTAAATAATAATTTTCTGTTTATTTTGTTTGTATAGTATCCTCATATCATTATACAAATACAATCCTCAGTAACGTTACTATGTAGGTTAAAAAGATAAAACACAAATGACCAGCGGCTCTTTTCACAAAAATTCTTACGATAAGAAATTGTCGTAAGTGTAAAACTAAGATTAAAAAGAGTTTCACAAAAATACTTACGATAATCTTAAGTGTAAAAATAGTCCTAACTTTACGTGTAAAACTACCCTGTCGTAAGTGTCAAATTCTGATCTTAAAGGACTAATGAAATAGTTGTCTTATCTTTTATCGTAAGTGAAAAAAATCGAAAACAAATCTGGTTAATTCTTTTAATTTTAT
>MJUT01060487.1:200580-222371 GCA_002080005.1 Gigantidas platifrons | reverse complement strand
GTGCAACCTTTCAAGTCAGGCCTACAGCCAAAATGCCAACTCCTGCAAGGACGTACGAGAAGACTTCCATATCTCTCAACCAAGAAACAACTGCAGGATCTTCAGGTGATGCGCATTGCGATCTAATCCAGGTGAAATCGGTATCTAAGAAGCCTGTAACACTAGCTGACAGGACAAGGAAGATCCTCGATTATGGCATGATGCCAATGGTACCTCCGGCGCGTCGCAACTGGGAACGTGAGGAGACACTTAAAATAACGGAGAGCACTGTAATTTGGCCACCAAAAGGTTGGAAGTGGATATTGTCCGATCAGAAGAAGCTCATTTGGGAGCATGCTGCCATGACTTTAGAGTCAACATCTAACTCTTTAATTAACATTAACCGTTCTGATCTGTTAGTCAAATACAACATGTTAGCACTTCCGGGGACATCTGAGGACGACAAGCATTCAGAATGTCGAGTTATGAACAAGTCGAGATACTATTCATACGAGTACTTGCGCCTTATTGTAAATGGGAAATCCGTCACTGAAGATGATCGACAATTCGTTGAGATGTTGGAAGCCGCCTCCAAACTTCGGAACAAGTCTACAGATTCTATCATCTCCCAGATTAACCGGTACAATGTGAAGATGTGACTCAGTGAATAGTTCTTTGGACTTGATTGATAGATTAATTAAGGATATTACTTTTTGGACATTTTAATCAAAATGGAACATTATTATTGTAATGGGTATATTAAATTGTGTAATGTGGGTGGGGTGGACTTTATCTTATATGTATTTAATGTCTACTATAATGAAATGTTGGTTTATAATCATAATGCAGCATGACAATTCCTCTGAAAAGCACTTATGAAGTCTTATTATATTTTGACAGAAAATCCCTTTAGGTTTTCCGAGGTTTTGTTGTCAGTATTGGGTCCATTCACCACATAAAGCAGAAGGTGCGTGAAATGTATATATATTGTAGCTGTGACTATATGTTTACATGTATTGAAGTTGGGTTTTCTTAAATACATGCAGTTTTAAAAAAAAGTATTGATGCATAATCATGTATGCAAAGAGAAAATGTTGTGCATGCTTTTGTTTAAAGCACTTATAAGTTATGCTGAAGAATACAGGAGTATTCTGAAATTGGGAAGGGGAGCGTGTAATAACCCTATGGGTCATTACTTGTAAAATGTTAAAGCCCCAATGTTTAAATGTTATAATTACTTTTACTTGTCTTGGCCTTGTGCACTTTACGTATTTAATATGTTATTGATTTTCTGGGTCAACATAAGAATGAAGTGAAAACACATTTCTCGTATATTTTTGTGACAAGAGAAATTATTTAGTAAAGAATATGTATTCCTACTTTGCTTAATTTAACTGTATTGAATTGTATTTATTGTTGAAATAATTGGTCATTAACTTAAGACAACTTCAGAATATCCCTCCCCCCTTTTTTTTCTCGATCTAGGTCATGTTTACCATTTTCAATCGACCACGTGTTTTTAATGTTTTCAAAGATTCCTAGTTCAAAGTTAAATGATTTTTGCAAACTTATTTTATAAGGCAAAGCTGAACAATTATGTAATCAACAGAGCGTTCATGGGACTATTTATTTTAGTTTAGCACCACCAAGAAAGTGTATACTGCCGCTGTGACAGGCAGGCCTGTCAACCATCCTGTCACCCATTTAAACTACCCTGTCTCTAATTTTATAGATATGTCCTGTTCACTTACGTATTCATCCAAGTCTTTGTCGAATTTTATAAAGATCCATCACGTTTTAACTCCGTAATAGCACATAATCCAGTTGTAAATCGGGCACTTGACAATCTAATCCTGTAGCCAAATTCAATCTGACCGGCAGAATCCGTTATTTTAATTGGACGGTTCGTACCACGTGGTACTAATTTGAAAGGTATAAATAGAGAATCCGATCCCGTATATGGCGGAATGATAGACCTCTATAGGACGATGTTCGTCTGCTGATAGTCTGCTGATAAATCATTGGATTCTACAGTGAATAGATTACTAGATACTACAGAAAACACCTTTAGATTGATAATTACGAAATAAGTAAGCAGGTTTTAATGAAAAAGTAATATTTATTTCTATAAATATTAAACCAGTTATTTTTTTTACTGTGCACTTTGCAGACACATATTTTAAGAGAGGCTATTATGCCCCACCACATCAATAATTTTAGGCCTGGATATATTTGCACACTTTTTCATGAATGTTATTCAAATATACTATATGAATATCCAGTGATTAGGATTCCTTGGAGTTGTCTTATATTTTTAATACAAGTTGGAACTTAGGTCCTTCTGTTGTTTTAAGAAACATTGTTTTGTGATATTTGTGTGAGGTTTACTTATTGCAGAATACATTTTACATGTAGATTGATGAAATAATATTAATATATCAATATATATACAATGTATATTAACGACCCAGAATAATTGTTGTTATTTATTGAGTGATAACACCTGAGTTGCTGTGCATCCTGTTCCATAACTTCTGGATCTGTAAGGACCTACTTCCCTACAGATCTCAGATTTTATGAGTGTTAATAAAGAAAATAAAAAGGGTTTGCAATAGTAGGTTTACTACAATATTGATTGCAGTGATGTCAACAAATATGTTCCGTAAGCAATTGTATCTGCTCAATATTCCTTTTAACTGTTCAGTATTCATGGTTCTACGAGTCGTACTTCTCTAGATTCGTCTACTGCTAAAATGGCCCGCGACTGATAATAACACACGCAATTTATAGTTTCAGCTGTTGGTGTTTTGAATCTGATTTCTAATCTAGCGTTTCCGTGTTTTACTAAATTGATCAAATCTTCTTGAAATTCTAAACAGGGGTCCAGAGAAAAGGCTATCAAACTATATCCGGCTCCACAATCTTTGTAAGAGATGTTTAAACTTGTATTTTCATATATTTCGAAAAGTCTGAGGTATGTTGTACTGTAATTTCTGTTGACTCCGAAATCTAGCTTTAGTGGAGTTCCGTACACTTCAACTCCATTCACTTTCAGAGAGACCTCTGTCATGTTGAAATGTTGAAAATTGAAGGAATTTTGAGTGTAATCACCGTTAACACTAGTCTAGGAAAGAAGACCAAACACTACTTTTGATGGAATAGCTTTCGGAAATATTCCATCCCAGTAAAATTCTGTAGAACTTTTGGGTATGACGTTCTGAATAACATTGCTTCTATTGATGACATACTTAGCAGGAGTTTCACGTATCTGACGTCGATGATTCAAGATGACACCGGGATCTAATTTTACTCTTGCCGTTTTAAAATATACGTCAACTATTTTCACTTTGTAGTTTGGACTTGTCTCCCCTGACATAACCAGAAAAGGAGCACTGGATCTAAACAGTTTCATGTAAATGTCCACTCCGTTGATCAACAATTTACCTTCCAAGTTCAGAGTATCTTCCAACAAATTTCCCTCTAGTTCAAATGTTCTTGATTCTTTTGTATATTCGTATCTGTTGATGAAACCAGAATTCAACGTAACGGAGTCCATCGGATCATTGTCTTTCATGAACAATTGGCTTTGAAGTTGCGATTCCTGTTCTTCATCACCCGATGATAATACAACTTTCAAATAAGCTTTCCAGGGATAATTGTTGGAGTTTACTGAGACAAGTTTGTTGTTCATATAAATATCGATGTGTGAGAACAGGCTTTGCAATGGTAAATTGATTATGCCTGTCTTTTCTTTGGGAGTGAGTGATGATCCATCGGCTGTCAAAATTTCCAGTTTGTCATATAAACGACTCTTTCTTAGATCTATGTAATCGCTACCTGCACCTGATACTACAATTTCAATGGGAGTACTGTCACTTAATAGATTAGAGATGGGTCTTTCTTCTGTGTAATTAATTTTATCAATAGCGACCTGATTGGGAGGGGAGGCAAATATCGACAGTTCCATTGGCTGGCCCACTTCCTTATTGTCTTCACTTAAAAACGACATTGTTATTTCTTTATTTTTTTAACCACGGGAAGATCCCAGACACTTTGATGAAAATGTAATGTCTTCTTCTTTTGTGGTCTTGACTTCTTTGTTCTTCTTGTCGAGTACGTCTTATTTGATGCTGACGCCTTGCGGGTTTTGTTTGAATTAAACTTTTTATTTGTTATTTTTCGCTTAAATTTGGCTGAGGTCTTATTAGATGTTGTCTTCTTGTCGGTTTTTTTCATATTGAACTTTTTACCCCGTTTCTTTTTTTTTATACTCTATACTACCTTTATACGAGGCTTTCCTAATTTGGCTTCTTCTTTCATTTGGGATTCAGCCCTCTGTTCAGTGGCTGCGACTGGTGTAACTAAAGTTGTATGATCCGTAGGAGTAGAATCCGAAGCCGTGTTTTGATTAACGGATATCATGTGCGATCTTCTATATCTACCATACATGCCCCGACCCGTCTGATTTCGTTTTTTTCCTTAAATTGATAAGGATTGAATCTTTTCTCCGACATATTTTTGTAGAAACGTTGCCATATTGTAGGATCCGACACATAGGTTTGACTGTTCATCTTTACGATAGAAACGGAAATTTTTTGAAATGAAGTGATACCGTCACTTTCTTTTTCAAGAATGACGCATCATTCCCGTTCTCGTCTTTAATATAGATGTGAATTTGTTGAACATCCTTCAGTTGAAAAGGGATGTAATATGGATAGGTATATATGATATTTCTGTTATCATTTATGTCTTCGTAGAAAACTCTTCTCAATAAAGGCTGTTCTGATGATCCAACAAAACTATTTTGGCATATATCCGAATACACATATATTATTTCGTCTTTTTTAGACTGTTCGGAAATACTGATCTCGGTTAAACCAACTACCCAATACCCATCAAATTGTAATGTTCTGTTTAATTTGACAAAAAAGTTGTAGGAGGAATTATTAGGGAAGAATTCCTTTCCATCATCGGAAGAAAGTACCATTCTCAAGCTCATCTTGGTTTCAAATGCGTGGTCAATTCTGACATTATGAGATTATATATCTTCCACATCTGTTTCCGGAACCCATGAATTAAACTTGTCTGGCCATCCTAACCATTTCACCAAAACATGTTTTATACCATTTATTTTCTTTCGTTTTATGATTTTTTCTATCTTGAAAGTGTCAGTTTCAGATTTATCGATTTTCTGTAATTCGTATCTATAGAAGGTACCCTTGATATTGTCTCCGTCTATGTCTGAGATTTTGTAAATATCATGCTTACCCCTCTTAAACCTCTTTGCTATTTTGAAATATTCCATCGTCCACTTCTCTTGATAACCTTTTTCGAATGTTCTCTTTAGATGGGATACTCGGACGAAATCCCCTACCTTGAATTTATAAGATGACTTCTGTTTTTTTATATCCCTTTTATCGGTGTAGAAGTTGGCTTCCGTTTCATCTTTTTGTTCCGTACGAGATATTGTACATATCTCATTTCGTCTTCACTGGTTTTATTAACGGATGATGGTGTATATCCACCTAACGAAGCGTGAGGAGTGTGGTTATAGCTACTAACGATTTTTTGCAGCACGTCTATATATCTATATGTTTGCTTTTCCACGAAATACGAATATAAATTTTCTCTTCAAAGAACGAATTACGCGTTCAGCATAATTACTTTTCACGGAGGAATTCTGTGTGTAAAAAACTTTTATATTCTGTTTTGCTAAGAATCTTTTGACTTCTGATTTAAATTCCCCACCTTGATCGAAACGAATAACCCGTGGTTTCCTGTTTTTATGGTCTTTCAAAACGCTTTTAATGGCGTCAGCAACTGTAGAACATTTTTTATTCTTTAAAGGTTTTACCATTAAAAATTTCGAAAATATGTCTATTAGTATCAGCAGAAATTTAACGTTGTCGTTGTACTGAGCTACGTTTTCCATGGAGGCTAAGTCTCCGTCCCATTGTGCATCGAGACCATTGACGATAACTCTGTTTCTAGGGAAGTGTCGTCGTAAAGGTTTCTGCACAGTATACGCCTCTTTATTTGATAAAACTTGTTTAACTGTTCCTAAACCAATGTTGTATTTTCCCTCTTTACGAATAATTTGGTATACCTTCCTAGGTGCCGCAAAGGACGCTGGATGCGAGGGGTCCGTCCATATTTTAAGAACATAATCACGTTTCTCTTGATACGTCATTTCACGTACTTGATATATCACAGGTTTGTTTTGCGTATTTTAAAAAAAATTGTGTATGTGTGTGAACCTATTGCCTAATGGAAGATTAAATGAGTGTCATCAGGGTTTGGGGGAGGTTTTATTTAGTTTCGTTGCTGCGTAATTAAAAACCAACACAAGTATAATAAACAACTTTATTTTTCTAGCAACTGATATAATAGGTACAAGCGAAAAAATCAGAGTAATGATACATTATGTCTGTGTCAATAAATACGGTGCTATGTCAAATTCACTCTCTTGTCCTTTCCATTCGTCTTCTTCTTCTTTTTCGAAATGATAACATTCTTTGCATGATAAAGTCTCTAATTCATTGGGATGTGAATAATAACAGACACATGTTGTTTTCAGTTCGGGTACGAATTCTCGCATTATCTGTATAGTGTCGCAAAGTCATTTCCATTTTTGCTTATTGAGGGCAACTCCTTTCCGTGTTGGTATGGTTGCCAAAAGTGTCGTATATCCACCGTAGAAAACTTGGGATTAACTGTTACGTAAACACCTCCGCCTAAATGTATGGTATAGGCTTGCTCCTCTTCAGCTGATTGTGTTTTCATGAACATGTTGTCTATCTCATCCTTCTTTTCCTCCAGCAACAACCATCTAGACAAATTGAGTGCGACTCCTTTTTTAGTTGGAATTTTTTTCTGTCCCGTTTCGTTATAGTGTCTGATGTGTATTAACATCTTATTTTTGAATTATTTGGCAACAACGTAAACATCACCGAGGAGATGAATAAAACATCTCCCATCGTAAGAAGTTGTTATATCATCATTCGTCGAGGGTATATGCTCTACCATCTGTTGCGTTCTCTCTTTTTCTGAAGACGGATTTTCCTTTTGAATTTGATTTTGCATTTTGCTGTAAGTTATTACGCTTTGCTTTTCTCGTTGGCTGTGGTCTGCTATTGCAGCTATTTTATTTAAGTGTTTACCACAAATGTTAACGAACCGGTGATCCTTTTTATAATTGAAAAAGTCGTGTGACCAATATTCGTAATAACAACCGCAGCTATAGTTTGTCACTTCTCTGTCGAAACCCATTTACAAATCCCGCATAGTTGGTTTTTATTTATACCAGTCAAATGGTTACGGTTTACTGATTACGTAGGGATACTTATTATCATGTTACACCGAATGGTAATTGATACTTGGGTGTCCTGTTTCTATACAGGTGTAAATACCCGCATTTCTTGTGGAATGTCTATTTCTTCAAGTGTCTTCAGATAAATTAACCACATTCTCTGTGCATAAGTAGGATGCCGACGACACAGCTTCTTTGTGAAAAGTTTAAACATGATCTAAATCATCTTTAATGTTCAGGGGTATCAATATGGATACATGTACCAATAAATTAAAACAATAACATATAAACCATGTTGTATCATATATAACATATTTGCCTGATTGAAATCTTTATGGTGTATTTTGTTAGATTTGACAATATATTCCTTTGATACCGTTATTACTTTTGGTATCCCTTTGAAATCGAGAGTACCATATATTATAGGATGCTATGAGGGGTTCTCTATCAGCTTTAGGATCCTTTGATACATTACCTAAAAATAGGTATCATACTATAAATAGAAGGGTATATCTTTATAAAGACTACCATATATATGATGGGGGTTAAATCCATGGGGGTATCTTATCAACCGGGTATTCCTTTATATAGGGGTACCATACTATAAATAAATGGGGTATCTCTTTATATAGGATACCATATATGATGATGGGGGGTTCCCTATCAACCCCTTATGTAGTAACATATATCAAAATAGACTTTGTTATGTACATGTAAGCGTATCAAACAAATTTATGTTAAATTGAGTCAATCTGTTGTAATACGGTGATCGGTAAGTGAGTATAGCTGTCATTAGAACAATAAAAACGAATACGAACAATGAAGATCTCGTCAAGATATTCGTAGGAACCTAGATCGAGACCCTCATCAATATATTCGTCAAAACCACGAGATTCTTGTTAGGATATTCGTCAGAATCACGAGATTCTCGTCAAGATATTCGTCAGAACCACGAGATTCTCATCAAGATATTCGTCAGAACCACGAGACTCTCATCAAGATATTCGTAAGAACCACAAGACTCTCATCAAGATATTCGTCAGAACCACGAGACTCTTGTCGAGATATTCGTAAGAACCACGAGACTCTCATCAAGATATTCGTCAAAATCACAAGACTCTCATCAAAATATTCGTAAGAACCACAAGACTCTCATCAAGATATTCGTAAGAACCACGAGATTCTCGTCAAAATATTCGTCAGAACCACGAGATTCTCGTCAAAATATTCGTCAGAACCACGAGATTCTCATCAAGATATTCGTAAGAACCACAAGACTCTCATCAAGATATTCGTAAGAACCACGAGATTCTCGTCAAAATATTCGTCAGAACCACGAGATTCTCATCAAGATATTCGTCAAAGCCACGAGAAATTCATCAATATATTCGTCAGAATCACAAAACCTAATCAAGAAATTCGTCAGAATCAGGAGACCCATATTTGAGAACCTCGAGACTCTCATCAAGATATTCGTAAAAATCGCGAGATTCTCACAATTATATTTGTGAGATTGATTATAAGATGGCATATGCTAAATCTATAGAGAATGCGCAGGCACCAAAACTTTGTGATTTTTGTAAAATTGATACAAACATTAGATGGAGGTGTCTCCGATGCAAGACATATATGTGCGATGGGTGTAAAAACCTCCATGTAATACATGTATAGTTCATACTTCAATTGAACATGAAATTATTGATGTCAAAGCATCTATTGATGTCATAGATATTGGACCAACTCGTATCACGGATGATATTCCATGCCAAATCCACAAAAGGAAAATTAACTGTATGTTTTGTCGCAGATGTGATGTATTCGTGTGTACCGATTGTATTTCTAGCTCACATAAAAAACATGACTTGGAATCGATAGATACAGTATGTGAGGAAAAGATAGAAAAACTGAAGCAGTTCAAAAATCAAATTTTAAAGAATTTCTCAATTTGCAAACTCGATACGAACGCCCTAAAAGGCACATAAATCAATTGCGATTCATTGCATGCTGATGCGATTGAGAAAATAGACAACAAAGAGAACAAATTAAAAGAGAAAATTAGTGAATCTGCTATAGAACTGCGCGACAGAATTGACAAGGACCAGAATGAAACGCAAATTCTGATTTCACGAGGAAGACTGGAGATCGAACAAGTTGAGCATAGCTTAGAATTACAACTAGACAAAGTGAAGATTGCATTACAATCTAACCAAGTAGAAGCTATTTTCAATGCTGTTGTTGAAGCTGATGAAAACCTTCAAAACTTGTCATTCACCACATTTCCGCAACAAATACAAGATTTTATTCCGCTGAAGAAACTGATGCCAATAATATTCTAAATTCATTTGGAACTCTAGCATCAGTCAAAGTCAAAAAAGAAAACTATTTAGACTTAGATCTTACCAAGAGTTACACAACTGATTCATATTGTGTTGATACATTGGTATCACTGGACTATAAGACAGCATGGATCTCTGATTATACTGGAAACGTGCTAAGGCAAGTGGTAATGGATGATAGTATTCAAACCGTCAAGGAGATTCCCGTGTGTATTTATGACATGACTCTGACACAAAATAATGACATTCTTATGTCTTTTGCTAGCAGTTCAGATATCAAACTCTTAAAAATATCTGATGAAGTCCAACCTTTCCTTTCGGTGGCACCACTACTACCAACTGGAATCCATGTGACTAATAACAATAACATTATACTTGGTGTCAAGGAGAAAGGCGATGCGTTCAAACTAACAAACAGAAGTTGTAGGAAAGTTATTGTATTGGGAGATAACAAGAAGGAGATACAGTCCTACCAATATGATTCGCATAAAAAAAGACTATTTACTCTCCCATTCAGAATCACAGTTGAAAATACTAATATAGTAGTCATTGACAAGACATCATATAATGATGGGAGGGTGGTATTACTGGGTGAGGAGGGAGGTGTAAAGTGGATATATCATGGACTCCCTCAAATCAATGCAGAGGACAGTCCATTTGACCCTACTGGTATAGTGACAACATCATTAGGCAATGTTATAGTAACTGATTATAACAACCATGCCTTACATGTAATATCTGGGGAGGGACAAATACTAACATATAAAGACATGTCCGATCTGGGGGTTATATGTCCATTTTCACTTGATATTGATACCCATGGACAGTTATGGGTTGGTTGCGGTACATACCAAGGCAAATCTGACGCTAAAGTACACATGGTAAAACTTTCCTGTTAAGCCAAGAAATTTGGGAGAGCATTTGCTCTTCCACACTTTGAAATGTTCGTGGGGGACAAAATTAGGTTCTCCTTTTTTTTGGGCAAAACTTAAAGAAAAACAAAAATTATAGCATGGAAGCAAAACAAACAATTTTATCCGGTTAATATATTTAAAGCCAAGTGTTCTTATTTTCTATATATGTTAGAAAACGTGCCTCCCACTTTTCGTACCAGACCTAAATCTCTAAGCAAAACTTGCATTTTCTTTGTCAGGTCCACTTTTCCCCTTTCGACTCTCCGGACCAACTCATATGCCGCTGAACTAAAATGCAAAATACTGATGTGGTACAAACAGTGGAAAAAATCTTCTGTAGTTAAACACAGAAAACCAAGGATAAAATGAAAACAAAAAACAACCAAACAGTCAGAACAGTTCCAAACCCCACCCAGGGAATGGTAGAAACAGAGAGCAAATCGGTAAACCTAACACATATATACATGACCGGTCACTCTCCTGGTTTGGTACAGGCACTTCAATAAAAAGTGGCTGGATAAGACTAATTATCCTGTTTATGCTCTTTGGTTTTATTGCTTCCAAAGCTTTAAATTATTTGTCTTTCCAATCTTTCTATTTTGAGCGTATCTGGTGAAGGGAGCGCACTAAATTCCATATCTACGTTTTTATTATGTTCAAATTAAATGACACAAGTATTTTCTACATGATTGTGAGTAAAATACACATATTATGAATCTTTATTAATGTAAAACATTGTCAATTGTAAAAAAAAAAAAAAAAAAAAAGGTATCATTGCTATCATATACTCATGTTACACAATTTACAGTGCTATGTATTTGTTATTGTGTCTTGTTTTTTTTTAACCAGAAAGAGAAACTTCTATAGCTATGTTTCATTTCCTTTTATTTTCATATTAAAGACGTATATTTGTCCAAATACACTATGGGTCGTCGTGGTCGTGGATTTACAACTACCTATGCAATCAGTACCTATCAT
Source organism: Gigantidas platifrons (assembly GCA_002080005.1). NCBI lineage: Eukaryota > Metazoa > Mollusca > Bivalvia > Mytilida > Modiolidae > Gigantidas > Gigantidas platifrons. The sequence goes on along the minus strand of MJUT01060487.1, from coordinate 210,855 downwards.
CACTGGTGTTGTGAGTTCGAATCGCGATCAGGGCGAGGTGTACTACAATATTATGTGATAAAGTTTGTCTGTCACTTGCGACAGGTTGGTGATTTTCTCTGGTTCCTTCGGTTTCCTCAACCAATAACACAGATCCCCACGATACAGCTGAAATATTGTTGAAAGTGTCGTTAAACACCATCAAACAAACAAACATCCAAATACAATAGAGACTCTCAGAAGTTTATAATTACTTACCTGGTTGACTTGAAAATCGAGATTCACACATAAGTTGGAAATGGGTCAAACAAAGATAATTTTAGCCATGTTTCAGAGCAGAAGATTTTAATGTGAATTGTTTTATCAAGAGGAGTTAGATACGGTTGATATTGTTTTCTTTTAATGTTGTTTTGCAGGCAATTTTGGCTTTAACCATCCATCAAGTTTATACGTAAAGTAGTAGAGTTTATCAAAACATTGCTAATTAATACAGATTAACTCTGTAACATATAATGCACAAAATAACACTAGTCCGTTTGATTTGACAGTAGATATTTTGTCTAGAAAACGGGAATTGCATGTGAATTGAAGTACAAGTGTAACGCGCATGTCCTTGACATATTTCTGCTTGATAACATACTTTCACTTGAACTAACAGAAATATTGGTCATGGTTGTTGTGTTTTTGGCGGACAGGGGAAGGTAATATTTGACAGATCGCTGCTCCATTCTGACCCTCGAATCATCTATAGCCTTGAAGGTGGAATAGCGCTGCGCATTAAAATCGACAACATATTAACAGCCGTTCCACCATAGTTTTACACTTATTTATTAACATAATAAACAGTTTATAGAACATACATTTCCTAAATTACACAATTTGTCAAATTAGACACAGAACAGACTCTACGTAACATTACCACTACATGGAAGTCTTGCAATTCATGAACAAACTCGCAATATTTACATGTATGAGAAGCTTACGGTTCCAGAATGACATAATTATGATAAAATTTTAGGTTTATCTTCCTCATTGATAACTTATTTAGACACTATGGTATGCGTGCTCCTTCTTTTAAATTACTTGATTTTTTTTCTCTCAATTAGTCGACCTTGAGGGTACTTGACAAGGTTATTCCAGAAACGCTGATTGTGCACTAAGCTAAATATTTACGTTATGATTTATGAAACCGTATCCTGTGTAAAATAAGTCTTTTTTTCTTTTCTTTTTTTATAGCAAAATGGTTTCTTTCTCCTGGTTTTATTTTGGAAAATATTTGAAATAATGACACAAGTAACATTTGTAATTAAAGGGTAATATACATTGAATGAGCGTTAATATGAGCTCAAATTTGAATCGAAGGAGTGTTTGGCTTTCGGATATTTCGATCTTGATCATACAAGATGAAGGTTATTCCAGAAACGCGTCATGCGCACTAATTTTCATATCTACGTTTTTGTTCCAATGGCTGACACATAAAATATTGACCCTTTGTTAACATATCTGTCCGTTGACTTTGAAACTGTGATATTCTTATTTGTGTTGCTGTCTTTATTGACATTACGCCAATACATGATTTGATCGGAATGCCAAAGCTTAGCAATGTGTTGTTTAAGACAGATTTATCATTATGTTATTTGTTTACATACTATTTTTGATATAAGTAATGTAGAATTTATATTGAATTAATATGTGATGTGTGTACCCTGTCATTGTGGCTTTAGTAAATAATAACAAATACGCAGGTGAAATAACAGCAGTTTGAAGATACCAAAGTGAGTGAATGAGTGATACAAAAATGCAGTTGTTAAACGCCAATTGAGCAATATGTCTTGGCGAGAACTAACTACATTCAACGAAATGATGATGATGTCCGCTTTGAACTAGATTAACAGGCTTAATTAAATCTTTATAGTGCTATCTCCCTGAACAAGCAGTCCGTGGCTAGACATGTCGCTGCACTCGGACACATTAACCTGATTTAAGGCCAAACAATCTTTCATTTTAATCCTTAAAGCTGCGTGCTTGGCGGAGAAGTAGCAAATACCAAACCCGAACCCACAATCTTACTCGAGATGAACACGCCAACCATTTCACCACCGATGCGGTTGCCATCAATCGAAGAAGGACAACCAATGCAATGGTAAAAAGAAAAAGGACAACAGGACAAAAGCACAAGCAATGATCTACAAAACACTCAACAGAAAACTAAAGACTTAGACACACGAAATCCACTAAACACCTGTGGTGCATTCATCTCCTCCTAAAGCGTTCGCAGTTCCTGTTCCACTCGTGATACCCGTCATGTCACTGTTAAACGACATGAACATAATAAGATGTGTAAGTTGTAATCCGGAGAAATAAATTATATGATATTGAAAAGTTATCTACAACCTATCATCAATTCCAATAGCGGACACATAAGGTTTTGACATTTTCTTAACATTTCTGTCCTTTCACTTGTGATTTTTTTTATTTGGTTTGTTATCTCTGATGGCATTACGCCATCAGTCTAACAATTGTTTGAAGACGAATTTATCATTATGTTATTGTGTACAAAGATTATTTTTTATATACAAATTATAATTTATATCGATTTTTGTGATGTGCGTAACATTTCATTTGTCTTTAGTAAATAATAACAACTGTACAATTAAAGTAATAAAAGTTTGAAGATACAAATGAGGTCATCAGAGGTCATCAGAGGTCGTTAATCGAAGTAGGACAGACAATACAGTTGACATAATATAAAAGATAGACAATTAAATGGCAAAAGAATAAGTACAGACAAGACGATGGAAAAAGAATAAAGACAAAAAGCCATGTATGCCTTAGTACATGATTACTTCAATTTAACCGAAAAAATATAGATTTTCCTTCTGCTACCAGTGGATCGAAGGTGGAGAAATGTCATATTACACTGGTAGCAGATGGAGGATTTGTATCTGCTTAATAACTATCGAAAGCATATTGACAGGAAGAAAAGTTTGAAAATACCAAAGGGTAATCAGAAGATGTAAATAGAAGAATGACACAATACAATGACCTTAAGCAAAGGACAAACAATGATGTAAAAAAAAAAAATAACTAAAGACCTAGCATCACAAATCCAACTAAAAATCGGGGTGAACTCCGTAACTCTGGAAGGATAAGCAGCTCCTGGTCTACTAGTGCAGACATTCAACCACTGTGGTGATTAAAGATATTACGAAAACTTAATCAACTGGTTAAACACGCTTTGAACAGAAGAGAAAATACCAATACACAATAATTTGTATTTTTAAGCAACCATATACAGGGCCTATCTGAAAAAATGTAATAGTCACACAAGTAATATGTACCTGCACTGAAACAATGCCTTACCTTTCAGCTTATTACAATTTTTTCATTCGTGACTTATCACGTGGTTTGTAACTAGATTAACACGACGGGTACCACTAGTGGAGCAGGAACTGCTTACCCTTCCGGAGCACCTGAGTTCACCCCCGGTTTTTTGGGGGCTTCGTGTTACTCGATCTTCAGTTTTATGTGTATGTTTTGTAGATCGTTGCTTATTGTTTTGTCTTTCTGTCTTTTGTTGATTTACGGATTCATTCTGATCACCCCTTGGTCAAACTCTTCTTGGAATTAGTGGCACAATGACAAGAATGGACATATACTAAACAATAACAGACAATATACCGCTCATGTATCTATGACAACAAACGAAGCTAAACACACGGACGATGAGTACAAATGAGATCTTGAATTATATTAGGAGACGACGTGATATTCTGCATAACAAACAGATTATCGCATGGTACTAACGATAACCTAGTTCAGCTTCCTGTGTAATAATATGTGTTTGGTCCTTGTGAAGTCGTTACTGTGAGGTTTACATACTGGAGAAACCATATTTATTTATACTTTTTTACATCCCTGCTAACCTCTATACTTTGTATTTTCAGCTGTGTGTTACTATATTATGATTTTTTTTACACAGTGATGGTCAACATTTCCACCAATATCAATAAAACGAACAATCACCTCAACTCACTGAACACAAAGATATGACGTTGGAAATCTAAGTCCTTGCTTGGGACAGACACAAAAGTGTGGCTGGATGAATGACTTTTCCTTACGTACAAAGTTTATCGCATCATGCTAACAAAGCATTTAATCAATTCAAGTATTGTCCATAATTTATCGAGAGAGTGAGTGAGTGATTGTTGCTTAACGCCAATTTAGTAATTTTTCAGCTATATCATGACGAGAACAAGTTACATGTACATTCAATGAAATGTTGATGATGTCGTCTTTGTACTAGACCAACACGCTTACTTAGGTCTTGATAGTGCTAGTTCACTGATACAACAGTCGGTGCGAAGATATGTTGATACACTCGGACACATTATCATGATTCCAAGCCAACCAATATTTAGCTATTCTCCTTAATGGTGCGTGCATAGCGGAGTAGCAGCTAATACCAATTTCATAGTCTTTGGTTTGACCCGACCGTGACCCGAACACGCGAATTACCATTACACTAACCAGTGATACTTCAACACTAATAAAATATCAGATAAAATACTTCGTGAGATAAGCAATTGTTGCAAATAGGGTGTCATATCACCCAGTACCTGTGGATTAGCTAGCTGTGAATTCCCGAATTTTCCGAGTTAATTAAAAACGCTAATTTCACAGTGAAATTATCGTTTTTAATTTCACCCTCACTATATTTCGCGCCATTTCGTTGTCGGAACTACTTTTCTGACAACGAAATGGAACGAAATATAGCGAGAGTGAAATTAAAAACGATAATTTCACTATGAAATTATCGTTTTTATTTAACTCGAAAAATTCTGTAATTCTACTCTACACACGTAATATAGTGCAATTAAACTCATTTTATATTAAATTCGATTCGAAACATTTCTTTTATCTATATAATAAATACTATGACTAATATTGACGAGTTTCATTATAAAAAATATGTCACTCATGACCAAATAACGTTGTAACTAACTCATGAGCTGCGCACATTCGTGAGTTACTGCGTTATTTGGTCATTCGTGACATTTTTTTTGATAATGAAACTCGTCAATTAGTTATAGTATAAATATGGACGACTATTCCTGATGAATACATTTTGTACTATTAAAAGGGGGTTGATTTTAGAAAATTCCCACTGAAAAATGAATTTGTACCATTATACAAAGCAATATAATATTAATTTTTCTAATGACCTCCAGAATCCATAATATATTGTACACGATATAAAAATTATGATTTACCCATGTATATTAATAACTACACTGTAATTAATAACTAAAAGTGTCAAATATCTACATAATTTGTTGTGTGTGTTTTCTTTGGTGCTTTTACAACACAACAGAGAATAGTTTGCTGCTAGGAAGTTAGCGATTACTTATTAATAGACTAGTATCAAAGTGGACACACTGGAAATTAACATACACAAGAACATTAAATGGGTTTTAACAGAGCTATTTGCGAACGCGCCATTTTCAGGAATCATTGCATAAACTCTTGCAGGAAATCCAGTACCTCCAACATTTTTCACAGCGGCTGCGGAAATGATAGAGCCACTCGCAGGAATTTTATCCAAATATGCAACGTTTTCTAATCCACAAATATTTTCCTTACTAGATAAGACATGAACAGGGAAGGTTGTTGATTGTCCATAATCTAAAGAAGGAGAATCCACGCCGATTATATGAATCGAACGATGACTCGCTAGCCAGGCAACAGCATCTTCATGCCACCCGGGATAGTGAAATGAAGATGTATTAAGGGGGTCCTGTGAACCCCATATCAGTTTTTTATCTGGATGTTTGTCGTGCCATCCAGAATTCATTATTACTATTGCTCCGTCTGGTATTTTCCCATAGTTGTTTTCCCACGTTTCTAGATCTGCCTGTGTTAATCTGTAATCTGGATTGCTGGCGACCTTTGCCTTTACATCAATTATTACACCTGGACCAATCAGATGATCAAGTGGAATTTGCTGCATTGGCCATGAGTGTTCATGAAAGTGGCGTGGTGCATCTAAATGTGTTCCGATATGTTCCGTTGTCTTTAGTTTATTGGCAGCTACCCTAAAATAAATCAATAAAGAATATGGTTATTTGTAGGACCCACGTGTGTTGAAATATTAGATCTATATTGACATTTATTAGAGCACAGAATGGGGTCGAGTTCAATTAGCATTTCCTTGTTGACGTTCTTGAGATAAAAGTACCGTAATGTAGAATACACCAATGATACTTAATCTCCTGTGCAAAGTTTAGTATAATATACTATGTAATACATGTACTATATAATTAGTAAACCCATGTAACGTCGTCGATGAAATCTCCTATCTGATATCATTGAAATATTTAGCCTTTTTCAACACCCTGCAAATGCTACTTTAAAAGTAAGTTTTGAGGATTTTTAATACAAGTGTTTATCAAATCTTTAATTATTTCTCATATGGTTTCATTTAATAAAACAACGTAGTAATTGCTAGGAAATGGGCAGTTTAAAATGACATGATCAGCTAAAAATAACGAAGTCGTGAACGTTTCTATTTTATCTGTTGTAGTTTCTATTTGTATTATCTGTAAATAAATGGTTTATTTTTTATTGGCTAGAAAGGATAACGTAAACAAAATTATATAATGTTTCACCGGAAAAGGTAGACGGGTTAGCTGTCATTAATCGGACAATGTCAATAGACGACAACGAACCCTTCCATCCGTATAGTAATACATACAAACGGAGTGAGTGAATGCGCGTTGCTTAACGCCAAGAGGGCACTTTTGCAGCTATATCATGCCGAGAACAAGTTACATTGCTATATGAAATGATGATGAGGTCCGATTTGTACTAGACCAACAGGCTTAGTTAGATTTGTATATAGTCATAACTCTCTGGAACAGGTCCGCGAGTAGACATGTCCCATCATTTCGACACATTATTCGGAGTCAACCATTCTTTACTCTTAATGTTTATTGGCCATGGGGATTCAGCAAATACCTATTTCATAGCCTTTGGTGTGATCCGACCGGGCCTCGAACTCACGATCATATGCGATGTTCAAACTAACGGTATATCAAATGCCTCAATTAAATAATTTGGGGTGACATATATATTTAGTTTGAAAATAAATTGATATATTCAATTAACTGAATAAAGAACATCTTTTTTTTTTATGATATACACGAATTACGTGTTGTGATGTTCGTTATGACATCCGCATAAAAACGATGGTCTTTACCTCCAATTGTTTGTAGGAGGGCTCATGTCTTATTTACGTTATTTCTGTTTGTTTGGTATAATGGTGTCCAACAAATATTGTATTGTGTTTTTCTTCGTCTTATGTTACCAGTTTCTCTGAATTGTCTATTTTTGATTGCCCTTCGGTATTCTCTAAAGTTTATTTACATACACCTGTATAATTAGTGCAGGCTATCGCCAATTAACGTAAATTGTGAGTGTGAATCCTGATGTGTACTCAGTATAAATTAATGTGATAAGTTTATCATTGGCTGGCGACAAGTCATTGTTTGCATGCAGGAACTCTGGTTCCTTTCACCAATGAAACGGAAGCAGTTGCCATGAATTTGTCTGATGTACCATGTCTCATACAGACTGTGACTAAATGTATTGTCGAAATACAAAGACAAATATTAAATACATAGAGTAATTCTAGAGCCTTTAACAGGATCCTTAAATATTAACAAAGATACAATTGACAATTGTAGTGATGACTGTAAATACAAATGATTAGTGCAATAATTGTGTATTTTGTTGTGATATTCTTCAGTTTAGAATCGTACGTCGATTGGGGTGCAGAATCGGTTTTGTGATATTAATTATATTTTTACTAAATATTTTACCCTCCCCTCCCCCTGTCCGATATGACCAACAACCCGAAATGTCGCTCATATTTCATCAGAAATACTGATGAACACATATAAATTATTTTCCTCATCGAAAAATATTGTTTTCTATTTTTTTCTCAATGAAAAATATCTTGGACACATATCTTTAAAGAAACAAAAGTTCATGCTACAAATTTCAACACAGGAAAATTGTATTTTCCTGTCACAATTTTCCACTGTGAAATTTTGACAGGAATACAATATGATTAGCATGTCTTGCATGTTAAATAAAAATCCATAATGAAACAATATTCCTTATAACGTTTCTTCAGACAATTGACATGATAAACGTTAATTTGCTTTTCAATATAGAAGTACATGCTCTACTATTCTACTCGTCAAAATACCAATTAAGGGTTGGTTTAGGTTTATTTGTTTTATTGGCGGACGAAACCGGAGTACCCGGAGAAAACCACCGACATGTCGCAAGTCACTGACAAACTTTATCACATAATGTTGTATCGAGTACACCTCGCCATGAACGGGGTTCGTAAATATATGAGAGAAGTTTGATGCAGTTCAGGAACAATGTTATCAGTAGATTACGTATATAATAAACAGACTTTGAAAATCACAGTTCCTAATTAACTACATTATTATTAAAACTAAGGTTCTCCTCCCTCAGGCAGAGGTGACCTTAACCGATTTTTGGCGATCCTATTTAGGACCTTTGGTTTTATTGCTCCCAAAACGTTAAAATTATTTTGGATTTCCGATCTTTAGATTTTGAGCGTACCTGATGAAGGTTATTCCAGAAACGCGTCGCGCGCACTAAATTTGATATCAACGATTTTGTTATAAGTAGATTACGTATATAATAAACTAAGACTTTGATATATGCAGGCTGTGTATTAGATTTATTCTCAAGTCGACTATTTGTAAATATATTAATTAAACATCTTCTATCTTCTATGGTGGTGCAAAGAAAACCATCTATTACAGAAATTTACAGAATTCCATCGTTGTCATCAACAAACCATAAAACTAAGGCAAAGTTGATGAACAACATACAGTACTAAGTTTGTAATTGCAATACTGCAATGCAGTTGACTCTCATTGTCTCGAACTCGGTTGACTCGAATTTCCGGTTGAGTCGAATTTTTATCGAAGTCCCGTATAAATATATGTAATTTGACTCCTGTTGAGTCGAATTCGGATGAGTCGTAATTTCGGTTGTCTCGAATAAAAGTTTTGGTCCCGAGATGTAGAAAGCCATATTATTTACATTCGTTAAGTCGAATTTACCTGTCAAAACATGTGTATAATTACCTTGAGATTAAAATCGGATCACAGGTGAAACATCCGGTCATTGGCTTTGACATTTTTACCTTAGGCTATTTCACATGTTTATTTCACAATCTGTCAAATTAATTAGTGGTAATATTTGAATTGTCTTGGTATTATGACACAAGTTAGGTGTGTACAATAACAAATTATCGATTCGTAACATTATAAGTGTGCTTGGGTCGGCATACATCAATGATTATGAAAAGTACACAACGGAAGCGTTTTATCTATTGTCTGAAATTAATTTTGATTAAAGAAGATGTATAATTTCTCAATGGGGTTCACCTACGATTTTTACGCTAATAGGTGGCGCATGTGTTCTATCAGTTATTACTTTCGGAACTCCTCGGCTAGCATCAATAACGTAACTAATGTAAACTACGATATTGATTTATATATATTCGTGTAAAATGCCACAAATGCTGTTATTAATAATTATAAGTGAGGGATATCTATCAAGAAGATTGACCATGCAACAAGAGGACCGTGGACGCCAGGGAAATACGACGTGGTTTGCTCGGCACATTTCAATGTTGCATTGTGGGTAGTAGATGGTGGCGGTTGTAAAATTCTGGTGAAGGAAAGAAAATTGTTATTTGTGAACTATATGTCGATACTACAGAACAGTTAACAATAGGATTAGCCGACAGGAAATCAAAACACATTTATCACTGGCGGTTTTTCCCCTATATTCAAATTTCACTCAATTAATTTAATTTTTACAGCTGACCTCGTGGTTTGCCATGGCGGCCATTTAGATTTTACAGTAAATTTTTTATTTTTTTATTTTTTTATCTATTTATCTCATTTGAAGTTCTATCAGACAATTTTCTATTGACAATTACTCTGGTGAATATTGATAACTTTTATATGATTGAATCGCAATTCATATGTCAATATTAAATTAAATTCGTAGTCGTAAATTATCCAGTTAACAATTTTAATTTTCGGGCCGTAGCCAAACGTGGCAACCAGTGGCTGATTCCTTTTTGCAGTCCATGTGCAGACATTCTATTGGCTACCTGAACTTTAATAAATGTAAAGTAGCAAGTAGTTACAGCTATCACGCTTGATGCTCCACTGA